>SMDT01002807.1:0-374182 GCA_005392925.1 Aquilaria sinensis | reverse complement strand
GACGTTGCACAGACCTGCAAAAGGAAAAAAGGAAAGAAGTAGGTTGCCTCGAAGACACCAAAAGACAGGCTATGGCCGAACAGCCCATATCTTTGGGCAAAAGGTGTACCTTTGGCACAGGTTTTACTCCCTAAAAACTCCTAAAGAGCATCCTCGGAAAGACTACAAACCGAAGTCTCCACTTCGGCTTTCCAAAGGGGGGCATGTGATAGCCGAAGGGCTATCGCCTCTATCTGACCAGAACTCAGAGCGTCAGGGAACACGAAGATACTATTAGCCCCCCCGAGGTACTAAACAAATCGCCTTCGGAGATGGAGAATCAGCTATTGCAAGCCGAAGAGGATCTCCCCGAAGGCAGAACCCTGAATCAGGGAACTCCCCGAACTACGGGCATATTTCCCGAAGGGGCATCGTCCACGCCAGAGGACGACCTCGGCCAGGGACTTCGGGAGTACGGCATGAGCATTTAAGGAGCCTCTGACATGTCACCCACAGACGTTACAGGCCACCCCAAACGGCGGTCTGACACACCGACGCCATCCAGGTCCCGTCACGACCTGTCTCGGTTCAAGGCTCAAGAAACCTGCCACCAGCTACTTGTCCCCTAGGCCCAGAAATTCAGGAAAGATCTGACCGAACACATGTCATGATCTGAACGGGCTGAATACTCCTATAAATACCGGGAAATAAACCTGGACAAAGGATGGATCCTTAAGCAAACTCCTCTCCTTGAGAAAACACAAACAGGCAAGGCCTTTCTACTTGTCAGTGCTCCTCCCTTATTTTCTTTCAGGACACTGACTTGGGCGTCAGAGGCTCCTCCCCGGAAACACACCCCGGGGACCTCCTGACCCCCTCTTCTGAGCTTTCCAGGCACACTCCCCTGGGAAACCTCAGCTCCAGACGCTCTTCTTCGCAGGAAGTCCTCCCAGAAGTCATTATGTCTTTCAGCGAAGATGTCTCTGGGCATCACATGAGATGATTGTAATTTTGCACATTGAGTTATGATATTTTATTAAAGCATTAATCCAGCAATTATGTTTGTTGTTTTGTTTCTGCGTAACTTAACAAACATAATTGTAACCCTAGAATAATGATATTCTCAAACATCCCTAGTCTAGTATTATGGTGGAGTGGGTTGTAATAACACATAACGACTAGCATATGTGGAGACTAATATGAGATATGTAGTCTACATATTGGTACAAGTTGGAGAACTTGTGTACTAGACCGACCCACCATGAGAACACTACATGGATCGTTATATGAGTGTCATAAGTGATTCTCATAGTGATCATGGTATATGTAGTCATTCGACCTAAGATCATCAAGGTTCCCTACATGTGAGTCACATACTTTGATACTTTCCTTTGTTGCTCGTAACTGAGTGAACTTGAAGGAGGTCATTGGGTATGTCACATATCATGCGGAGGGATTTGTATGATCAAGATGGGATTTGTCCCTCCTATGTAATGGGAGTGATATCTTCGGGCCCCTTGATAGAGTGAGACTTAGAAAAATGCATGGCCATGCTCGGATGAGTTGATATACGATATCAATGTCATCAGTTTAAGTTGGTCTACTCGGTAATCAAGAAACCAAAGATTGGGCTATACGAGAGTGACACATTCCATGTCTCGTGCTTAGTCTTGATATCTTGGACAAAGGGACAATGGCATATATCGGTGATGATCATAAAGGTTTAGTCGAATCATCGACAATCTTGTCACTTGGGTAGCAATGATGTGTTGCTAGACACCGCTCATTGCTTATGATTATAAATGTGATTTATGATCATTGCCAACATGGTAAGAGCCTATTGGGTCACACACATAGAGCTATTTGGATCATTAGAGCGCATGGGCTAATAATTTGGGTTTTGGGTTCACAATAATTTCGTATTAATAATGGGCCCAATAGTTGAACCATTATTAAGCCCGAAATTAAAGCCTAATTGGATGAGGGCTTTGAAACCCATTAGGCCTGGAAGTTGAGTCTCACTATAAATACAACTTCTAGTGAGAAATTCGTAGATCTCCTTGCCCTAGCCTCCCAAAAAGGACAATCGCACTCTTCTCTTACAATTCCTTGGAGGACACAAGCTAGCACTAGGAGCGCAAGAGAAACGTATCTGCCGAGATGCGGTGGAAGTGTGGTGATCCTGATAGGCTTTTGTGGATACCATAGAAAGTTTGAACATGTCAACTGTTCAAGTTTTATGATTCGACTCTACAGTTGAGTGAGAGATCTCAATCGAAAATTAGGTATGAAAATTTTCGAACACCTGGTTTACCCCGTTTCACTTGTATCCTGGAGGGTTTCGGTTAAATTCCGCTGCCCTGTTTGGCTCCCGAAACCCAACAACTAACACTTTTCAAATTTTAGACACTAATGTAAAATTGTTGGCTTTGATTGGCATAAACTCTTTGACTTGAGGAGGACTACGGGTGCGATCCATTGTGGTGAGGGAAGTTGTGCTTGTGCTGTGTTATAGTTCTGTTTTTCTTTGTTTGCAATCTGAATCATTATATAGTAATATAGGGTTAGAAGGTAATATATTTAAGGCAAATAGGGAATGCTAACTTGTTCAAGATCTAAAGGATTACCGAACTAGTGTAAATGACATTTATACGAGGAAAGTGCATGACTTTAAAGTGCGTGTTTGTGTTAGAGTTTGAGTATGCGGGAAAAGTCATTGCTTTAAAGAGACAAAATATGAAGGTTTTAAGAAATATGAGACATTCAACAAAAAAAAAATAAAAAGATGAGACATCAGAACTGAAAGGGCTAGGATGCTAAAATGGAGATTACTTTTTCTTAAATTAAAATGGAAGTTTTTCTATAACAAAAATTTCTCACTGACAAGTTGAAGGGATATGGTGCACTTTCACCCACTAGTCCCAGGTTCAAGCCCTTTTCTTCCTTTTCCCTTCTTTAAAATTCTTACTAATTTTTCTCTTTTATACCTTAATTCCCCTTTTTGGTTTGGTTTTGGTCTTTGTAGATATCAACCAACATCCAAGCATGGATGTAGTATCTTGACCAACAGTTAAAATGCTTAACTGTATCAACTTCAGTGATGAACTCTTTAAGAACCTAACCACTTCTAATTACTAGTTATATAGGGACTTGACCACTTCTAATTAATAGTTATATAAGGACTTGACCACTTCTAATTAGTAGTTATATGATCCACCTATTGCAAGTAGTTTCTGCTTTTGCTATTTGTATGCTAATTATGTAATTTGTAATGGTCAACCACTTTTATCTATATCTTATTCTTTTCTCTTTATTTTTCTTTTTAAATTTGGATTTTTCATATTATTTTTTAGTCGCTATAACAAACATTCGTGCTTTGTTTGAGTAATATGAACACACTTAAACATATAGTCTCGCCACTCTAGTTTGAGTGGTAAAAAGACACCAGGGGAGGGGAGGTTGCAAGTTTGACTCATTAAAAGCTAGTTTAAGCACCTTTCAGATCTTAAAAGTTAGGCATTTCCCCTTACCAATTCTATAGGCCTACATATACTTATAAATATGTTTTTGTATATAAAAAAAAAACATACATAAGAATGTAAAAAAATGAAAGCACATATCATTGATTTAACATCCAAAAAACACAACATCCAACATCCACAAAGTTTAAACTATTGAAGAAAATAAAAGTATCATTTTTCAAGGTTTAAACATAGTAAATAACGTCGAGGAATGTTAACCTTAACCATAATAGGGTTTACATGTACCAAATATAATGCTTAATTATATTACAAGCGAAATATGAAAAACTGACTAGCGAATCGGTCACTAGTCAATCAATATTTCATTTTTTGGCAACCAATTGACTACCGAATCGTTGGTCACAAAAAACTTAGTCGCTAAGACCTCGTGACTAATTTAGTGACTAACTAGTGACCAAATTCAGTCACTAGTTGGTAGCTAAGCACATTTTCAACCACTGGTTTTATGGCAACCAAATTTTCAATCACTCTTTCAGTCAATTTTCCACATTCCTCAAGCAATAATCATGGGTGTCATCAATGTATCTATGATAACTCAATTGCAACGAAGGAAAGTATCTCTAGTACCACTTCCAGCATCAATAAGAAAAATATATATATATATATATATATATATATATATATATATATATATATATATATATATATATATATATATATATATATATATATATATATATATATATATATAAAGTATATTACTCCCTCTGTCCCATATTTTTTGCACCATTTGACTTTTTCACATAATTTGACTTGAATGTATTCATATTAGTATTTGTTAGAAAAAAATTAAAAAATATATATTTAGAAACTATATGCCTTGATTTATCATTCTTATATAAAATTTTTTCATTTATATACTAAAATGTTGAAAATAAAAAATCATACATTAATTGCTAAAAAGTGAATAGTGCAAAGAATATGGGATGGAGAGAGTATTATATTTTGTAAAACTAATGTCCTAAATGTACTATAAAGCATAAGTTTATTTGGAAGTGGAAGATATGAATTTTACCTGATAAGGGTCACCCTTGTGTGCATAGAAAAGAACATAAGTCATTAAATCAAGAATCAATCTGAGCAGCAAGTTGCCTGATTTCTACTTTTGTTGCTGCTTGTTCCTTCTACATATGTACTTGCAAAACAACCCCTGCATGACATAGCCTAAACAATGTTATCAACATTACTTCAAAATGCATTCCTTAAACATTCCCACTATCCTTAGTACCAAAACCTTTAGTCTATAAATGCTGCATCAAATGTAGCATTAAAAGCAAAAGAAGAGTCTGCTAATTTTTTTAGGCCTAACTTGTTAGAAGTTGCATAGACATTCATTTATTTTTCTCCCAAAAAATTAAATTAAATATACATATATATACATAGGCATCTATCTCTATTGCCACATGGTGAATCATATTAAGATAGACTAATTCTTTAACCAGAGTAACTAATTTCTTGTCCATTTCATTTCCTTTATCTTATTTGGTTGCATTTAGATTTATACCTTTTTTCTCAACTGGATCATATGAGTATTTGTAATAAAGTACATCATCTATGAACACCTTATAAATAAATTAATTCAAAGATGTCAACTTTGCCAAAATGTTTTTGTTTTTTTTTTTTTCATTTTGTTCATCTCAATTTTCAACCAACCAAAGTTTTAAATAGGGTTTCACTTCAAAAGGACTAGCTTGCTCAATTGTTTGATAGACTTGAAGCTTGATTTAAGCTTTAAGATTTAAAGTTTGAGCTCAATTTGAGGTGTGTATTTGGATTTTTAGGGTGAATTTGATTTTTAGAAAAATATTGTGTTCCAATTTGGATGCCCTTGACCCATTATAATAGACAATGGTAACTAATTCAACAACGTCCAAGTGAAGAAATTTGCTAAAAAAAATGACATTTGTTTTTACTTTGCCTTAGTAGCTCACCCACAATCAAATGGGCAGGTCAAGGTAACTAGTAGGACAATAAAAAATGGGCCTGAAGAAAAAAGTAGATGAGACCAAAAGGAAAATCCAATAAAACTGCAAAATGTCCTATGGGACTATAGAATAACTTGAAAAAGGCCTGCAGAAGAAAGCCTTTTCACCCTAGTTTATGGGATGAAATACTCATACCAATAAAAATTACACAGCCCACACTCCGCGTCTAAATATTCAAAGTGAAAGGTAACAATGAGGGCTTAAAGACTATGTTAGACCTCGTAGAAGAACTCTAAGAAGATGTCAGGGTTTGTGTAAAGGCCTTCAAATAGAGGGTAGCTTCAGCTCATAATGCAACAATCAACTAGAAGCCCTTAAAGTAGGAGGGCTAGTGCTTATCAAAGCTAAATTGATAAGAAGAAATTCAGAATATGGAGCACTAAGGTCCAACTAGGATAGACCTTGTCTTGTCATATGCCAGGATAGGCTAGAAGTCTACAAGCTAGCTAACTCCAATGATAGAAGATTGCCTAGAACATAATACCTGGATGAGCTACGACCTTACATACTACCTGGATGAGCTATGACCTTACTTTGTGTAAATAATGATTATCCAATAAAAATATTTATCAAGGCTATTTCCCTAATTATGGCAAGTATTCTCTAGGTCTCCAAAGAACTCTAAGAAAAGATGATATGCTAAGTAATAACAATGAGAATATTCAAGAAAAACTTTCCATTAAGATTACTCAAGTGAAAATTAAAAAACTAGAGATCCCGAATAAGAAGTAACTGAAAACTGCCAGACTTGCTCCAAGGCTTCTTGAGAACAACACATATAGCTTGCTACAATGATTGAGAGGAGGGTATGTGGAACTTGTTTCAGAGCTTGTAGAAGTAACAAATGTCGACCTTCCCAAAGTAGCCATGATGGTACTTGTCAAAGAGGATTATGTACCGATACCTAAAATTCATCCCCAAAAGCTGGCTCTTTATTGTAAAATGCCTAGACAACATCTGTTTTAGAAGGCGGTACCCCTAACTCGCATTCCTTGGGCTTACATCAAAGGTATCCCTTTGATCAACATAAACAAAAAGGAAAGAGAGGTTGAGATTAGAATATTCCCTCTCAACTTTGAAATGGCAGGACAAGAATCCATCCTTGAACTTCTAGAAGGCTTCCTTGCTGAGACCCCTCTCCAGACCCCTGTTAACCATGAAGACCTCCCTTACGCATGAATTAGCTTTCTAGTGAAGCTCTAGAGCACTACCATAAAACTCAACACAACTTTATTGATCTTGTTAGCCCAGTCAACAAGAAAGAGAGGTCTAGCACTAGAACTAGGCCCAACTTCACCTTAAGGAGGCAAATAACCTAGTTGCAAGAACTTCTGGTCAAGAAGCCCAGTTGGTCGTTAATGGACTTAAACCCCTCAATAGCCTTTTCGCCCCTCTTCATAGTACCCTGGGCAGCTTCAGCGGCATCGTAAAAGGATTTCAATTAGCCATCAATAACTTTTTAACATTGTTCTAAGGTGGTTTTTAGATCCTTGAGCTTTGTTTCTAGGTCTTCTCAAGCTATTCGCTCTAACAATAATGCCTGCTCTAGCCTAGTCTGGGTGGACTTTAGTTTTTCAACTTGGTTAATTAGTGCCTAGTCCTGCCCTCATGGGTGACCAACCTATTTCTCATGGAAAAGGCCACCATTACCTCCTTAAAAGCACAAAAATGATTAGTATGATAACTAAGTTCCATAAAGCCAACAAGAAAAAAAGTTAACTACTTGCAATAAACCTATAACCACCAAGAGCATTTGGGCCCATCCCCCTTAGGTGGATGAGGAAGATGATGCCAATCCCTAGGGGTATGAACTCCCTTCAACACTTGGTGGTGAATATTAATCCGATCCTCCAAGATTAACTCTGTCACACCATTAACCCACTAAGGGTCGAAGACTCTATCTGAAGCGATTCTCTTTTTTACCAAACCTTGCATTTAGGTTAAGAACCACTTTGGCACCAAAGCCTCAAGAAAAAATGGAAAGTCCAGCTCATCCATCAAGACTAACCCTCGATGGAAAGGACTGGAAGGCTTCTGAGCTTACTTACTACGAGCTAAACCCGATGAACTCAAAGCCTTTTTCAGTACTATGAGTGTTGGGGATGACATTATTGGGAGGGTCTCCTCCATTGGATCGCTTGATAGGAATGGATAAAAATGATCCGCAACAACAGCAGAATGATGACAGATCAAAACCATCAAAACTTAGGAAACCATTTAGAGGAAATGTCATACCATCAACCCTGCACTTTGAGGCGTCAACCTCTTGAGCCGTAGAGGCTGGCTCCCGACTTCTCTTTCGTTGAAGCTAGTGTGCATCTTTAGGTGACTCTTCAACCATAATTTTGAGGTTCATCGAGGGATGGCCACCCTAGACAAAGCATAGATAGCCACGAGATCATGAGCAACAGACACTGGAGCATTCGGGAGCTTCTGGGCATCCATGATGTTGTTGGCATTGTTCTTCCTCTTCTTCAGGTACTTTCGAGTGCAACCCATGCCTACAAACAATGAAATTAATGGTCAAAATAATAACATGAAAGAGAGTAAAAAAAAACATCAAAGAAATGGGAAGCAAGTATTAGAATAACACTATAAGAGACCTTGTTGGGCCATTGAAGCCTTCTCGGAGGCCTAATAAAAACCCCTTGTCAGGCCAAAGGCTAGTTAAGAAGATTCTTCACATTTGGATAAGACATGTGGGCCCAATTTATCCCCAACCACCTGAGGGTCATCTCTAAAATAGATCTATATAGGATCAAAAATAACCTTTTATAGTTCTCATTAAGGGTGATGGCCTCCAACCATGTTAAGACACCGTTGTATGATCTTTCCCACTACAAGGGCATGCTGGGGTATGTCAATCAACGTGTATGGAAACACCTATGTTGGCTCCACCAGGGTGAAGAAAAAGTGGTCTTTCCAATCCCCCCAAGACTTCTTGCACTACGTGAAGGCAAAAGACTTGTTACCCCCAAAGTGAATAAGGGCAACATGGAAAAAGCTAGAGTCTTTCTTTAGGTCCAAAGTGTAGAACTGGAGGAACACTTCCAAGATAAGGTCTACCTTAGCCAACTTGCAAGCTATGATATATGCGTTGATATGAGTGAAGGAGTTGGGGGCTAACTAAGAGGGCAACACCTTGTAATGCCTACAGAACTACTCCACTAGAGGATGGAAAGGGAAATGAAGCCCAGCCTAAAGTTGGGCGAGGAAGACTGTGAGAATGGAAGTCATCAGGTCGGTGTCTGGGCAACCACCAGCCACCATCAGCCACCATCACTTCTTACTTTTTCAAGGCAGTGGCCACCTTATTTGGCTAGTTAAATGTTTACAAATTCATCTCCAAAGTACCTCTATGATAGACATCTTGAGTTTTTTTATCTCTTTTGTATTTGGGAAAAATAAACCCTCCAAGTTTTCCCCATGACCGGGAGTCTCCGTGGTAGGTAAAGGGGAAGTGCTATTGGTGGTAACCCTTGAAAATGAGGATTTGCGGGAAGTTGTTTAGAAGAACCAGAAGGTGAGATGATAAGAACCACCATTGGGGAAGATGACTGACCATCATATGAAAAAAGCAAACACACAAAAAAAAAGCAGGAAACCACATACAATTGCAAAAAAAATAATAAAAGAAGAAGAGTAAACTACACTACTGCTTACTTGATTGTAAGTGAAGAAAAAGCAAAAGATAAGTTGAAAATTCACTAAAAAAGTGTAAAGGGAATGAAACAAAGCATAGTTGAGTATTAGAGGGGTAGTAATCACAAGGGAACAAATGATAAAATGCAGATGGTAAGAACCCTAACCTTTTATAGGCAAAACATAAAACCCTTAAAACCCTTAAATTACTTGTCTTGAAAACCACTATCTTTGTGGCCTTTTTGATCGACAAATAGGAGACTGCTATATGGCATTGGATAACTACCTAAAGTTGCATGCCTAGTCATATCCTTGAAGGCGCATTAAATAAATATTGCTTTGACTCCTCGATGACTGTAGAATTTGACACGTATGCCTTTCCAGGTACATGCTCACATTCAAATTTCACAGAAGATGCCTCTCCATCATTCATGACAATGATGTTTTACTAACCCAGACAGAGGGGTATTGCTCCCAACATGAAGTTGTTGCCTAAAAGGGCATCATATAGACTGATGGACACCACTGCTCTTTAAATGACTTGCTCTTTTGAAAGGATGAAAAGATTTAAAAGATTAATTGCTAAAGATGGCACACCAACAAAAAATGTAAGACCTATAGATCCACATTTTACAAGGGGTCAGGCTTATTGATGCGATATGGGCTTTTAAACTGGCCCAAGGTATCTAAACCAAATTCAAGAAGAGAAACCTGGGCTGAAATGGCCCAATAGTCCCACTAGGAGCTTAATAAGGAGTGTAACAGTCAGGAAGGTAACTAAATCCCTCCATCACGAGATTTTCTATCTACACTATTCCCATGATTCACTAACAGCTCCTACAAAAAGGGAACCCCATTGGCAATCTCAAAAAACATGATATTAACTATATTTTCCACTCTACAACTTCATTGACCCTATATTGACTTGATTGTTAGAGGATTTCCCCTTGGAACTTACCCTAGGCCCTGACAACATCTTTGAGTGTATGTACCCTAGTTCATATTTTCTTAACTTTGGATATGATCACTTGGTTTACTTGATAGTACTTCAGTTATTGACAATCATAGAAAAAATTATGTTTCCTCAAATTTAATTAACCTAGTAGTAAAATAAAAATATAAAATCAACAGGCATAATGGGTAAGCAAGAAAATGACATTGTAATTTTATTTTATTTTTTGGAAAATAGCCTTATAGAGAAAACACTAATCTACAGTCTCCTATCACAAAATCTTACACTACCACCGTTTAAGGAGTACACAAAGTTTTTATGAACGAGTTAAGCCAAAATTAAACACCTAAGGCTTGAAGTTTAGCTTGTTAGGGATTGGCTCGATTTAAGCTCAAGCTTGACCTTGAGACTTGGCTAAAAATGGTTTGGGTTTTGCTTGATGGCTTAATATGCTCGAAGCTCAATTCAAGGTTTGACCTTTATTCAAGTTCAATTCAAGATTTGAGCTTAATTTGAGGAATATAAATTAGAACTTTTGGATTTAGGTATCGTACTAAGCTCAAAGCTCAACATGTTATTCAACTTAAAATACAGCTTAAAACTTAGCTTGAGGCTTATTATACTCTACTCAATAACAAAAAAAATTGAGATTAAGCTCAAAATATTCAATAAGATGTTTGACTTGTTTTCACCATTAGATAGTACTAGAACCTGCTAGTATAAGCTGCATCATTAAGAACGATCATTCTTGGATCATATGAACAAATCTCAACACCTAAGCTGATGAAAATTACCCAGAGTAAATCTCACAAAAAATAGTAGTTTATCAGAAAACAAAATCCTGTAAAGAATTTGAGACTTTTAGCTTGCATGTCAAAATGATGGGAATACCATATTTATATCTTAGCTAAATCAAGTAGAAATGCTTTGTCGAAAGTGACATGAAATCTGCCTTATGGCTCATTTATTATTGTAATTACTGCATAATGCTTTATTTCACTGCCTATTACACTCCACTAAGTGGAGAACACTTACAAACCATTAAACATATATAGGTCCCATGTCATCATGTTTAACTCACATTATTCCTTTCATTTATAGGTTGAGGAAAAAATACTCTAATCTTATACCGTACACATGTACTTTCAATTTATTTACTATTTTTATGACCAGAACCATTGAAAGCTGTATAGCACAAGGCTTAGGCCTCCCCTTCCACGCCACCCTCCTCATTGCCATTATCCTTATCATTTTCTTTACTCTCAACTATTTGCCCTTCTCCAACGACTCCCACCATCATCTACCACACCATCACTGCCCCTTCCTCTACACTTTCCTTCTCAACTCCTCCCTCAGCGATGCCTATTTTCTATCATGAAATCAATGACTATTGAAAAGGGAAACCTCATATCTAATTACAAAAATATGATTGGAGCACACCATACCTCATGGTGCATCATCTCCTCCATCGAACAAAAGGAAGAATGATTTAGAGGAGAGAGAACGACAAATGAAGAAGAAATAACAATGAGATCAAGAAATTGATAGCGCAACATGGATAATTGCCTCAATCATCATCATTTCGCTGCTCTATCTTCTTTGCTTCCTAAATATGCTTTTGATCAATTTATTTTTATCTTTTGATTTGCTCGCTGTTCTCTCAGCTTTAAGTTAATCCAACTTTATTCTTCTTTCTTGTTCTTCTATTTTAGGTGATAAGACTTTTTTCCTTACCAATTTCTCTAAAATTAGTTGTGCCAATATGTTTTTTTATCCTTAGATGCTCTAGCTATTTGATCCATTGTTATTTTTTTTATTTTTATTTTTTTTTCTTTTTTCTCTTTTGGATCTTGGAAGATCTTTAGCTCTTCTAATTTTCTTTCATCACTACTTTATGCCTTCAACTTTCTCTATTTTTGGTGTAATCTAGTGTTTGCATTTAAGTCTAAATATGACAACCTTGAATAAGAAATAGAAGCTTTAACTTATACGGACATGTAATATCATAACATACAAATTTGATATTCTATTAAGTAAAAAGTATTGCTCCATTTATACAAATGTGTGGTTCTATAATATGTTCATTTCATAAGATGTGTTGTTTATAAATAATATTATTCTGTTCAGTAAGAAGTATTATTCCATTCATAAAATATGTTGTTATATAATATATTATTCATTTCATAAGATGTATTGTTCATGAATAATGTTATTCTATTCAGTAAGAAGTATTGCTTCATTCATAAAATGCTTTGTTATATAATATGTCATTCATTTCGTAAGATGTATTGTGTGTAAATAATATTATTCTGTTTAGTAAAAGGTGATGTTTCATTTATAGAAATATGCTATTCTGTAATATATTGTTAATTTCATAAGATAGCAAAAAGTGTTGTTCTATTCATAAAATGTGTTATTATGCAATATGTCATTCATTTTATAAGATGTGTTATTTGTAAATAATATTGTTTCGTTCAGTAAAAAGTGTTGTTCCATTCACAAAATATGTTGTTATGTAATATGTTATTCACTTTATAAGAGGTGCTATGGGTAAAGAATGTTATTCTGTTTAGTAAAAAGTAATGTTCTGTTCACAGAAATGTGTTATTCTGTTATATGTTGTTCATTTTATAAGATACAAGAAGTGATGTTCTGTTCATAGAAATATGTTGTTTATTTCATATGATATAAGAAGTGATGTTCTGTTCGTAAAAATATGTTGTTTATTTTATAAGATATGTTGTTCATAAATTTTGCGTTTCTTTCAGTACGAATTACTATTTTATTCATATAAATGTATTATTTTGTAAAATATGAAAATAGGGTGTATATTGGTGCACTAAGTGCACAGTATAAGTACTCTTCATTTGTGTTACAAAACTTTGGGCTCAAAATGAATATTACAGCCCTAACCTATAAAAATCCCTAGAATAGGGAAAATGTATGATTTGCTTAACAGTTCCGTAAACTTTTCTCTGCCAATCAACCCTTTCATTTCATAGTAAGGGCAAACAATTGAGTAGATTTTTTCAAGTTTAGGTCAAACCTAAACTGAATTATTCCAACTCTACATTTTATATGCTGGCTTGAACTTGACCAGATTATATGCCTAGCCCAAAGAGGACATAGAAACTTCATATTGGAATTCGGTAAATTGGTTTGGGCCTGAATTTCTACCAATTGCTTACAAAAAAAAAAAGGCAACAATGGGGTTCTCTAAGGCTAGATTAAAGGAAGATGATGGCCAAATAAGCTCTTTGATAAAAGCACATTCTTGCCTCTAAATTTCTCTTGATTATTCTTATTCCTTTTTCCTTTTTCCTTTTTCTTCTAATTTCTTTAGTTTTGGAATTAGTGGCATGTATCATTAATGCACTCTTAAGGGCGCTATCCATGAAATTAATGAGCATGCTAAAGAAGTTGTTACTAAGAAGACTCATAAGAAGAAGCAATTTGTGATGCAACAAATAGAATTGGGCATGAAAGTGAATGATTCCATAGAAGAGAAGGTAACCAAACTAAAGACAGTGGCGGGGAAGGCCAAGGAGTATATAGATTACACAATGGAGCCGAGGATTGGACGAGAGAGAAGGTAAAAGAGGTGTGAGAGAGTGTCAAGAGAGTAGACAAAGTATTCATATGTATAGTGTTAGGGTTAGGAACTTAGTATATTAGTGGGTATGGACCAATGGGTACTAATATATGGGCTGGTTGTAGTTATTTATAGATATGGCCTAGGACTAATGAGCTCTATTGGGGAGTTTAAGTCCAATCAATTAGTCAAGTTCGGCCCAACTTGGTTCAACAAACTCCAGGTTTGGTTAGAACAGCATAATTTCAGCTACAAAACTGACTGAAACCACACATTTTCAAGTCAAATTTTAGTAAAAAATTAAGTTTCGAGTTTAACTTACACCCCTATTATAAACTACCCATTTTTGTGCCCTACAACTCACTATCTCTAGCTTTGCTCCAAGAAGACCCAAAGATTTCCAAATTTAGAAAAGGGTGACATTAAATAGAAAGTCCAATATCTTTAGAAAATTGCACCTATAACCTCATACTTTGAGAAATTTCAGTATTGATTTTAAGTTTTGATGCACAAATAAAAACCTCAAAACAGAAAAATAACTAATTACAGGAAAGGTCCTAAATATTTGCATGAAGCTGTATCCTTACCCTCAAACTTCAAGAAATTTCAAGATTCAAAACCATAATGGAAGATAGGCTATTGGCTTTGGAGCATGCACAATTTTATATTTTAATCACTTGTTTTCGTTTCATTGACTACTTTAATAATTATGAACATAATATAAAGAGAGTTGAACCCAAAACCAAAATGAAGTGGAATTTTTTTTACCATTATTGATTTATAGGTTAGATTTTTTTATTGTTTATTATTAAAAATCATTTTAACATTAAAATTTATCAACATAGATACTCATTACAACTCCCTAACGTCAAACCTAATGGTTATTAGTGATTTATCATTGAGCTCTCCACCTTTTGAGAGCTCAATCGAATATCCTTAGAGGTGTGTAACTTTGACAAAATCTAAAGGTTAAAGTACCATTTACTTTGGGCTTAAAAATGAATATTATGTGGCCTAGCCCATGAAAATCCCAAAATATGGAAAATGTATGATTTGCTTAGGAGTTCATTGAACTTTTATGTGTGCTAATTAACCATTCCATTTGATACTAACCATTTTTATAGGAAATAACACATTATCTCCAACTTGGTAGAACAAGGCCAGTTAGAAAAGGATGAAATGAAATAAAAAGCACATCTTCATAAAATTGCAATTTTAACAAATCTTGTCAAGATCTAGATCCTACCCAAGATCTTTTTTCACTATGCAAGATCGGATCGTAAATCATATGATCCTACCAAAAACTTAAAATTTCTTATCTAAATAATATATTTCATGTAGAAGACTAATTATATTAGAAACTCAAGTAAAGTTTAAGTGTCACAGCAATGGTATAACATAATTATTGGTATAATACAGGTAAAGTTCAAGTTTTAATAAATCATACATCAACATAACCAAAAAAATAATTAACATAAGTTTGAAAGAAATTCATAAAAAAACACATCATTGACAAATAAAAGAGAGTAAAATGTCCATAACTTTTCATTAACCTATTGAATGTCTGTTTTAGTTTTAAACCTATTAAAATTTTTTTTGCTTTGGTCCTTAAAAGATAAAATCCATCATCTCAAGATAATTGTCTGACATAAGCTTTAGGAATTCCTGTAAATTTAAAATGTATAATAATTTTTCCAGTCAATAGATAATTTAAAATTAGTAGTTTTTTCTTCATAAATGAAATAAGTTCAACTTACAGAGAGGAAAATTTGATAATTTAAATTTCTATTAACTATAAAAATATTATTATACATATTAAATTTACAGTAAGATAGTTATTGAATAATTTAAATTATGCTCTAAAAGGTTGTTATCGGTTAGTTACCTTAAGTTAAGAAATTTTGTCCAATTGAGGATCATAATGAAATGTTTTTAATAGATTTAGAATCAAAATAGGATGTTTTTAATAGATTTAGAATCAAAACAAAACATTTAATGGACTAGGGATGAAAACAGAATGATAATTAAATATTAAGGATCATCCATGTAATGAACCCCAACAAAAATCAATACCGAGTAGGATTAGCAAGATCCTTTGATCTTACAATCCTACGATCCTAGTTATGATCCTACCACAATCCTACCATATCTTCAATCCTACAACATTTTGATAAGATTTTCTATATTAGGATCGTAGAATCATGCGATCTTACAATTAGAATTGTGATTTTAACAATCTTGATTTTAACCTCATACTTTGAGAAATTTCATTATTGACTTTAACTTTCAATGCAAAAATGAAAACCACAAAACACAAAAAAAAAAAAAACTAAATTATAGAAATGGTCCCAAGTATTTGCATGATGTCGCATCTTCACCCTTAAATTTTAAAAAATTTCAAGATTTGAAACCATAATGGAAGATACCCCATTGGCTCTAAAGCATGCACAATTTTATATTTCAATCATATATATATATATATATATATATATATATATATATATATATATATATATATATATACTTTAGTGATCCTGAATACAACATAAAGAGAGCTGCATCCAAAAGCAAAATTAAGTGCAAATTTATTTGACTATCATTGAATTTGTTAGCTAGAAATTATTTTTATTGTTTATTATTAGAATTTATTTTTGTATCAAAATTTGTCAACATAAATACCTGTTGTATACAAATGGCATATAATTAAGGTCCCCTTCGTATATTATTAGGACTTGTCTGTGTTTCCAACTTAGCTAGCAAGTCACTAGGACATTGTAGATAAAAGAACTGAGTTCAAATGGTGCTGTATTCCAAAATACTAGACATTTAGAATTGGTCAAATTGCACCCCGAGTCCTCCAAGCTTTATGCAGCATATACTTTACCCCCTTAACTTTCTTATAGTACATTCTAACCCTTGTATTTGTAGCAATTCTAATGGGTAAATTGCACGCATTATCCCTAACTTTTTAATTATGTTTTTATTCTAACCCTAACATTCATTTGGTTCATTGTGTCTCCTTAACGTGGTTAAAACGTTCCATTTTGGACCTTTTTTGGATGGAATTCATTATCTTATATGGAAAATGACATGCCAGCATAGGATTGTAGGGGAAAAGGCTTGCTTTAACCCCTGTAAAAATTTTATTTGCCAAAAAAAGCCATAGAACTTTCAAATCTAACAAAAATCTCCTTCATGCTTCTTCCCCACTAAGCCTTCGCACATAATCTGCTTCCACCTCTGTCGGCCCTACTGATCTCCCATCGAGCATGCACATAGCACTGTCCAATCTCCTCGCCGGTCCTAGCAAATCCACTACCCATTGCCCTCATTCTGCCTTTGCCATCATCATCATTGTTGGCGAAGACGAAGAACATGAACTGGGAGGCTCCAAAAGGGAATAAGAGGCTTGTTTCTCGTTAGAGTTTAAAGCAAAGCCAACAACAGCTCCACAAAAGGAATGAGGTGGAGCGACAGGGGAGCCACATCACTAGTGGAGGATTAGAAGGCACTGCCAGTGGAAGAGGGCGATTCGGCTTCCTCTTGATTTCATGCCAATGGACGAGGGCAATTTGTGGCTCGTGGATGAGGGAGATTCGGTGGCGAGTGGGCAAAGGTGATTTGGCGATTTCTTCCACCCAATTGTATCATGAGAGGGAGGCCCGATTCATAAGAGAAAGGCCTAATTCATCAAATTCACCATAGAAACGAGGTCGAAGAAAGAGGACAGGTGGGAGAGAGTTGCCCGAAGAGGGAAGCCGCTAAGATGGGGAGGTCGGAGAGGGAGGAGAGGTAAGAGAAGGTTGGCCAGAGAAAGTTTTAAGGCTTTTTTTGGAAAAAGGTATTTTTATAAGGGTTAAAATAAGCTTTTTTCCTTACAATCTTGTGATGATGTTGTATTTTTCCATTTGAGATGACGGATTCCATCTAAAAAAATCTAAAATAGAACATTAACAATGTTAAGGAGACGTTACGAATAAATTCAAGGTTGTAGTTAAAATAGAAATAGAATTAAAATATTGGGGTTAACACATACTCCCTCCGTTTCATATTAGTTGGCCCTTTTGCCTTTTTTGACTAAAGTTTGACTTAAATATATTTATATTAATATGAATTCAAAAAAATTCTAAAAAATGATATTTAAAAACTAGAATCTTTAAAGTTTCATTTTCATGTAAAAAGTTCATATTTTTATGATAAATTTTATGAGAAATAAAATCATAGATTAATTGCTGTGAATAGTAAAGAGGACAGCTTTTGTGAAACAGAGGGAGTACAATTTACCCTGATTCTATGTGTGTGTATATTATTAGGACCTCTGTCGATTACCAGTGACGTATCATTGCGGCCTCCAATTTGGAGAAATCAACCCAACAACATCCTAAGAGAATGTGTTATTGATTTCACAAAATTTAACGGGTTAAAGTATCATTTACTTTTTCTTTTTGGAGAAAAGACTGAGATATAAAAGTAGCCAGAGGAAAGTTTAATGGACCAAGCATGAAGTAAAAAGTTATTTTATTATATACTTATATCTAATTAGACACACTACCCCAACTTTTTATCCTCTATATTTAAGATACAAACCCTACAAAAATTGACAAAATTGCCCTTAGCTAAGATCTTCTGCTCTCTACAAAAATCATACCTCATCACTGTTGCTTCCTCCGGTGCCATCGCCGCCACTAAACCATCATACATTAGGATCTTGCCATCGTTGGTCTTCATCTGGTGCTGTTCTTCCTCCAAATCTCGCTGTCACTCTTATGCTCTATATCATATCGATTGTTGCATGTCTTCGCGATCTCGGTGTCAACCTTTTGATCACTACTGCCACGCCACCTCCACCATCGTTGTCAATCGCCAAAACACACGTTGTTGTAAAAGTGTCTGAAGTAATGTACAAATGTGTCTTAAATAATACGTCTAAATGTCTAATGTAATTTTTGCAAGTGTTTGTAGTAATTTATAAATAATTTATTGTTATCAAAAAATAAAAAGTGTTTGAAGCAATAGTAAATGTCTGAATGAATATTGAAAAGTGTTTAAAGAAATATTCAAAAGTGTTTGAACCAATACGTAACAATTCACTCTTTTTTTTAAAAAAAAAATAATTATATTAAAAAATATTAATTAATACTTTGTTTCTAATCACAATATTAGTAAAAAAATAATAAAAATATTTCTTATTATAAATTAACAAAAATATAATTAAAACTACTTTTAATATACTAAATTAAATTTACATGTAAAACTACTTCTGAGTTGTAGGCACTCATTTATCTTCCACAATGACATGTAAAAGTGTATGAATAAATATGTTAGAGTGCCTATTATAATATATAAAAATGTTTGAAGTAATATGCAAATAATTAATTTTTAAAAAATAAAAGTGTCTAAAATAATAAATAAAAGTATTTGAACAAATATAAAAAAAGTCAGATGCAAAATGTAATAGTGGCTATAACAATATAAAAAAAATTGTCAGCTTCAAATTTAAAAATGTTTGAAAAAATAAATCAAAGTGTCAAATATGACATGAAAAAGTATTTGAATAAATATGTCAAAGTGTTTACAATAATATATAAAAATGTTTAGAGTAATATTCAAATAATTGATCTAAAAAAAATGAATATGTCTAAAGTAATAAACAAAATTGTATGAATAAATGTAAAAAAGTCCCAAACTCTTCCCCGTCTGTACCCTCTCCCTCATCGTTTCCCTCCATCAGCGTCACCCTTCCTTTTTTCCTCACCCTTGATTTCGGCTTAAATGGCGACCTGCTCCGATTTTTGTGCTCAGTCTTCACGATCGTGGTGCTATAATTGTCGGCATTTTCTCCTCATCAGGCACGTCACTGCCTCCGAAGTCCTTGGGAAGTCACTTAAGGAGGAGCGGGAGCGCGGAGTGGTCTTCTTCTTCTTCTTCGTCTTTGAAGAGCATTGTAACATAAGGGTCGGGCTCACGAGATTTAAGGTCGATCCTCGATCCATGAGCATCAGACTCAAATTCGGCTGCAGAGTCAAAATCAAAGCGGAGGACGACGGTGGAATAGAGGTCGGAATTGGTTGTGGATTTTCGATCCGACGGAGGAGAGGACGGCAGCGGTGAGGCCCTGGGAGAGGGAGAGGGAATTGACGGCGTAGGAGAAAGGGAGCATGGAAGATCGGCGATCTCCACCGAAGGCCTGAGAAACATGATCTACGGGGTGTGATAGAAATTACTTAGGTTAGTAAAGGATAGAATTGACAAAATATTTACTTTATTTAATTAAACATATGTTCCAATGGCCGTATGAAGTAAGCAGCAGCCTCCTTTTCGCAGTGTTACACAGTGGACCGGACCGGCTCAGGACCGGATTGGACCGGCCGGGCCTAGTCCAGTGGAAGTTGGGCTCGGGTTGACACGTGCCGGGTCCGTGCCAGGCCTGACATGGTCCCGTGCCGAGCTGAGTCGAATCAGAGTTGATCCATATAATTTTTAATTTTAAATTTGTAATTTTTATTTATATTTTTAGTTTTAGTTTTTATTTTTAATTTTTAGTTAAGTGTTAAAAGGCCCTTTATATGAATACATACTTGGGGGCTTCTAATGTTATTTTCTTTTGTAGGATTCTTAATGTCCTCTGTGTTGATTTTTGGTGATAATTAACATATTATTATTTTACATAATTTTAGAAAATAATTACTACCTGGAAAAAATAATTTTGAATACCTTTTTAAAATGTACACCAAATTAATAAATCCTTGGTATTTTTAGAAAATAATATCTCCAAATATGACATAATTTAAAATCAATTGACAAAACCTATGCTATTTTGTAAAAAAGTTAAAAAGAAGAAGAGAATGAAGAATGAAAATGAAAACATTCTTAGGATTAAGTCCTAACATTCTTAGGAGGAAGAATGAAAATGAAAACATTGTAATTCTAAGTACAAAAATATTTTTTGTTTGTTTTGTACAAAGAGAATTTAAATAAGAGTGATAAGATAAATTAGATATTAAAAATGTTCTAAAAAGGGAAACAACTCATCTTTTTTAGGAAAATTTGTATAATTTTTAATTTTAAATTTTTAAGTTTTATTTTTATTTTTAGTTTTAGTTTTAATTTTTAATTTTTAGTTTTTAATTTTAAGTTTAATTTCATTTTATATTTTTAGAAATTAATATTAAAACAAAATTTTTATAACTACTTGTTTTAAGAGTTAAACATCATCACCGGTGTGAAATTTTATTAATTTTAAAGCCAAACAACATCTACATACCATGGAACAGGCTTTACATGACTCAATAACGAAACGTTCCATAAAAGTAAATGCAAAATAAAAGTTACGATCTGTGCTAAACAGCAAAATCAGATCAAATACAAAGTAAGTAAATAATGAGCAAGCTATGGATTTAAGCATCTATCTCATCGGGGTTTTCCTCGTCAGAACACTTGTGGTCTTGTAATCTTAAAGCTGCAAGACCCCAATCACGGTTACATATACAAACTTCAACTGTATCTGGTGATAACCTTGCATGTTTCTCTGAAATTACACGTTTCCCAGTGCTAAAAGCGGACTCAAATATAATGGTTGAGACGGGAGTAGCTAGAACTTCTTTGACAATGATGGAGAGTATTGGAAATTTGTTGCTTATTGCTTTCCACCATTCTAGAATGTCGGTCTCACTATTCTCCCAAATCAAGTTGAAGTATGCGTCCACTTCAGTAAGACCGGATGTTGCAGCACGGGGCCGTTTGAGAAGTTGTTCAGCCGGATTGAATGATGATGAGCCCGACAATGATGAAAACCCGATGGTAGAGGAAGTAGTGTTCGCAACCTTATCCTTATGCCGGTCGGCATAAATATTAAATAACTCTCGCAAGTGCTCATCAATAAAGGCAGTTATAGCATAAACAGAAATATGTGTAATTTCTAAGAAACTATAACAACCTTCAAGTAGCTGTTGTGTACCCGTGATTCTTACGATTGGGTCTAGTGCAGATGCAAGTAGGTAGATCAGGGGTACAGTACTGAAATATAAAATCCATTTCTCTTTCATAGCTTTAATTATGTCTTTTAAGAACTCATCATCTTTGTATTGGTTAAAAACCCATGCAATGTTGACCATATGTATTAAAACTTTGTGCGATGTGGGATAGTATACACCGGAGCAAAAAATAGTGGCATCATAAAAATATCGCAATACAGCAACCAATTTTGATAGTTTATCCCATATCTCTTGTTTCAAAATCGTTTTCTTTTCTTTGACATTTATAAAACATGTCATGTGTGCAGCAAATGGCATCGCATCCATCAACATCTCATAAGTCGAGTTCCATCGGGTAGGGCAATCAAGTTTAAAACGTTTCCAACTAAAATCGAGGCCATTTTCCAGACATATTGCTTAAACTCTTTAAAAACTTTGGTCCTTGACTTAAAATAATGGATTGCCCACCTAATTGGAATAATTTCATTACTCAAAACTTGAAGACCTTTTTGGACAGCTAAGTTTAAAATATGACATACACACCTAATATGAAAAAATGCGGCATCATAGACAGGTTCTAGTGATTCCTTCAATGTCTCAGTCGCGACATCGTTGTTTGATGCATTATCAAATGTTATGCTAAAAGCCTTGTCATGATAAAAAAATTCTTTTAAAGTTTCTGAAATTACTTTGAATATGTTTTAACCAGTATGATCGACCTCCATCCACTTAAATGCAATGATACGTTTTTAGTGACCTAACTATCATCAATCCAATGTGTAGTTACACAATAATAATCTTGTCTTAGTGGTGAAGTCCACATGTTACTAGTGAATGAGATAGAATGATCAAAAGCAGAGAAGTATGCTTGTAAGTTTGATTTACCAGCTTCATAAATTTTAAATACCTCTCTCCTATCAGTAGTCCTAGATGTTCTTTTAAAAGTAGGGTTTAAATATGATGTAATCCATTTTTCCATATGTCTATTTTCCGATTGTGTAAATGGTTTTTCAGTTAACATAATCCATTCTACCATGCATTCTCTACAATCTTTTTGATTAAATTTAAAAATATCTGATCTGCCGGTAGTACTTGCAAGCTGTGTCTGACCGTCGGTACTAGTAGCTGCATCTGGACATAAATTCGGATGCTTACATTCCATGTGACGTCTTAGTTTTCCTGTGTCAGAGTTCTTCTTGTGCGTGAGCTTTTGCTTGCAATGTTTGCAATGTGCGAACCTCGCATCGTTTCTATGACTATCCTTTGCAAAAACTTGGTTAAAATGCTCTCAAACCCATGCGGTGAGCCTCGACGTCTTACCTTGTGGCGGAAGTTCGGGTTGATGGCTTGTCAGGGTTTGTTGAGAACCATCTCCTCCACTAACATTCCTTACTGCCGTTGGCTCCACCTCCTCAACGTCATCATCAGAAAGTTGATCGTCGAGCCCCAAGTCGTATTGACTTATATCGAATTGCTCGTCATCGTCAGTTTGTTGGATATGAGTTCCACGGGTCACCGGTTGAGAAAGGCCACGGAAAAATGACCTCAAAACTGTGTGGGATAAAGAGCTTGAGGCATTTCCCTTTCCTCTTGATGCCATTTGTGTAAGAAAAAATTAAGCAGATCACGAGCTTCGAATGTAATTGAGAATTGATTGAGAAAAAATGAGAAAAATAATATTAAGTGTTTCAAAGAAATGAAAGAATATATTAGTAGAGAAGGAGAGATTGCTAAGATTGGTGTGAAGAAATGGTGGAAATGGCCTCCCTATTTATAGGGGAAGGCCTTTTCTTTTTTTGACTAAAAAGCCCTTAGAAAATAGTTGTTTGGGGGGGGGAAGTAATTTCTGGGGTCAAAAAACTGTTGCTAGCCGTTTAGAGGGACTAAATGTGCAATTTTCCTTTTTTTTTTTTTTAATTTTTCGGAGCCGTTATTTGCAGGTGACCGTTGGCGCCGCCGCTGGTCTTATGCCGGGCTCCATCTCGGTCCCGTGCCGAGCCCAATATTGAATTGGGCCGTGCTGAGCCCACTTCGCTTCCCTTCCTCCTTAGGGCCTATAAACGGCCCACTATTTGCCGAATTTCTACCGGGCCCGTGTTGTGTCGGGTTTGACCGGTCATGGGCCGTGCTTGACGCATGCCGGTCCCGTTCTGGGCTGGTCCCAACCCGGCCCAATGTTCACCTCTACCTTTTCAACCTCGCTTTTTAATCAAACATCAAAACGACAGCGTAGAACTTACCACCAATTAACGGAAATAATGCGTAAGATGAAATATCCAACGTACTAGTGACGTCTCTATGTTGGTATCTTAGAGTATCTCCCATAACTTTTATATAATTTCTATAAAATATGAAAGTAAAAATTAAAGTGTTAATTTTGGATTTCACAATGAAATTTTTTTTTTGTACTAATATAATTCTAGGGAGGAAAATGAGTGTTAAATTGATAAGAATATAATGTTTTTTCTCTGAAGAAGCTTAATACCCAATTCGTTTTAACTTAAGTCAACTTAATCTAAAATGGTTTTAAATCTTTTTCACCTAGAACCAATTTCATTTGAAAGCCAATATTATATAGGTGTAATAATCCATTTGAAACAAAAAATTAATAGCATTATAAAAATTTTACAATCAATGGATTATTTCACCTAAATAATATTGACTTTCAAATAAAATTGGTTTCAAGTAAAAAAGATGTAAATATAAAAATAAGTTATTTTGAATTAAATTGACTTAAGTTAAAACCAATTGGCTCTAAATCTTTATGCTTATATCAAGAACAGCTAGTATACTTTAAAGTGATTATTAAGTCAAATCTTTTAAGTGTTACAACAAGTCATTGAAATTACATAATTATGGAGATTTAGTCCGTTAAATAGAAATATTTAAAAAAATTTAATATAAATAGTCATTTTTATATTCTTATATATTTTACCAACTTTTTACATTATTCAAAACTTAATGCTACCATTTTCTTTTTAACCTTTGCGAAGTTATTATTTTGGTTTGTTCTTTTTTGCCCATATTATCCAACCTTTATGTCTGCTTTGAACTCTTTTGTCTTGGAGCCCGTTCGTTTTAACTTAAGTCAATTGACTTTAAAATAACTTATTTTTATTTTTACGTTTTTTTATTTAGAACTAATTTTAATTAAAAGGTGATATTATGTAGGTACAATAATTCATTGAAAATATAATTTTTGTAATCTTACTAAATTTTTATGAATTTTTTTAGTTTAAGGAATTAAAAAATAAAAATTCATAAAAATTTGACAACATTATGAAAATTTGTTTTTAGATAGATTATTATATCTACATAATATTAGCTTTCAAATAAAATTTATTTCAGATAAAAAAGATATAAAAATAAAAATAAATCAGTGGACTTAAATTAAAATAAATTTACGCTGAATGCCATTTAATAAAATTCTATTCCCAGCTCAGACCAACAAACCTCCACTGGGTGAATAATGAAATTGATGCGTCGATGGGGGTGGGTGTCAGATACGAGCCTAATCAAACATGAGTGACATAATTGGCTCAATCTCAAAAAACTAGTAAAAATCTGGCATTTCCTCTTAACATGCTCAAGATGTGCTTACATTCCAACTACTCCGTTTGTCTCATAATTGCTACGCTATTTGCCGTGATATAGATTTTAAAGTGTATATAATTTATGTTTTTTTTTTATTTTTATTTATAAAATCATTAAAGAATAAAACTTGAGGTTTTATATTTTAAAAATTTAACAACAATTAAAAAGGAATAGTTTTTTTCTTGAGTTGTGTTATGTGTAATAAGAGTTTAAATAAAGTAATGAAGGAAATTTTATGCTAAAAATTTTTTATAAGGAAATGGTTCAACGTCATGGAATTAAATATTATAATATATCATTTACCGCAAGTAAGCTGTATATGACACAAATGTTTTTACATTTTTGTTATTTTTTACATGAATTGTCCTGATATTTTATGGTATTTTATATACCGGTAACTTTTTGTGTACATTTATAAAAAAAATAACGGTATACCGCAAATACTGAGAGTTATGTATTGCTGTATTATATTTTTTGTGTACATGTGTGAGATATTTTTTTGGTATTTTGCAACAAAATATCATATATAAATATATAAAATAGTAAAATATAATTAATACACATATTTTAAAATAAATATTTACTTTTATTTTTTAGGTTACTTTTTTCTTTTACTTTTGCTTTCTTTTTCTTTGGATATTAGAAAATAGATTGTTATTATTAGAAATTTTTTTCTATTGTACCAATAAATTAGTTTTTTTGCTGAGTAATATTTATTTTTCTCTATATATAATATTTTTTTATATTTTTTGTATAAGAAAATATCTTTTTCATATATAATTTATTCATATTTGGCAAATTACGATGAAAAAAAATTAGAATCCATATAAAAATATGTAAAAATATTTATTTAACTTATGTCATCTTAAAATAATATTATAATATTTTTTATGTGAAAACGGTAACGGTATGCGGTATGGTATACCTTAAAAATACAGGATGCAATATAATTAACGGTAATAATATTTAATATCTTATTTAATATTTTCTTTTTTATAATCAGAGAAGAGGAGAAACTTTTGTTTTTCTTTGACTTGAAAAACTACTAAATCAACATAACTAATATTTTTTTAGCACGGCTTTAGCCAAATGACTAAAGCATTTGAGGATAATACGATGAGGCCTAGGATTCAAACCCAACCTCCTAATCTCCCTTTGAACTCCTAATCCCCCTTCAAAAAAAGTTAGTTCAGTTACCCTCTAAATCATGTAAAAGCTAAAAGCTAATATTCTTATTTTCTTACTTAAAATACTAATATTCATAAACATGTTTCTGGATATTAAAAAAATAAAGCATGAATAATATTTTATGGGAAGTTTTTTGGAAATAAGATTCGAACTTCTCGGTTCAACGTTTTTTGTACAACTAAATAAAATATATATGGACCATTGGTTATATATTAACTGGAACACTGAATCTCTACACTTCTTCCAAGATCTGTCAGAGAAAAAGAACTTCGATTTTCCCAGAAAATCCCAGCTCGATTTTCTCGGTTCCCGTTTCTTATTTCTATAGAAAAAATCACCTTCCCGTTTTTTCTTTTCAAACGCCCTTTTCCTTCTAATATCACGGAGCAAGAAACACACAGAAGTGTACAGACATAAATAGATTGATTTGATGTTGTGAAAAGAGAGGCCTGGCCATGGCGGTGGTGCTTTGATTTCTTGCTGCATCCATTTTCTTGAGCCGATCACTTCACAGCCACCCACTTGGGAGATCCTCAATTCTCTCCGGAAATCACCCAGTTGTTGGTTTCATTATTACAAACTCAAGAATCTCGAAACCATTTGGGAGGTTTCTATTTCCGCCATCAAAATTTGAAAACCCCTGTTTCTGGGTTCGAAAATGGGCAGGATTTCTTGTGCTTCCTCGGTTAATAATCTCTTTGTTCTTTCGCTGGCCGTAAATGTGGCAGTGGTTCTGAGGTTGGTGTACGAGAGTGGAGGTGGAGAGCCAGGAATCAAACGGTTCGTACAGCCGGCCCCGTCGTCGTCTTTCTCGTCCTCCGCCGTTCCGGTGGCTCGAGACGGTGCCGATAGAATCATCAACCTGGACCAGTAAGTGTTACAGGCTTTCTTTAACTTGCATTTCGGTTTGAAACTTTTGGTTCCAACCAATTACCCTTTTCAGCTTCATAATTTGATAAATTTAATTTCTTTCTATATTTTTCTACATCTTCAAAATCATTACATTAGTGTAAGTGGATTAATAGTTTTATTCAATTTATTTGGTTTGCTTTCTTTTTCCTTTTTATTATTAGTACTTCAATTGCTACCGTTTTTCTATTCTGGTGTATCTTTTCTGGTAGCAACATTAAATTCTACCTTCAGGCACTTTTATGAGATGAAAATTGGTCAAATTTTAGATTTTTTTTTAAAACTTTTAATTTTAAGAAAATTTATTTACTTATTTAAAAACCATTATTTTCTTTTTCTTAGTATGTTTTCTTTTGGAGAGCATATTTTGTTTCGTTCAGACAATATTTTTACATAACTTATTTTCAAAAATATTTTTTCTCGAAATTTTTCCCGTCAATGAGAAGAAATTCAAAAGATGTAATTTAGTTGTACATGTTTTTTGTTTTGGTATGTGAGAACAAGGTGTTAAATATCATTATCACTAAATATATTGCATTTTAAATTTTTAAGATGTACTATAGGATATATTGTGCCATATAGCATTATCATTTTCACAAAAAAAATTTTTTTAGAACAATATTATAAGATGATATAAATGTAATATTCTTTTTACACATTTTATATATATTTTAATTTTTTTCATCATAATTTATTAAATGTAAATAAAATATACTCCATTTGTCCCAATTTATTTGAAATATTTTTTTGGGCACGAAGATTAGGATGTATCTAATTTGTGTTATTTTTTTATGTAGTAAAAGTTTAAATAATGATTAAAATTTTTTTTATTTTTGTACGGTGAGAGATTACATGGAGATTAAAAAAAAAATTTATTGGGTTTGTGTAAAAGAATAATTTAATTATTTTAAGTTTTTCTAAAAGAGAAAATGTTTCAACCTTTTGCGACATTCTAAAAAGGAATATGTTTTAAGTAAATTAGGACGGAGGGAGTATATAATAAAAATTTTTTAATTAAAAAAATATAAAAAATATTATATAAGGTAAAATAAATAATACTTAGAAAAAAACTAATTTATTAATATAAGAAGAAAAAAGTAATATTTTAATAATAACAATACTATTTATAATATTACATTGAGGTCTTAGGTACCTCAAAGTAACTATTAAATTTTTATGTCAACTAAGAAAAATATTCAAAAGAATAAAAGTAAATATTTATTTTATAATGTGTATTAATTATATTTTAATATTTTATATATTTATAATATTTTAATGTAAAATGACAAAAGAAAATATCTCACACACATTCATAAAAAATAAAATGCCATGGTAACGTGCCTTGTGGTATACCACGATTTGTTGGGTAAAATATTTACAAAAAGTTAGTGGTATGTGAAATGCTTCTAAATTGCAGTATACTGTGTGATAAAATAATAAAATATAAAAATATTTATACCGTGTGTCACTTATTCTTGATAAGTGATATATCATGCGATATATTATAATATACTATGTTATTTAATTCTATTGTGAGAAGAATAGTTTCCTAGTAAGACCGGACATTGGAAGAAAAACGTGTTTTATGGAGAAATGGGAAAAAAACGTGTTTTGCGTTTTTGAGTAGAGTAATTTTATGCAATTCCTTATTTCATCCAAAAACTTCTCTCTTTTTTCTTTTTTGTTTTTCCTTTTTTCACACGGGAAGAAATTTAAAAAGAACAGTCTTGCGAACTATTGTTGCGCAAGTTTTTGTGGACCAAGTAAAATAAAACATATCTGATAAGACCTGATATTATGGTAAAAAAACGTGTTTTGAATAGAGTAATTTAATGAAATTCTTTTTGTTGTTTTAAATGCAAGTGGACTGATAAACAAACTAAACAAAAAAAAAATGATATTCGTTAGGTAAGAGATCATTGTTCATGTAACGTTTTGCTTCAGAGATAATTTCTTTCTTTTTTTAGAGAATCGTCTTATTTTAGAGAGTTGATCATGTAGCTTTTTATTTATGATGGAATAAATTTTACAAACTTCAATGGCCTAAACATTTATAGTATAAGTTGCGTCCAACATTTATTAATATTTTCTTTATCTCACCAATGTTGTTTCATTTGATTTTGTGTGAAGATTAAGAAAATGGAAAAAATTTCTCTTTTGTTTTCATTTTTGTCTTAAATTTTTTGTACTAAATCAAGAAAATTGTAAAAAATAAATACTTCCTTCATTTCGTAAAGATTAGTCATTTTACCATTTTGACTAAAGTTTGACTTAAATATGTTCATATTAATTTATTTTATAAAAAATTATTAAAAATTATATTTATAAATTTTAATTTTTTAGGTACTATTTTCATATAAAAATATATATTTCTATAAAACGTTTTTACAAAAAATCATGAATTAATTGATTTGAATAATGAATGAGACAAGTTTTGGGAAACAGAGAATATAAAAATTAGTTTGAAGAGTAATGTGGTAAAATAAGCTATTAAATATAAAACTGTTTCAGAGATTTAAAATTATTAAAAATAGAATACGTCACAATAATTTTGGACGGAGGAGGAAGTACCAAATAAGATGTGTTAAATTAATCTTGGTGCTGCTCAGTTTTGGATGGCTCTTTTATTCCAGAGATGGGGGCAAAAAGGTTTAAAAAAAAAAAAAAGGGTATATGATGCTTAGAAAAAGAGTCCCGCGGCACGACAGGGAAAGAATATTTAATAGGTTCTTCCTAAAAATGTCTTAATGCTTATTTTATTGTGCTGAAGCTGGTCAATTATACCGTAAAAAATTAGAAAAGTACCTAACGTGCTGTGGTTTTACTTTTTCCCAGTATAGTGCCTGTTGCTCTGATGAGGTAATTTAGGACAGGGACAGCTCCTTGTGTTGGGTGTAGAGATTTCTTTTGCCGCATGTTGGGCTCTCTGCCACTTGTTTTCTTGTACTTGATGGACTAATTTGTTTGGGTCTGACTAGTGAGCTGTGGAAGAGTAGTAGAGTAGACGACCTTTATGTTAATTATTTAATGGTTTAGGTCTCGCTCTCCCATTTCCACTCTTGCTTTTTAACACTTTTACTTAAATTTTAACTTCGGCTCTGAGGATCATTTAGCTTCGTTCTTTGCTGTGACACTGGCAATTTGTATCATTGTCCATTTGCACTGCTGTTGGATATTTTTTAAAATATTGCTGGTGCCCATTATGCAAAATCTGGTGTGGGCCATGTGGCATGAGAGGATTTGCCCAGAAAAAGGAATCATAATTGTAGTCCTTAGTTGTGGACCTGTCAAATTGCACGGGAATAGAGCTTCTTAAGCTCTTCACAAGTCTGATTCCACCTAGGTGCATGTTTGTGGGGCCACATGTGCTACGCTTTGAGCCTGGAGGAAGATCTTTGAAGTGTCATAATTCCTTCTCTTCTGCTGGCATTGCTGTAAAAACAGTTAGCCCTTTTGGATCCCACTTAAGTTGGGCCCAAAGGGCAAAATAAAACCAGATCCACTTCAGATTCTTCCTTGGCAGCTTTACTGAGTGCTAATGCATGAACCATTGAACCTTTTAGGGTACTTAGCTGGCAAGGAATCTTTAGCCAAGGTTGTGAGATTAGATCCCAACTTTGTCTTAATGGGGAGGTTTAAGGGAATGGAGAGATCTACCTGGCACAACTATACTGGGTCTCATATGAACCAAACAAAAAAAAAAAAAGAAGAAGAAGAAGAAGAAGAAAGCATAAGGCTGCATTGTCCTATGGTGGGTCTTGTGCGGATGAGCATGCTTGCGCTTGCAACCGCTAACCTGCTAGTGCCACATGCGCACCTGTTCTTAATACTTGGTTTCAGTTTCCTTTACTGTGTTACAGAAAACAGTTTTTGACTGCACTCTTCTTACTGTACTTTCAGTTGGAGGGAGTGTTTGAGGATAGGACGCTGTTCATTTGGTGTTAATACTAAGGGTCCTTATGATTGGTAAATTTCGGAAAGTATACTGGGTTGTTTGTTGGCCTTTGTGTTTTTTTCTTCGTAGTTTCTTGTTAAGTTTGTGGCATGTTTCTTGTCATTCTAATATAGAAACTTCCTTATGAAACTCTCATGTTGTTCAATGAAGTGGTGACCCGACAATGTATGAGAAGTTTTGGCGAACAATGGGGGAGAAGACTACAATTGTGATTCATGGGTGGCAGTCGATGAGCTACTTTTCCGACATAAAGCAACTCTGCTGGTTTTTGGAGCCAGAATTTGCTAAACAGATTGTTCGTTTGCACAAAGTGGTTGGGAATGCGGTCACAGATAACCGCTACATTATAGTTGGAACAGGGTCCACACAGCTCTTCCAGGCTGCCCTTTATGCCCTGTCCCCCAAGGATACAGCAGAACCAATTAGTGTGGTTTCAGCTGCCCCTTACTATTCCGTAAGCTTTAGACTTCTTTTCTGTGTCATGCTGTTGTATTATACTTAACTTGTTGCATTTCTAGCTAGGTTTCAATTTTATGATCAACAGGACTGATTGGTGCCGGCAAAATTAGAAGACTTTGTGGTTGATTTATGTAGAGTAAGCATGAATTAGTTAATGCTACCCTTCTAGGTCTCCTCCTTTACTTTGGTTTAGGTTTTCTTAGTTTTGAAGTGAAAGTGCAACTGCTATATCTTAGTTAGATCAAGAAAGTTCATTGCAGTTTGCAGAAATAGTTGGTGGTACTTATGAAACTCTTGTATGTTTCTAATTTTACTATTAATGAAGTTTTCTCAGTTCCTTTTATCAGTGTATTTGACATCAATTTTGATTGTTTACAGTCCTATCCGCTTCTCACTGACCTGTTGAAGTCGGGGCTCTATAAGTGGGCTGGTGATGCTCTGCAATTCAATCAAGCTGGTCCGTTTATAGAGCTTGTAACTAACCCTAACAACCCAGATGGTTTTGTTAGGGGTCCTGTTGTGAACCAAAGCCAGGGTATCTTGATTCATGACCTTGCATACCACTGGCCTCAGTATACACCAATACCTTTGCCTGCAGACCATGACATGATGCTTTTTACTGTCTCTAAAATTACAGGACATGCCGGTATGCGAATTGGGTAAGCTAGCCTACCCTTTCTTTAATCATTGATTCAGTTATCAGTGTCGGTGGGTTTCATCTCTGTTCAACATGAAGTCCTTTGACCCTATGTCACACATGAAGCATATCAACTTAAGTCTGCAATCATTTTGGAACAATGCAATTGCAGATGGGCTCTTGTCAAAGATGAAGATGTTGCCAAAAAGATGGTGAAGTATATTGAACTTACCTCCATAGGTGTGTCAAAGGATTCACAGCTAAGAGTGGCAAAAGTTCTGAAAGTTGTCTCTGATGGTCGCGAGAGGTCGGGAAAGGAAGGTGAGTCCTTCTTCGAGTTTGCGTACCAAGTCATGGCCAAGCGATGGAAACAATTGAGACAGGCAGTGCATCAAAGTGGTCTGTTCAGTCTGCCTGAATTCCCACCTCAATTCTGCAACTTCCAAGGCCGGGTATTCGAACCTCAGCCTGGTGAGCGTCTTCACAACCCTTAAAACCATACTTACATTTCCTTCATTACCAATGAACACAAGCTAAAGACTCTGCCCAACGTCATCGTCCCCTCTCTACGCAGCATTCGCATGGTTAAAGTGCGAAGGAGATGTCGAAGACTGTGAAAGCTTCCTTAGGGGGTTGAAGATCCTTACCAGGAGTGGCAGGCATTTCGGTGTCAGCCCGAAGTATGTAAGGATTAGCATGATGGACCGGGACGACAATTTTGATCTCTTCGTAGAGAGGCTGTCAGCTGTGCGGTCATGAATTCCAGCAGACGCCATGTTTAGGCACAGCAAGTAGTAGAATATTGGATAGAGCGATTTGTACATTTGCAGAGATTAGACGATCATTTTAAATTTGTCTAGCAATATTATTCAGTGTATGATTTATAGGTGAAAGTGAAACCGATCAATGGAAGAATTGGTTCTCAATTTTTGCAGTCTTATAATATAATGTGAAGCACTACTATTAGTTTTGGTTTGCTAGTAGAGGGTAACGTACAGGAAGGAAAATTAACTGGGCTTCAAATTTGAAACTTGGTCATGTGTTTGCCTGAGATTTTTCAAACAATGATTCAAAGTGTTCTCAACATGTTCACTTGAATTTTATAAAAATGATCATAAGTGTTCTGTTACCTCACTCCCAATTTTTTTTGTTTCATTTCAGTTTTATTTCCATGTTTTGACTTAGATTTAATTAAAATTTATTTATATTTGTATTTACTAAAAAATTTTAAAAAAATTATATTAAAAATTACAAGAATAATAGTTTTTGAATAAATTTAAGTCAAATTTAAGTAAAAAAAACTTAAATGGACTAGGAAAATTGGGACAGAGATTATTTGCTCCAATTATATATATCAGAACTCTTTATTAACTTAAAAAGCACTTTCGAAAAATGCTTATGGCAGCATGTAATTTCATAATCTTTTTAGATTGGGGGTGAAAACAAATTACAAAAATAAAATAAAATAAATAAATAATTGCTTTTTTAAAAAAATAATATTTAAATGATTAAAGGACCGCTTGTCCCAACAGGGGCCTACTCTCGTTTTGGGTATGGATTCAGCAGTGGCCCAAGGGTCTAATGGATTTAGGAGGCTTCAGACTAGGGAGCCCTAAGAAGCAAGCCAAGCCTGCCCACAAAGAGTCAACAGCCCAAAGACAAGGCTCGTTCTAATTGATTTTTACTTTTACATCTTTTTTGCCTAAAACTAATTTCATTTAAAAGCTAATATTATATAAATGTAATAATCTATTTGAATGTAAATTTTAATAATGTTGTTAAATTTGTATGAATTTTTCTTTTTTAATGCCTTAAACTAGAAAAATTTATAAAAAATTAGTAAGATTACAAAAATTATATTTTTAATGGATTATTGTAGCTATATAATGTTGATTTTTAATTAAAATTAGTTACAGGTAAAAAAAACGTAAGAATAAAAATAAGTCATTTTGAAGTCAATTGATTTAAGTTAAAACGAATTAAGTGTTAACAACTTGATAGTTTGTCATAGACGTATCCTAAGAAGGGCTCTTCTCTTATTCCACTAAAAAACTAACTTGAGTATTAGGGGCTTCCTTGGACACAACTTCAATGGCCTCTAACACTGTCATTGGTTGCAAGAAATAGAGTCCACTATAGACTTATTGATTGCTCAAGCTAATTTGGCTATAACTTGGCACCATATGTAAGAACACTGAACAAAAAGCCATGGTGTATATCATAAGATCACATTTTGTCAATGAAGAAGGGGATGGTAATAATGACATCCATGGTGCATAGCACCAGTAAGATCCAGCCACTGGCTCCCATAGGGAATGATGAGCCATGGGAGGCCAAGGAAAAGGATTAGAGTCAAAAGAAAATAGACCCCTAGTTGACTTTAGCTACATGCATGTGCATCTATTTATGGATGGAATCTACATAACCCCAGTACTTGAGGAATCTATAATGCCCCAGTACCTGAGGCCTTTAGGATGCCCCAAGTAGACCGTTATGATGAGTTGATTGACCCCCTAACCATTTGCGGAGATTTATAACAAAAATGTACGTAGAAATGTGGCAAAGATTCAATTCCACCTTGACTTGAGCCGTTGCCATGTGGTTTGGGATTACAAAATTTGAAGAATAAAGTCCATTAATGAACTATTTTAGGCCTTTTCGAGACATTTTCTTAACAGCCATCCAACTTCACAAACATTGGACATCTTCTCAAATAAAGTAGGGAAAAGGGGACCCATAAAGGATTACGTGAGATTGTTCAATGCTGAGGCAAATTAGAAGCTACTGACTCCAGAAATATCATATCCCATGTAGATGGGTCAAGTTTCTTAGTTCTGCATGCTGGCCCAATAATGATATTGCCAATTTCGATGTTAGGCAAGTGAACATAGATGATGATTCCCCCACCAACATCATGTTATTTATCTACTAGAACAACTAAAGATCAAGTGGTATTCCCTGAACCCAATACATTCACCCTCTTTAACTAAAGGGGGATGGCGGCCTTCACATTGTTTCAATCCTTTGGTATTTCCGCAAACACTTAGGAGCACATGTGTTGCGCATGATCTGACCAATAAAAGGATAGAAAACCTAGAAGCACCGGGTGTAAGAAACATCTCCCTTCGTCCCATTTTTAATGATGCAATTTTTTTAATAGGAATTAAGATGTGTATAGTTTATATTATTCTTTTTCATTTTTACGCTTGAAACTAAAATTTAAAAAAATTATTTTTTTATGATTTATATAGTGAGAGTTTAAATAAGGATTAAAATAAGAAAAGATTCATCTTTGAGTTTTGCGCAGTTTTTTAGTTTTTTGCAAATAGAGTTTAAATGAGGGTAATAAGGTAAATTAAATGTTAAAAACTTTCTAAAAGATAAACAACTCATCCTTTTTGGGACAACATAAAATAAAATATTTGTCATATTTTTTGGTATGGAGGGAGAATTATTAATTACTTTAACAAGCTAATTAACAATTTAGTCTTGGAGCAAGCAATTAAGATTACCTTCCTATGCACAAATGAGCACCCCCAATGCACATAGCAGCCATTACAGTATGATCGTAGAGGTTAGGAAGGGAGTTTTCAAACTTAAAGAAGCCTGAATAATAATACTTGAAGGCCCATAACTTCTGTAACCTAAAGCCCCATCATCCGTCATAAAGATAAGTGGAAAGTTACAAATTTACCAATGATGTATTGGTCGTAGAGTAATTTTATTATTGAACTTTTTTTCATCTTAAATTTACCATTCATATTTTCTGCTTACCATTATCCTTTTGGTCATAAAGCGATTTTGCCATCAATGCGTTTTTTTTTTGTCACAAATTTGCCACTAAAATTTTTAAGGGATAATGGTAAAATTGCCCAAACAAAAAAATGGATAGTAAATTTGAGGTGAAAAAAGTTTTGATTGCAAAATTGTTCTATAACCAATACATCAATGGTAAATTTGCACATTTTCCGAAAAGACAATGTAGCAATATTTTTCTTTTATTGGATGAAAGTGCCCTCGAAGTCGGAGGCAGTGTGAAAATAAGTCCCATGAAATAATTGTTATGGAAGATAGTTATGATGATGCAAGAATCTCTAAACTTGCTTAGTAAGCATTGCAAAACTAAATGCACTAAACTCTCTAAATCCAAAACTGCCTTCAACTAATTTGTGTTTTTCTTTGCACTTGTAACCAATTTGATGTTTTGTTGTCAAAGTTTGAACTAAATTTGGTTGAGCACATGTTCATCTCTGAGTGTTTAAGTCCCTTGATTCTGCCTTTCCTGTTTGGAATAGGACTCATGGAGGGTGAAAATGTTCTAAAGATAGGAGGAGGCAGAAATTGGAGGGTTGGTCCTGCTGCTATTATTAGCATTTGGTATTGTTAGATTTTCTCCAATTAATTAACTTAGAGTTTTTGATGACAACAAAACAAATATATTGGACTAATGTGTTTATTTTAGTGTGCAAGATAATTAGATAAATTTATATGTTTTTTTGGATGACATTCAGTATCATAAAACAAGTTGGAAAGTATATTTAGAAGTTGTTTGTAGCTAGAAAATGAGGGCCCGCTCTTGGAGAAGCAAAACTAATAGGTTGGACAACCGGTTGAAATTGGAGCTATTTCAAGCATCTGAGTGTAGCTAAGCTCTTGGACATGAAAAACACTAAAGTAATTCTATCAACGGGTTGAAATCAGAGCAATTTCAAATGATCTAGGCTTCTAGATATGAAAAACATAGAGTAAAAATTCAACTAGTTGAAATCTCTAGGCAGACATTTGCAGAGAAGATTGTTCATGAACTTCTTCCAACATTCAAAATATATTGATACACATCTCATTGCCACGTGGACTAGGGTCACCATGTCTTTAATGAGTCAATCTAACTATTGGAGAAGAAACTTGGAGTTGCATTTCAAGACTCAGATTTCATTCTTGGCCATTGGATTAGAGATCCATATGGATGGAAATTTGACCCGACTTGACGACTTGACTCGACTCACTCGAATCCAAATTTGACCTGACCCGAGTTAACCATAAAAATTAACAATCTAAACTCGATTGTGCCTAACTCGACATGACCCTAAATTCAATTGAAGTGAAACCCAAGAAAACCCCAACTAAAATGACTTAAACATGAAATGCCCGAATCTGGAATGGCCTGAATCCAAAACAACTTGAATTTGAAATAACCCAAACCTAAGACTGACGTGACTTGAACTCGAAATGACCTAATGACTAGACTCGATATAACCTAATTTTAACCTAAATCAATATAAATATATTATCGGCAGAATATAAAAACTGTCATTTTTATATATTGCTTAATTATTTAAATTAAACATCAATTATGACCATACAATTTAAGAAACTTTAAAATACTATAAAAATATTTTCTATTTAGGGGTCTTTGAACAATAAATTAACAAAATAATATGCTTTACTTATGGGTCTTCTGAAATTTAATAATTTAGGGATTTACTTATACATTCTTTTGAAGTATATAACTGATGCACTGAGTCTCATATGATAGTAAATTGGACATCGACTAATCTAGACCGAGTAATAGTAGATCCATTTAGGGAAAACTTAATTTGTCACATAAATTTTTTTTTTCATCTTTTTGGTAATCCTGCACAAATTTGTTGAATTGTTGGATACTTGGATTAGTTATTTGGGTTTCAAATTTCAAATTTGCTGCACAAACTTCAATTGGTAAATATAATATTAATTTAATATAGTCAGTTGTTTTAAATCGGGGTATTTGAAGTTTGATTTAATTAATATGATTCTCTTCATTGTTTGAAATTTGATTTAATTAATTTCAAATGTTTCGAATTAGGGTATTTTTTTATGTCTAGTCAAATTAAATTTTTTAATAGTTTTTTCTTCCACTAGTATTAACATTCCCACTCTACCTCATATTACTAATATTCCTATATTGTATTAGTAAGAATGGTAAATAAAAGATTAGTTTTAATTATTTATCTTTGAATTTGAATTTAATTTACCATATACCCTAAACCCAAAACCCTAACCACTTATCCTAACCTAGACCATAAGCCCTCAATTCTAACTATAAACACTATACCTAAACCTAAACTCTAAACCCTAACACTAATTGAAACATTAATCTTAACCATAAGCCCTTAATCCTAACCCTAAACCCTAAACCTTAACACTTAATTTTATTCCTAACTCCCTTAATTTTATTCCTAACCTTCACCCTAAACCTTATCAATTAATTCTAATATTTACCCTCAACCTTAACTTTTCTCTTTTATTACCTTCCACATTTAATAAATTTTATATTTGAAGGCTTCCATATTTAATAACCCCCATAATTTTTTTAGGAACATTTATATTTAGGAAAAATTACAAAAACCCCCTTGTGGTTTGGTCTAACCTACACTTTACCCCCTCTTTTTTAAAAAACCTAAACTTTACAGTCTCCAACAACAACTTTTGAAACCTTATTTTAAACTATATGATAATAATGTTTTGGTAATTTTAAGATTTTTTATATTTTTTTCATAGCCAACCAACCTTTAAAAAATATTGATATGTAAGAGAAAAATACATTTACAGAAAGAAAAATTTGATAATTTAAAATGTTTATTAACTATAAAAAAAAATATTAGAGTGATTGAAATTACTGAAAGATAATTATTGTATAGTTTAATTACAGTTTCAGAAGTTGTTATCAGATAATGTAAAAAACAAAGGAGGCAAAGTGTAGGTTTCTAAAAATAGAGAGGGCAAACTGTAGGTTAAGGCATACCTCAGGGGGGTAATTGTAAGTTTCCTTTATATTTAGTAAGTTTCATATTTAATAAATTTTATATTTGGGTTCTTCTAAAATAAGTAACTTCCATATTTAGTAAATTTGATTATTTCGGTAGGTAATTGTCAAATTACAACATTGGTCCCTAAACATTTAAGTATAGTACAGTAAGGTACCTAAATTTTAAAACTTTTTATTTTACTCACAATAATAAGTACAATGTGGATCCCTAAAATTTTCAAATCTTTGCATTTTCACCTATAATTTTTGAAAATTTATAGTTTAGCCACTAATTGAGTAGTAGTTAACTGGAGTTATATTTTACAGCAATTTCATAACAACAGTTGGATATCATAGTAAATTTGTCAGAACATAATAAAGAAATTTTTTATAAATTTTTTAATTTAACATAATAAGAAAATAAAATATATCATTTTAATTGCACAAAAAATTGAATTATTTAATTTAAATTTTAACAAAAACTAAACAAAAAAATTGAATTGATTAAGTGATTTTAGCTTATATACCAGTAACCTAAACAAACTAGACTGGTTAACCCGAGTTTGGACTGAAACCTGAAAAAAAATTACTTGAAATTGAAATCGACTCAATATTTATTGAATCTGAACCCAAATAAGCCTGACCTAACTCAACTCGAACCCGAAATCAACCCGAACCCAAATGACCCAACCTAGACCCAAATTCATTGACCCAATTAAACCTGAACCTGAATAGTCTGACCCAAACTTGACCCCGACCCACCCAATTGTCATCCGTAGATCCATCATTAACTCCCTATCAAAGTGTTTATCATTTAAGAAAAGGGTTAGGATTTGTGCTTTTACTTGTATATCTAGTAAGAATATTATTGTGTGAACTTGTAATCTTGTAAACACTGGAAGTTTCATAATCTATTTTTCAAGGAAATAATTTCTCGTGATTATTAAAGAAAACTAAGAAGTGGTTTCTAGTTAATCTTAAGAAAATCTAGGGAGTGGCAGTTTTTAGTTAGCATTGGAGAAAACTTAAGATTGGGTAAGTGTAAACCTTGAAGAAAAAACTATTATATCTTGATCAAGTGATAGAAGAGAAAACTCTTAAGTGGGTAAACTTGAGAAGAGGACGTAGACTTCAATTGATGGAATTAAATCTCTATAAATTACGGTGCACTATTTTTCTTCTATCTTTATGCTTTGATTATTTTTGGTTTATGATTGATTTTTGATTGAGTAAATTTGATATTAAAATTAAATTTTGCTAAAGTTTTCCAAAGCAACCAATTTACCATGTTGATTGCATTAGTGAACAAGTATTTGATAATTGGTTTTCTCTCCAATTGCTTAGCTGATTCTAGGGTGAGAAAATATATATCACAGTCTTAAACTTGATAGATTCTGTTGCCAGCCCCAGAATATTTGAATTTTGGAGGCCCTTTTCCATGCAATGGAAATTACAAATATCATGTAGATTCTTTTAAGTGCTAATCATTTATAGGATATATATTTTTACCAGGCGTTTTTACTGCTAAAACTAAAACTACATACCCTGCAAGCTCGTATTGATCACTTGTTTTGGTGTTGGGCTATCTCAGAGTTGTTGTCAATTCAGCTTACCCCTTATGTATATTTGCTTGAATGGCTCTGCAGAGCGGTGGCGGAGGGAATAGTACCCCAAGCCCCTATCAATTTTTTTTTACAAATTATGTATATTACTCATGTATATACGTAAAATGAAGCTCAATAAATCACATTATTTCTGCTGTAGCCCCCCTAATCTTTTACCGATTTCAAAATGAAGTCTGACCCTCTTATTTAAAATTCTAGCCTTATCCTTGGCCGAGCATCCCGTTTGAGCTGATCCTTCTTTGCATGTCTAGGAATTTTATAAAAAAGGTCCATTTACATAAATAAATACTAAATAATAACATCATATGATAAAGCTTATAAATTCACATATATAAAATAATGATGAAAAGTAATTTTTAGAGAAAATGAAAATATTCTCAGACTTATCATCTATTTTTCGATTATTTGTCAAATAGCTTAAACTAGAATTATAAAATTACATAGAAATTACGGAGATAGACATGTGAGATGTATATCTTATAGAATATAAAAGATAAAGGTCCCCATTCACTACTTAAACTTATATATTTCTTCCCTATTGGCCCATTTTTATTTTGTACCCAACTAACTCCTTAATTTATCCATACATTTGAAGAATGTGGGTGGTGAAAAATATTCAAGGTTTATATGGGAAAATATATGAAAATATTGGGGCCAATATGCGATATTTACCTTTAGAAAATTGTTTTAGGGAGAAGAGACAAACCCTTTTTTGTGTTTTTTTGAGATAAAAGGGATTCATCTTTCTTGTTCCATTACATGTTATGAAAATTATGAGAGTCCATTAAAAATATTAAAAATAGAGTAATTAATAAATTGTATATTTATTATTAATAATTTTATAAAAAAGGGTCCATGAACCCTATATCGTTTACATGAATCCGCCACCTTATGTGTCGTAACCCCATATCATTTACATGAATCGGCCACCTTATGTGTCGTTGGATCACATTCTTTCTTTGGTGCCTGTTTGCGGTTGAGTTGTTAGGGCCTTGGCCACGAAACAAGCTCTGGTTGAGGGTACGCGGTTATGCATTTAATCAGGGGAAACTTTCAATTACCTAATCTATAATTTACCTCTTTTATTTTTAAAAACCTACACTTTGTCTCATATTTTCTTTACACTATCTGATAATAACTTCTAAAATTATAATTTAAACTGTACAATAGTTATCTTTCAGTAATTTCAAATTTTTGATATTTTTTTATAGTTAATAGATATTTTATATTATTAGTTTTTCCTTTCTGTAAATACATTTTTTTGCTATAAATGCTTATTAGTATTTTTTAAAGGTCCGTTAGCTATGAAAAAAAATATCAAAAAGCTTGAAATTACTGGAACATGAATATTAGCTAGTTTAAATTAGGATTTCAGAAGTTATTGTTAGACACTGTAAAGAAAAGAAGAGGTAAAGTATAGATTTTTAAAAATAAAAGGGGCAAAGTGTAGCTTAGACTAAACTATAGGAGGAGTTTTTGTAATTTTCCCTTCAATCAGTCGCCATAATTTTAGATTGCTTGCGGATGTGTGGGCTTGATTCACTTGCTGCTGTTCCTCTTTTGTTTTATGCTAAACTACACCAAAAGTCCCAAAGTTTAATTCTTATTACAAATTGATCCTCAACCTCCATTGCATTGCACATTGGTTCCAAAACTTTATACTTTGTTAGATATTAGTCCCTAGCCTTAGTTAAGACTAAATTGACATAGAAACTCGATTTACAGAGAGTGAAAATTTATAGTTTAAATGGTTTATTAACTGTCTAAAAATTATGACACATATTGAATTCATATAAAGGCAGTTACCAAACATCATCCTCCCATCTTTGACGCCAATGATGAAGAACTAGAGTTATGGGATTTGGAGAGAACAAAAAAAAAATGAGGAAATGTAGGATAGAGATATGAGTGAGCTTGTGGTTCTAGAGAAGGAAGAAGCGAAGAGAATAACTAGATTAGGAAGAAGCGAAGGGAAGAATTGGATGAGGAAGAAGCAAGTGGTATAAATCATAAATAACCTAAAATTAGTGGTGCTCCATGTGGTTTGGGTGTATTTTAGCGTCAGTCTTGTTGAAATACTGGTGAGGGGGAAATTGATCCCTCAATAAACTTGGGGATTGTGTGTTTCCCTGTGCGACACCAAAGCTTAGGTTGCGGGATAAAAATAAGTATTATTAATATGGTACTAATCTAAAAAAAATTGGCATTTATAGTTAGTCATTAAAATTATGGTTAATTATAACTTTTCTCTAAGGTTTAGGTGATATTACACTTTACCCCTCTTGATTTAAGAATATACACTTTGCCCTTGCATTTACATTTGATGTAGAGTGGTGGCAGGACTCGATCAAATTGATCAAATTTGTGAGCTTGGGTTTTGAAGAAACCATCAAGTGAAGATGATAGATCTAGTGTAGCAAATTGATGTAGAGTGGTGGCGGGACTTGATTGGAGGCCGAGATGATGTTAGCCAAGGCTGATCGATTAGTGAGATTAGTAGGGCAATGAAAGAGCAAGGAGCGAGGATGATTCCAAGCAGTGAAGAGGTGGGGAGAGAGTGGGGAACATGGATGATTCAGAGCAGAAAAGTGGCAGGGAAGACAAAGTAGAGGAGAGACGAGGAAATATGAAACAAAGGAGAGGAGTAGAAACTTTTAATTGGTCACAAATTGATGGCCAAAACACTTCATTTCCTCTCAAACGAAGGAGATCAGCAGAGACAGACAGAAAACAACAAGAGTTAGAAGGATATATAGAAAAAAAAAAAAGAGCGAAGAGGAGTATTTATATATTTACAAGGAGGTGACAGAAGCTAGCCAGTTCCTTTTTAAGGGATTGCTAACCCTAATTTTTTTCAACCAATTTGGTGGCCAGAAGCTCCTTGACCGCTTGATCGGACACCATGCCCGGTCTCCAAAACCTAGTTGTGTTGTAGTGGAAGAGCGTTCTGAAGAACTAAGGTTTTGCTCATTATTGCAAACCGGTACCAATGTTGTGATGGCTAAGAAGGGCTAGCCTCCCCTCTCTTAGGGTTTGGTCGAAAGGGCAATTAAGAGAGGGAGATTAGTTCTACAATGAATGAAATGGAAGAATATTAAATTAAAAGTCCAAAGATAGAATCTTATGATAAGGAGTTTTCAGAATTAATGGTGAGAAGGTATGATGTGTATGGCACAACTGGGACAAGGCAAGATGTGTGAAAGGAGGTATTCCATACTAGTTAGGATGAGATAGTGCAATCATTGAAGGAGGGGGAGAAGAACCAAATAGAAAGTAGCTCTCCTCAGAAATAGCACAACAAAGTAGTTAATGGCAATCAATAACCAGATAATGGGATGAATCACAACTGATTGGTGATCTAGAAGAAGAGGGTGCTATAGAGATTGAGATAGATGACATAGCAAATGTGATTTAGATGTGTGACCACACCTTGGTTGGGTATGTTGTAGGGGGGAACCCTAGGTATATGGGCACTAGGAAGTATGTAGAGGAACAATGGTCATTTATGGTTTTGCCCAAAACTAGTTTGCATGAGTTGGGATTGTTCACATCCCATTTTGAGCATAAAAGGGACAGACATTTTTATTTTTTTAATTGTAAAATAGGTTTTTTTAGAAGGGTAAAGTGTAAGGAAGGAGGTAAAGTATGTGTTTTTCAAATAAGAGGGACCAGGTGTAATATTGTCTAAACCTTTAGGGGCAAAATGTCATTAGTCCTTTAAATTATCGGAGAAACCATGCATACGAGAAACATTCCAAAGAGTTCCAAAGGGTTAAAAATTGTTTACTTGTTGCGGACATTTCATTTCCGTTATCTTAATGGGTGACCCAGGGACACTTGTTAAGTGGGTATACTTTCCTTATTTTTCTTTAAGATAATTAATCTTGTGATATTTTAAATCTCATACCCAAAATGCCCCTTTGATATTACAAGTCATGCATTATTTTTTGAATCAAAACTACAGTTGTTCTCTTCTATCATTCACTACTATCTCTGCCCTAATTTTTCATCTTCAATCTTTCACTTCACTAGAGAGAGAAATTTTAAAAAGTGATTTAAAGGAGCAATTAAAAATCAATAGTCAAGAAATTCAGTTGCTCCTCAATCGCTCATAAATAGGGCTCATTTTCATGTAAAGGACGAGCAACTGAATTTGGTAATTGTCACTTGTTTAATCACTAGTCAGTTTAGTCAAATTTTTAAAAATCAATCACTATTCATTCACCATTTGTTATTGGGTCTCTTTTCAGTCGCTTTTATTATAGAAAATCCACACTCCATTTCATTCTTCCTAATTTTTTCCTTCCCCGAGCACCCTTCCTCATTCTTTAGTCTTTTCTTCCCGAGCGCCCGAGCTCCATCCTGCATCTTCTCCTTCCACAGTCGATTACATTCTTGCTTTTTATTTTGTAGTGTTTCTCCCCCATTTTTGTTTGTTTTTTTTTTCCTGTGTTGTTACAATCTCCCTAAATTAGTTTTTCTTCTCTTTTTCTCCGACTCATTCTTCTTTTCCTTTGGATCCAAGTTCGCAACGGGAGGCCAAGAACCCTTTGGACTAAAAAGATAATGAGATATGTTTTTGCATCTTCGAACCCGACGGCATTTTTTTTCTTTTTTTTTTAAATGTTATAATTTTTTTTGGAATTTTTGAATTGTTGATGTGTTCATCCTTAGATAAACATTTTTTATATCATAGCCTAGTTTTCTTCATCCATTAATGCATAATTTTAGTTATTATTAGCAAAGATAAAAATTAGTCTTTTTATTATACATTTTATTAAAAAAATAAGAATTAGCCCTTGAATTATTGAAAGCATTGCAACCTCCGATTTACAATCACAATGTTGCTTTGGATGCAAGAAGACGGCTAGACAGGAATGGTGGTGGTGTGGGGGGCAGGGAGGGGAGGAATCGGGGTGGCCGGGTGAGATATGACATTATCTAATAATGGGAGAAAGAAATTAATTGTAAATTTGTTTCCGAATATAAATAAATTGTCTTTGGTAATTAAAGGGTATTATAGGTATAAAATATATAAAATATTGAAGTTATTTCCTTTTAAGAAAAATAACCCTTAACTAGTGTCCATAGTCACCCATTAACATAACTAGGGATAAGCATTATTAGAATAAATTAACCCACAAAATCAAAAGGATTTATTAAATTTGGATGAAATGGTTTGGTTGTTTTTAGTTCTGTCTGTTTGGATTAAAACTGAATTTCATATTTGATTATTGGATCATACACTTGAAACCAAATAAATCGGATAGACCAACTAGTAATAATAACTTGACCAGTATCTATATTGACACTATTTATATAAAGCTATATTTCCTACTAATTTTGAACTATATATTTTTGATCTTTCTTTAGTTTTGAGTATGAAATTAAAAATATTAAATATTGATCTTCTGTTTTTTTATTTACTATGTGCATAGGTTTAAAAAAAAAACAGCATAAATTGAAATATAATTTAGAACAATTTTGACATATATTTAAAAAAACTTTGATACATTTTGTAAAAATAAAAAATGAATTGAATCATTATGTTCGGAACAATTCTAAACTAAAATAGCTAATGCTCACCCGAAACAATAACCGTTTTACATTTAAAGTGCGTAACTTGAGTAATTTGTTGGAAAGCCATTATAAATATAAAACTTCAAGAAGCATTAAACAATGTAGATTAATTTGTGACAATTAAAATGGGTCATTGTCTTCAAGTCAACGCATCTAAATACACATATTGGGCAAATATACTATAGTATATATATATATATATATATATATGATGATGGAGGAGGATTCCTCAATAAGTGGCGCAGCATACCACATATTCTCGCAATCTTCTGCCCAAGATTTGCATTCTCTTTATCCCCCCCCGTTAACTAATTAAGTGCACAAATTATCAACCCTTAAAAGCCGAATACGTATCTAACAAAAGCGCAAATATTCTTTAGCCCATAAAAAATGTTGTGATTAAGAAATATAACGCCGAAGGCAACTATCATAACCATCATCATTGCAAATCTGACAAAAGGAACTTACTTTCCTATTAAACAAATTAAAACCATCAAACTCCTCTAAGAGTTAAAACCAGCACCTTTCATTCTTTTCTGTTTTTCTTTAACATTGTTCATGACAAATATAAAAAAAATTATTTTAAATAAAAAGAACCTAGTGGTAAAGTGTGTTAGCTAACATTTCACATGCAAGTGAACAAATATAATCCATTTTAATGAAAATTTGCCAATATGTGGATAATTGCTTTCTATCGGCAAAAAATGGATCGGTTGTAAGTCCATGAAGAAGTACAAAAAAATTTTTAGAAAAATAACTATCCCACATAATTTCCTAATTTCACCTTTTCGTTGGCTTAAAATAACAGTTATTTGTATAAGTTTGTAAATTTTTCATTTTCATAGGTAAAGTAATGTTTTCCTACTTTTGTGTAACAATTTGGTTAAGAATGTTAAATTTAAAAGTGTAGAGAAAGGGAATGATTTTAAAACCACCGTCGTTCATTCTCCAAAACCTAAGCCACGACTCCTCCTAAACTATTCGCATCTGCTGTCTCCCTCACCTTGATTTGCTGTTTTTGGTCAGATTTGAACTTCATCCAATCTGGCTGGTTCATCAAATTAAATTTTATAGTGGATGCATTCTTCTTCAAATATTAGTGTTTAAGAGTGATTCGAGATTCTTATAGGGTAAATTTTCAATTGGAGGAGATGGTAAGTAGATATAGGTTTTCTATTGGGTTCACCAAAATCTTGACTCTGCTGGGTGTCCTAACGCTTGGTAATAGATATAGAGTCAACCACATAGAATCAAGGCTCTGTTGATGGTCCTTTTGGTTTTATAGATTGTCTATTTCCAATTTTAATGTCTGGTTGGTTTCAATACCGACTAATTATTAGCCCCATTTTGCATTAGCATCAGTGATTAGTGTTAAAGTTTTGAAAAAGCTATCAAATGGTAGTTTTTAGCTTTTAGCTTCAGCATTTTCATCACATTTGTTAAATAAATTATCTAAAACTCTAACGCTAATTACAAAAACTGTTCCCAAACGAAGCCATTATCATCTTGGTCTGGGTTTTATTCTAATTATTTGTGAGTTCTTTATTCTAGATTTATTCTGGCATATTTGAAAGGTTTGGCTTGATGTGATTTTTTTTTTCCATTCAGTGTCGTTGGAATAAGTAGCCTTTTAATAACTAGTTTTATATTCCCATTGTCTCTTAGAGCTTATGCTATCATTTGTTTGTAAGATGATGTTTAGTTTACTTTTAATTGAAATGAAGCATTAGCGAAAAATTTTGAACCACAACATGTGACCATTTTAAGTTTTTTTTCTTTTAAGTAGTGAAAATAATTTATCAATTAATGAAAGTCAAGAGGGAACAACCCTAAATTAGAGTTCAACAAAAAGGAAAAAACCCAAATCGCCAAACAGAAATGATCAAGATTAAAGAGCAGCCAAAAAGAGGAAGAAAATTCCAAAAATGGAAACAAAAGCCTATGGAGTAAACAATGTTAGTATGTTACACACGCTTGCGCATTTGAAACCTCGAGCCCAAAATAATACAACGCAAGCTCCCATAGCTAGGGTAGGTAAGAATTTTAGTGCTCAGTGTTAAAGTTGTTTCCGTACATAGTTATCTTTAATTAGAGAAGTTATTTCCGTACAAATCTTAATTAAAGCACCAAGAGCTTGAAGGACATTGATGAAAGCCTCTTAACAAGGTCTTTTATGTCACAACAAAGTCGTTGTGGCATTTTTTAGAAATGTCACATATATGTTACTATATCCAGTGTTACTTAAAGTTTATGTGACATTTGATGCTACACTTGTTATACAACAAATTTAAGTGTCATAACACAATTCTTACAAATGATGCAATGATAGCAAGTTTAAATAGATAAATCATGTTGGGGGCATGATCTAGCCTATATTAGGTTATTTGAATGCACTTTGCCATTCCACCAAACTTACTTCTGTTTTTTTTTTCTCCATATAATCCCATTGGTCCTTTATTCAAAGGTCCATTGAGCTATGCATTTTCCATATTTTTAGGTCTATCTTATTACGCAATATGTGTCTATTGTTTCATATTCTATTTCCATAAACAGTAGTTATAAATTGGCTCTCCCTGATTGTGGGTATTCAACAGAGAGACCTTTTATTTCCTTATTTATTCTTTGTGCTGAAGCCTTTTTTAGTCATCTCAACTTACTGCAAGATGGTGCCTTTAAATCAATTACTTAATTTTTGGAAATGAGTGTCTTATATTTTTCAAGCATACTTTTGCAATTATACAACACTTACAAAGTGCTTTATAGCTCTATTTAGCTATTGCAGGCTAGGAAGTCAACTATTATAAGTCAAAAAGGATGTTCAGTGGAAATGTCTATATTTCTGCTAAGGATGAATTTTTTTTTTCAGATTCTACTTTTTCACATAAAAACAGGTATACTCTATTATTTTGGACTACCTTTGTCCCAGGATATGTCTCGGTGCTCTTCTTACTAGTTTTTGGTTGACAATGTTAAAACAAAGCTTGAGAGCTAAAAAAGAAATCTTTAAAATAATTCTAAGCGCTTGACCTTAATTCAATCTTCTCTCTCTTCTCTTCCTATTTATGTTATGCCCCTATTCAAGGTCTCAATAATTTTGTTAGATTCTTTATCCAAAACCGCTATTGCTTTTTGTGGTCGGGTTCCCATGATTGGAAATCCATGCATATGAGTTCAAAAGGAATATTGAGGCTTCCCAAGGGTCTGGGAGGTCTAGGTATAAAGGTTCTTTGTCTTTTCAATCAGGCTTTCCTATCAAAAACCTTTTAGCAATCTTTATTGGTGACCTTGAAAAACTAGTTTAAGAGGTTTTGATAGGAAAATATGCAGCTTTCAAGTCCATGCGGTGGGTTCAACTTCCAAGAAATGTATCTTTTCTATGGCATAGTCTTCCATATGTTCAAGAAATTCTTATGCCATATATTTTTTAGATCATTTGTAATTGTCAATTTATTAGGACTTGGAAAGACACTACAAAAGAAATGTGTGAAAGTAATTGAGAGTAGTGATTGATTTTCAACTATCAATCCCTTTTAGTAGCCTGCTTGCGTGGCGTAGTTTTAACTGACTAAGAAGAAACTAAACCATTTTTGCCAACATGGCAGTCGCTCTTTAGTCTAGTTTAATGTTAATACTAATAATAACCCAAATTTTATTGGTCACTTTGCTTTTCATGAGGATCACAATTTGCATTTTGCCTATTCAAATTTTTGCAATTCCCTACCTTATCTGCTTTATAATCTTTGATTCAGGTTTTTGTTCTCTAAATTTCTAATGGTTCTATGATGTAGACAACTAGGAAATTGACTAGAGGGAAAGCTCTGAGGAAGTGGCTGACCACAAAGGTGGGGAGTAAGTTTGCTCCAGTGATTGGAGGTGGGAAGAAGCCGCACCATTGCAAGACCACTAGTTATTTCCCAGATTTGCTCTACCATCCTCATAACTATGCCATTATCCACCAAGTGGCCAAGTGCTTTCCCATCTTCAATGGAAGGTTAAGGTGAAAACTAGGGTGGAGATGAGCTTCACAAAGGTGGATATAGACTGGGCAAAGCATGGTGATAAAAGGTGGAGGAGAACCTAAGGCCAAACAGAGAAGTGGCTAAATGACTAGCCCTTAAGGGAGACAGGCATATGGGGAGAGGATGAGGGTATTATTGCTAACTAAGAGAGAGAGAGAAAGAGAGAGAGAAGCATTGGTGTGGGCTTGTGGTAGAGAGAGAGTAAAGTATGGTGTGAGGGGAAGTGCATAATTGGACAAAAGTGGTAGGAAGTGCATAGATGAATTGGCACTAACAATTAAATTAGGAAAAGGAAATAGGTGGAGTGGTTGAAGCTTAGTCACCTATATTAGTGATTGAAGATTTTGGTTGCTCTTTGTAGTCATTGTTTAGTTGCTCTACAATAGGGACTAGGATTTGTGCGACTGACACTTTTAGTCACCTAAGGCGATTAACTGTGGCTAAAATATTAGCCACTTTTGTGCCTTTATCTTGTAGTTAGGCAAACTAGATCCTTGTAGCCTTCCTAATCAATTATCAATGTCTATTAAAGCCTATACCTAATTTAGACATCTCCATGTTTCAAATCTCACTTTAGTAAATTTGAATACTATTTCCACACTTTGTACTGTGTAAAGTATGTGATTTATCTCCCTTATCTATAAATGATGGGAGTGGAGTCATATTCTTGGTCTGGGCATGCTTAAAGAACCTTATCTACAAAGCATGCATATGCCATGCAAATTATAAAGAAATATGCTCCATTTTTCAGTCGGGCATTATTTTAGGTGTGTTTCTTGGAGCTAATTCAAGCTTGTATATAGTTCTAAAATGACTCTGGGATTTTCATATTCCACAAAAGTTTAAGATCTTTCTCTTGGAGTGTTTCTTGGATGCCTTCTTTACATAAGCTAATCCTAAAAGACATGGTGTTGTCTTCTTGCTAACTTGTCACTAATGTAATATAATAGATAAAATAGCCTTACACATATTTTTGCATTTCTATGACTTTGCTCAAGTATGGTGCAGTTTCTGCATGATTTAGAATGACATGGAATTTACCCCTTTTGAGAATTGGCTTCTTGCATTTTCAGTAAACAATCCTTGATGGATAGAGGGTTGGTTGTTTTATTTGGCCTTGACCATTTGGTTTGTATGCTTAGGATGAACCAAGTATGGCTTTCACCATACTCCATTTCATATCCAATCAATTATACCTAGGGATACATTGATTCAACAACTCAAGATTACCAAATTATCCAATCATTTTTCCTCACAATCATCCAAATCCCCTCTGGCACTTTTATGAAGCTGATCTTACATCCTAACCTAAGCAATCCTTTACCATCTTTATTGTGCACGATGCATGTTGTAATTCATCTAATATGGGCGTTGCAACATCAATTTGGATGAGGATGAATGCCCTCCCATTCTCCAAGATGTTGTTTTTCTCCCTTATTGCATTTTTGTGTTAGAAGTTGAACTACAGGCTTTGAAGAGTGCTTTACAAGTTGCTGCCATCTCACCAAATCTTTTGCACTTGCATAATTTATATTTTTATTTTATTTATCAATAATTAAACAACAAAAATGTGGCTAGTTTAGGCAATGCAACCGTAAGTAGTATTTTTTTTAATTGTAGCTCTTGGATTAGTACTGGCATAATAGTAAAGGATAAAAGAACATGGAGAATGGTGTTTGAGGAGTTTTGAGAACATTAAATTATTTTTTGAAACTGTAACAAAAATTTTTATTTAATTTTATTTTAGTTATTTTTGTTTTTAATAACTACTGTTTCCTTTTTTAAAAAATCACTTGAACTTCAAGTAAAAAATTTACATCACAAAAGAAATTATATTTTTAATTTGAAAATTTAATAATGGAAATTTTTTTATAAGAGATGTGAAATTATTAATTTGAAAATTTAATAATGGAAAAAAAATGTTATAAGAGATGTGAAATTAGTAAATGTTATAAGAGATGTGAATTAAAGTGATATTCATATAAAATATAATTTAAAATATTATTAACTATCACTGCTAACATTTAAAACAAAAATTTTAACAAAATCATTTTGTTGTAGTGAATATGGCCTAACCAACCCCAACCAAACAAGCGTCTTGTCGTTCCTTATGTCATCACTTCAACCACCAGCAGCACCTTCACCTAAAAACCACATTGGACATCGTCGATGAAAGATCTTGAGTGAAAATTGTGAGCACCCTCCAATTGTCAGGAAATTAATTTGTTTTAATGATGTGATCCATGATTAGACTACACTTGCAAGCTAGATTCAAGTCAAGTCATTAGCTTCAAAAGTCCTTGGAGCCATAAGAATAAAATTCTAGGTAAATTAATCATAAGGGTAACTAGGGGCAAAATGATAATTTGGTAATTCAAGGACTTGACCAATAAAGATGGAATTGAGTTTTTAGAGGTGAAATGAACACCATTGTGAAATTTGAGCTCAATTTAACCAAAGATTAACCTTTTCTAAAGTAGGGAAGGGAAAAACAATAATTTCCTAGTTTTAAGCATGATCAAAATGGGTTTGAGAAGGTGAGAAGTAGTGTTTTTGAACCTGTTATCGCTCTCCTAGTAGAATGGTCGGTGAGCAAGGGAAGTTCATAAATCCTTAGTTTAAATGCCTTAATTAAAGGTGAATTAGCAAGATCAAGTAAGTTATCTAAGGGTTATTTGGTTATGAGTGATTTATGAAACTAGGTTTACCCGGGGGTAAAATGGTAATTTTATACCTCGGAGGGTCAAGACATGTCCTGGGAGTAAAATGATGTTTTTAAATCTTAAAGCCCAAATTAGCAAAGTTTGCCTAAGTGTTTAATTACCTAGTTACTATTTGGGGAAGGTGTATTGTTTGCAAAAATTAAATAAGCTTAGGGGGTGAAGCTTTTGTTGTTTGAAAAATGGTTGGAAGAGATGAGGATATTACTATTTCTTCATCTTCTTCATTCCATTTTCGTAGCCCTCTTTGCCCCTCTCCATCTCTTGCTTAAATCCTTCCAAATTCATGATTTCTTGGCAAAATTGAAGAGCTTTCTGTGTGCCCAAGTGGATGGGTGCTTGCTTTGCACTTGTTTTCCATGTTTTGGAGCTTGGAGGGGTGTTTTTCACCTTGGGCAAGTTGAGTTCATGAGGTAACTTTTTGTTCTTGATGATTTCAAGTTTCTTGAGCTTAATCGAGCTTGGGTTTTGTTGGGTTTGTGCTAATTTAGTGCCATCAACCTTGTATTGATTTCAAACCTAGGAAAAACTTAGTGGAACCCTTGAGCATGGAATGTGTGGCTTGGAGTTGCTTGATTGTTGCTAATTCTTGTGCAATTGAGGTAAGGGATTTATGATTTATGCTGGATTAATGCCACTCATTGTTTGCTTGAAGTAGAATTCATGTGATTTAATGAATGGTATTAACCATGTTGGACTATTGAGGTTTTGATGATTTGTGTGGTGTTATTGACACTATGTGATTGATTTAAATGGTACATTGTGGCCTAGTGCATGTGTTCATGCAGGTTTGAGGCAAGTGGAGGTGTTCCTAGGGCCATTGGGAGTCATTAGAAGCCCCCAAAGAGCCTTAGTTATGTAGCAGATGGTTCAGGCCTTTGGGTCCTAGCGTTGTCCTGCCAAGTGCCATTGCAGTGCCCAAGACCCCATTTGGAATCTGAAGAAAAATTGCCTTTGGCACCTAGGCACTAGCATTTAACAGCATTGACATGCTGTAGTATTTTTGCCATAACTTTTCGCTCGGGTGTCTGATTAAGGTGATTTAAGTTTTCACATGAAGCTAAGAGGAAGGGATATCATTTCCATGCATTACCAAAGCCTTAATTGCCTTATTTCTTTCTTTATTTTTGTTCAAAATGAGGGTATATTTGGCCATGTTAGAGCACCATTAGTCGGGTGAAAGGTTTAGTACCATCAAGAGCCTTGTTGGACCTTTGGGTTTGAGGCCCCAATGTGGAAACCTTAGTGCACCTAGGTGGGTTCCAAAGAACCTAGTGAATGAGTCCAACCATGGCCATTGCCACTTCAATAGGGTGAACCAAGCAATGGTGGATAGGTATGTGCCCTGAGTGAAGGTTTACTACACTTGTAGCCTAGGCAAGGTTCTTGAGTCACAAGTGAGAACCTAGTATACTCTTGGTAAGGTTTTGAGGTGGAAGCATAGTACATAAGTGTCCTTTGGTAGTCTAAAGGCTTGAGGCATTTTGTGGAGGCTGAGTACACCTAGTGAATTCTTAGAACTCAAGCAAGGAGCATCCACAATGTTCACCTGTACAATAATCAAAGGAAAGTTATTTAGTGAGCTTAGCTCATTAGGACGTTAGCAAGCCAAGCTTGCTAGGAGCAAGTTAGGGGCCAAAGCCTGTTTGGCATGAGGTGACATCTGTGCGAGGGCTAGGACGAGGAGGGGTCCTAAGAGACTCGAATAAATGCGCATATGTTAGGCCTCAGATTGCAATCGCACACAGTAGACTTCATATATATTATATATATGTGTGTCCTCAGTATTTTTCTTGTAAGGTGAAGGATCCCTTACTGCGAATCTTTGATTTTCACTCCTTTAGTCTTTGTTGTGCAGTTTTGGGTGTTGTTGAGCCAACAGCCATTGAGGGTTGTTGAGCTAAGCTCACGAGCAGGTATATTGTTTATTTGAATCTTGTGATTCTAGTTTTGTGGTTCACTTGTTGGTTCAATTGTTGTACTAACTATTGTTATTTATTTGGCCAATAGAGGCTAATGAAGCACAAGGGAGGGCTTTGGAGTTTGTCATCTGGAGTTACTCTAAGGTGGGAGCTTAGTTATAGATCTTAGTTGTGTTGTTCGGTGCATAGTTTTCATACACTAGTTTGCCTTTGATGTTCATGTATGAGTAATATACTCTAGAGTTGCTCTTGGGTGTGAGCATAGTCTACTTTTGCTTGGATGTTCACACATGGTTGATTTCATGTAGTTAACCACATAAATGCTTTGTATGCTTTGAGGGTTTTGATGTTTGATTTTAACGAAATGCTATGGCAATGTTTTATTTTTTTATTACTTGTTTTACCATTCAAGTCAAAGCACATACTCATGCATGATTGCATAGTAGGATTAATTAACTAGATGCATAAAGGTTTTAACTAGTGTGCACATAATCAATTAGCCAACTGTAACTAGTGTGGGACAAGTTCCCATAGACTTCTAGGGCAGGTCCATGAGAGGCCGTGTTAAAACCATTTGATGAATTTTGGTGAAGTTTGAAGTTAATTTGACCAAGTTTAAGACCTTTATTCTAAAAGTAGCTAAGAAATGCATTTTTGTAATTTTGAACTATCAAACCTAGTAAAACCCATGTGAATATGGTTAAACTTAGGTCAACCTTGGTCAATGGATGATTTAGGCATGGCTAAAAGTATAAGGAAGCTAACCTACTATTTCTAGTTTAAATAGGAACATGTACAAGTGATTTATGGAGATGGCATCCTTTATCCAAGTGTTAAACCACCTTTTCACCATCCAACCCTTGCACATCTGTGGGAAGAGGACAAGCTACAAAATGGCTGAAAGGTAGCCCTTAAAACATAAGAAAACCTTTGATTTTGGTTGGATAATTATCCTAAACCACTTCTAATCATGCCCCTTTACAATTTAAACCCTTTCACACATTTTCCATCTTCACTCATGCCCAATCCCATGGGCTCACTATCCTCTCTTTTGATCATTATTCATCCTAGTCTAAACACTTAAAACACTCACCAAAAAATGAAAGAGGAATTAGAGAAGGAGTACTAAAAATTGAAACATCAAGGGAAAATGTACATGTTGTAATTGAGTGCTTAGGAGTTTCATTTTTTTCTAAGAGGTGACAAAAGGCTTTCGAGGTAAGGAAGGTCTTTTAGTTTCATTTTAGTTCCTCCTAGTTTGGATTTTCACTTGTAGACATGGAAAACCCGTATTTTGTGTGAGGTTAAGCTTCGAAAGATAAGGAAACTGAGGAACTTTTATGAAAGGAGCCATGATTACAAGTGATTTTCTTAATGTAAATAAGTGTGGTGATTTTCTTAAAGTAAATAAGTGTCATTTTTTATTTTAGTTCTTGAATAATGGTATTGCCTCTAGGCTAAACAAATGTGTTAATAATATAGTTGATTTACAGTGGCTAAACAAGGTACTCCAAGAAGTTAGGGTAAGCTTATAAGAGGTGGATCTTTGAGCTTGCAAGTGTGAAATCTACACAAGGGTAAAGTGTTATAGCCCTTATATTTTAGGAAGCTTAGACCATGCTTTAACGTGTCAAAGCTAGGGCAAATGGTAGGACAAATTGGCATGGGGTGACCAAAGGCAAGGCTTTAGGCCGGGCATGACCCAAGGAAGGCATATTGTGGTGGACAAGATGATGGATACTAGTGTTGTGGTTTGGCCTAACACAAGGGCTTTGTACTGTGTATGAGTTACTTTAGGAACTGATGGTGCACTCAATTTTCCCTTCAGAGTGGCGGCCTAATGGTCTCCAAGTGTTAAGGATAAACAATTTCGTGCTAGTGATTCACTGTACCCGGAGCCTTGCACCATGAGTTTTCCACGAGGGGCTATCCTAAGGCATGATGGCTCTAGTGATGAGAGTCTATGGCCCTAAGGTCAAATGGGTGTATGGGCTTATGAAGCTATTGGTGGACTCAGTTTTCTTGTCAGAATGGGAGTCTAGGGCCCTAAGGTCAAATAGTTTTTGGCTAGCTATTCATTGCACCTGGAGCATCGACACCACGAGTTTCCTACTAGGGGCATGGCCTAAAGCATGATGGTGGTTGTGATGGGAGTCTGGGGCCCTAAGGTGATGTGTGTGTGGATTTTAAGGGCACTTGGGAGCTTAGCAAGGGCACACGAGCATGGGTGCCCAATGGGCTCCATATGGTATGCCCAAGGGTGCAGATGTGTGTGTGCCAAGGGGCTTACGGATGTGTGCACCAAGGAGGCCCACAATGGGGCACTAAGGGCATGGCTCACACATCAGCTTTTGTTAGAGCCTTTTGGCATGACACATGAGGGGATGCCCAAGGCAACACCCATGAGCCCAAATGACCTACAAACTTAATAGATGGCTTAGGCCACAAGAAAACGTACACATGGCTTTTAGGCCAAGGGGGCCAAGGAAGAGCAAAGGTGCAAACAAGTACATTTGTGACCAACATCAACTTCATAAAACCCCACAACAAAAATAAGGGACTTTTGGATAGTGGAAGTTGGAAAGCTCAAGGGCAAATACTTGGATTGTATGCTTGAGGGCAAAATGGACTAATAGACGTTTTGCATATTTGTTTGTTTGCTTTCTTTTGTGTGAAGTATGGAAAGTCATGTACTAAATTTGGCATGATATGGTGATCATTATATTATAGTCCATCCCAAAAGAGCTCGTGACATGCTCGTATCGATTATGGGCAAGGTTCATGCATGCATGGTTATGTGTGCATGTAGTCCATCATGTATGATGATGTTATGACTTGTTTTTTATAGAATGTGTTATTAAGTATTTTATATACTTACCCTTGTTGTTAATGGGAAAATAATATTGTGCTAGAGCCAAATAATCCAATGTGATTATTTCGTACTTGTTTTTTGGCTCTCATAGGTACATACTACCTACATTACATATCCTTCATTTTTGTATGTTATATGCACTTATAATCATAGTCTAACTCCAAAATTATTTGTGTTGTACAACAAGGTAGTCGGGCACAGACTTCACAGGTTGCTTATCGCTTGGGTTCTCTTTATCGGGCAAAGGTGGCCCATTAGGACCATATTGGATCATGATTATTTTATAGCATCATAGTAGTAGTTAGTAACAAGTCTACTAGTATTGACTTTGACTTAGTACAAATTGTGGCATGTGTTATTATTTTCTGTTGGTTAGGCTTATTAACCCATGATGATACGTGTTTAGGTTGATAGTCAAAGCATTTAGACATTATGTTGCCATATTATTTACTTGCTATGAGTGTAGTTTTATCCATGGTTTGGCATGATATATTATTTGTGCATGGATAGGCATTAAAATGTTCTAGGCCCCTATTGTTTATTCATATTTTCTTTAATGCACGTTGAACCATCATCTTAGTTTAATAAACTTAAATGTTTTATTAGCACTAAGTATGTGATTTCTTAACTCACAAGTAAATACTAAATGCTAACTAAATGGCTGAGATTTACATAGTAAGCATTGGCAAAAAAGATCCTAGAAATGAGGAATGGTACCAAGTTAATTAAATGAATGGATTACACAATGGGATGATCTAGCCTAATTAAATGGGCATTTATTGAGATAGTACCTCACACAATTATGTCTGAGTTGAATCCACATTAATAGAATTGAAGCTGTAAGTATGAGGCCACTAAAGGTTGACCAACCATGCTACGCTGGTGTTTTCGAAGTGCCAATGATGGAACAAAAGCCAAGGAGAAAAATACAACAATTTGAACTGATAAATGAGATAAAATGAAAGACATTGACTTGTAAGGTCTATTAATGGAAAAGGTTGTTAATATAAAGGCGATGGCCAACTTGGTCTTGTTTTCTAGCAGAAGTTAGCCAATTGAATTGGCGAAAACCTAAGGTCTTAAATTGTATACGTATGTGTCTATATGTGTGATGTTTTTTAGTTAATGTTTGTCAAACATGGGACATCTAATCTACTATACTATACAAATTAAAATTATACTTTGTGAATGTTTTATTACATTGTTTTCTATCAAGACATTGTGTTTTATTAAAGGTTCTCTAAGACCTAAGGCTAGATCATTAAGGTAAGAGAGTTTAAATCTAATTTTTCATACTTAAGAACATTATTTGCAACCAAATTTTGATCTAAGTAGGTCAATGTAGAAAAAAAAAAGATTAATTTGGTCATTTGAGCAAAGTAGATCCAAGATTGGTAAAATGTAATTTTACCCAAAAGCCTCACCTTTATGTTGTAAATAGGGTAGGAATGAGAAATTAAGTGATTTAATAATTTATTGTTCTAAAATTAAGTGATTTAATAATTTATTGTTCCAACTACATTTATGAGTATGGAAATACAAACCTTTGAGACCAAGTAGACCAATTTGTGCACAAGAATTAAGTTGAGGGGCCAAATGGGTAATTAAGTAAGAAAGGGCTGTAGATAAGGGAAAGACATGGAGTCTCCTTCGCAAAACCCTCCCAATATACAATTTTTTTAGTTCAAAGATGCTCCCTATGTTTCTTTTTCAAACCCTTTCCAAAATCTAGCTTTCATTTAAGTTTTTATGGAGGTAATAGCTTAGTTAAACTTGGAGAATATAAGAGCCCCATTTTTTAAGCTTGGTAAGTTTCCAAATCCAAGTTTCTTTGAGCTTAAGTGCTGTGAGTTCATTTAATTAGGTATGGGTAGGCCATATCACTTATCCCATAGCTTAATTCTAGCTTCAAAAGGTGAAATTTGCAAGCTAGAGCTTTGATCGTGCATAAGGGTCCTTTAGAGTTCAAGGTTTTGTGTCTCGGAAAGGTAAGTAGGCTCAGCCCTTGTTCATTGTGTCTTTTCTCAAATTGAACCTCAATTATGTGTTCTTGATGCTTAGTGATTATATTGCTAGGCTAAGATATCAAATTGCTATATTGAAGCTTAAAGGTATGGATTATCCTTGTCTATGTGCATCAATGTTCAAGGCTTGTGATTCATCATTCGGTAAGAGACTTTAAAATCAAAGTACGTTTAAATAGATGCATTATATATTATTCTACCATGTGAAAAAGGCATTGGATTGGGGCTAGTTGGAATTAGCCTTAGGTAAGAGATTGGGGCAAAGTGATTCAAGTTTGGAGTGGGAAGGCAAAAATAGGGGAATCCCTAGTGCCATGGCGTCAGCCCTAGCACTGTAGCACCATAAGCACCCTAAGGCATTTGCTTCAAATGAGCAGTAGCATCGCAACATGGTGCATCAGTGCCTCAATACCCAATTGAGTTTGCCTTGAGCTTAGGCGGTCTGAGTAGAACACTGTTGATATGGAATTCATCGTAGGCCAATTATAATAATTTTATAAGTTTATTTGAAGTCTCAAGCCCACTACTAAGTTGTTTAAATGCATTTATTAAGAAAGTAAGAAGTGGAAAAGAGAAGGGCTTAAGGCTTAAGCAAGATAAAAAAGGCCTTAAGTAAGTGTCTGAATGCTAAGTGTCTATGAGAGGTCTCAAATGTTAAGGGTACCCTAGTTAAGCCACTATGTTTGGAAAAATTGAGCCACAAAGATTTTTTATTACTCCTGTACAATGTGACAAGAGAAAGCCAAGAAATGGGCAAGAAAAACTTGCTCAAGTAAGAACAAAGTTCTTGTTGAAAAGTAGGACTAGGTTGAAGATAAGATTCTAATGTGAAACCTTTTCTAGTGGCCATTAGTTAAGACCTTAGAACATATTGAACTTGTATTAAATTTTATATATTTATTTTATGTTCTTGTCTTTATATTTTCTTCCAGGTTAAGAAATCTTTTACTATGAATCATAATATTCTTTGTTTTTTAGTTCATGTTGTGCAGTTACATTTATTTTTTAGTACAACATCAAGTTGTTGGGTGCTAAGTTTGGTTTGTTGTGGGTGTAAGTTATTCAAATATATATTTGATTCTAACAAGTTTTATAGTTAGGCATTGCATGTACTAGCTAAGGTTGTTTTCTAGCTCTAGTACTAGGCTAAGCAAAGGAAGAGTACAAGGACATTATAGAGCTCTCTACATTTGGGAAAATGAACTCAATGTTGGAGTTAGTTATTGATCTCTAGATAGTATTTTGTATGATAGTGTACTAGGAGACTTTTTTAGTGTGTGACAAGTGCTTCAAAATCCTTTGGATGTAGGAAAGTGCTAATTGTTGTTCATTGAGTCTCTACTTGAAGTTTAAGATTTTTTTATTATTTTGTTGACTTTGATTATGGTTTTCTTGACTGTTTTTAGATGACCAAACTAGCAAATGTTTTGTTTTAATGCTTGTTACTATCTTCTAATCGAAATTAAGCATGCATACAATATTGTTCTAGGATACAGAAATAGTGACATGAGAATTTTAAAGTATTATGGGTAATGACTTAACCAATCGTGACTAAGAGTGGGACCATCATAATCCCCATTACATAAATGACCTTGGCTAGTGGCCTCATACATTAGATGTCATGTGGCTCTCAAACTAAATTAAAAATGAGCTTATTTGCAATAGATTATTCTTATAGCTTGCCATTGAAATTTTGGGTTCTATGAGAAGTAGCCCTTGTTATTTTTTGCTACCCTGAAATTTTAGTTGGAAAGCTTCATTGCGATTGCACCTTCAAAAAGTTGTAACAGCAAGCTATCACAGAACTACCGCAAAAATAGTCCGGCAACCAAGATGCTAGAGGTAGGATTTGAGCAGCCTACAATTGAAATATTCTATCAATCTATTCATTAGAATTGTCAGAAAAATTCTTATGGTAGTTCCTTAGAAACTCTGATGCTGAGTGTAAAAAAAAAACTAAAATTTCAAAAAGAAAATGCCAGCTAGGGTTTTTTGGTTGTTTATTTTCAAATAGGATGTGCTACAAGAGTATAACATAAGAAAGTAACTTATAACATGGTTGCTTATTATTATTAAATTAGTGAAATAAAAATCACAAAAAAAAAATGTTGGACACTAAAAGTTATGACGTTCATTTTTTACTAGTAAGTGTGCTGATGTCAATGCTGAAATATCACAAACTATTAGATTGTAACCCTGAGTCATGTAAACATTACTCTAAAGAATTATAGTTCGTGACTCTCTGAAATTTGTAGGAGAATAGGTTGTGAAAATCCCCCAGGATACAATGGGACTTCTAGACTATAAGTGCTTGCAACCGAGGAACTCAAGGAATCAATAGAAATGTAGAAACCAGTGAAGAGAGTAGGACAATTTAAGGGAAGGAGAGAGATCTTGAAAGCTTGGGATGATTTGAAAATAAGGAGGAGCACGATATTTATACGTAATAGGGGTTCAATTTTAATGTTAAAGCTAAATTTGGGAGGATATGTAAAATCTTAACCAAAATTTTTGAACATTGGGTTTAACTAAAATCAACATGTGAAAAAATGATTTTTTAGGTAAGGGTAAAAAAGTTAGACCAGAAAAGGTGAAAACTAACTTGGATCATACATTAAGGTAAATTGGGTTTTTTCATATATTTTGGCCCATCTCATGCACCAGAGCCTACTATCTATTTCTTTTTTTACCTAGCCTACTTGAGCATAATAACTTATAACCCCATAATCCAACTTTGTCGAAGCCATGTGGGATGAAACCTTTTGAAATATGCTTGGCAAAACAACAATCCCCCACATATTTCAAAAGGCTAAACATAGGGTCTTTTTATTGATTTCTAACACAATAATGCAATGCATCGTAACTAGTGTCTTTTTAGACTATGAACTAGTCCTAGAGTCAATGAAACATAACTTACAGAGTACTTAATGAAGTTTATAGCATTTATTAATGAAATACCTTTCTTATAAATTATAAAGTTCATTGATCACATTGCATCCCCATAATTTCTGCTATTCATCACAGTGTTGCGCTTATTAGCCATTCATGTGTCTTGGTTTTCATGAGTACTTTACAGATTTTAGTATTAATCTTATAGGAGTGGCTTGGCTCCTACACCTATATAGGTGATTCCATCAAGTGTATATTACATTAATACACCACCTAAAACATAAAAGGGTTATGTGAATCATTAATAGCTTTTGCTCATCCCCCAATAAGTATAGTTTAGCATTTTTTGGAGTGACTTTAAAGAAAATTTGATAATGCTTCCAGGTCTAATAATGACTTGTTATTACCCATATGAAACTAATTCATGGGATCCCCAATCACATAAGTTAGGTTACCATCACTATTGATTCAAGTTCGCAATAGTTCCATTCCCCTCAATGTGCCATATATCATTTTTCTTCTTCGAGGTTTAGTCAGAGGATCAGCTAAATTCACTTCTAACTTCATATAATCAATCGATATAACACCATCATTAAGTAGTCGTAAAACAACATCAAGTCCCAACTGAATGTGTTTATTTTTGCCATTGTAAGCCTTATTTTTTGTAATTACTATTGCAACTTGGCAATCACAGTGCATAGACACAGAAGACATTAATTTTATGCTTACCGACATATTTACTAAGAGCATTTTCAACCAATTAGCTTCACTTTTAGCATTTCTATGACTATAAATTTTGACTTTGTAGTGGATCTAGCAATAATGTTTTTGCTTGGAAGATTTCCATGATACAACACTACCATCAAGAGTAAAACTATACACTCTAGTGGATTTTGTTTCATTAGATAAAGAAATCTAATTAGCATCACTGTACCCTTCCAATATAGCTGGAAATAAACTATACATGATACTATCTTTCAGGGAACCTTTTAAATATTTCATAATTGTCACTCATGCATTCTAATGCTCTTCATTCAGACTTTGAGTGTACCTACTCAATTTATACACAACATAACCTATGCCTCGGCGAGTGAAGTTCATTAGATGCATCAATATTCCAATAACTTGTGCATACTCTAGTTGGGCAACACTTTCTCCTATATTTTTCTTTTATTGAGTACTTGCATTATAAGGAACACTCACAGATGTCACATCAAAATAATTGAACTTACATAGAATTTTTTCAGTAGTGATATTGTTACAACATCAAACCATTTTCTTTCTGTACAATTTTAATACCCAAACTCACCTTAGCTTTACCTAGATCTTTCATGCCAAGCAGTGAAGATAAGAAGCTCTTAGTATGTTCAACAACTTCAAGAGTAGTTTTAAAAGTGAGCATGTCATCCACATAAAGGCTAATTGTTACACATTCACCATCACTAAGTTTTGTGTAAACACATTTATCAAGTCTAGTAGTTGAAAAATTGTTACCTAACAAAACTTGATCCAATTTTTCATGTCACTATTTAGGTGCTTGCTTTAATCCATATATGGAATTTCACAATTTAAATACTTTTGTTTCTTGTCCGAAAGCAATACAGCCTTCTTGGTGAACCATATATGTTTCTTCTTGCTTGTCCTCATTAAAATAGGCAATTTGAACATCCATTTGATGTTTGGAAAGTTTATGCACATAAGCCATGAAAATAAAAATTTTATTGAAGAAATTTTAGAAACTGGTGCAAAAGTGTTGAAGTAATCAATATTCTCTTTTTGGAAGTAATCAATATTCTCTTTTTGAGTAAAACCTTTTGGTAGTAATCAATATTTTTTGTTTGAGTAAAACCTTTTGCTACCAATCTTCTTTAAACTTATCAATTGAGTCATTAGACTTAAAATTTTTCTTTTAAATATCCATTTGTAGCTAATGAGTTTAGTACCAGGGGTAAATCTATTAAACCCCAATTATGATTTTGTAAAATAGAGTCAATCTCTTTTTAAATGCCTTCTTAGTAAAAAATAGATTCTTTTGAAGAAATTGGTTGTGCAAAAGTGATGGGATCATCTACAAAGTAGATGTAAAAGTCATTTCTAAAGAAGCTCTTTTTCTTTCTCCTTTTACTCCTCCTTAATTCTTTGATTTGATATTCAGAGCCATCTTTAAAAGTGGGAGAATAAGAAATTCTTCTTTCCTAGGTAGCCTTTTTTTGTTTCAATTATGGTAATATAGTCCAACACAACACTTTTTAACACAAAAAATCTATATACAGCACTATGCTCTGCATATCCAATAAATATGCAATCAGATGTTTTTAATCCGATTTTATCTGTTCAGGAAGCATAACCTTTGCAGGACATCCCTAAACTTTCAATTGCTTTAACTTTGGGGGATAACCATTTCATATTTCATGTGAAGTTACACTAGTCCTTTTGTAAGGATTTCAATTTTGTAAATGATAAGCATATAAGATAACTTCACCCCAAAGATTAGTAAAAGCAGAACTAACAAACATGACATTCATCATTTCTTTTAAAGTTTTGTTTTTCTCTTTTAGTTACACCATTTGATTTGGGAAAGTAAGGTGGGGTTATCTCATAAATTATTCCTTTTTATTTCATAGAAATAATTAAACAGTAAAAATTCACCTACTCTATATGATCTAATTCTTTTAATCATTCTATTTAATTGATTTTCCACTTTAGATTTATTCAACAAGTACATGTCAAAAGTTTTATATTTATTTCTTAGCAAATAAACCTTTGTAAATCTTGAACAATTATCTATGAAAGTCACATAATATCCTTTACCTCCTTTAGGCATGGTTTATTTCAAGTTTCCAAGATCAATGTGAATTAAGCTCAATAATTCTAATCTTTCAACAAAAGCACAAGTTTTCTTAGAAGATTTTGTTTTAGCAAAAATTTCACATTTATAAAAAAATTAAGTTACTATAATGTAGGATTAAACCAAGTAATTTTATCTTTTTTCAAATAAGGCAAACTCACACATCCTAATCTAGCATGGCATATATTGGAAAAGTCAACTAAGTAAGAAAAAGAAAATGGGTTACCACTGTTGGTAGCATTAGAAACACTCGATACAAAAAGACCCCTGTTACAATAAGCTTTGCCCTTATAGTTATTATTTTTTGTCATCACTATTTTTTCCGACTCAAATGTGACATTGATACCCACTTCATAAGTGAAGATTCTGACACTAAGTTGGCCTCATCGTGGAACATGCAGCACATCACCAAGAGCCAATATCTTGCTAGAAGTTAGTTTCATAAGTACCTTTCCTTTTCTTAAAACAAGTGTACCTCGAGAAATCTCCATGATACACTATTTCATCACCTTCCCTATTGGAGTACTAAAAGAAAATACATTCCAGTTTCCATAGATGTGCCGAGTAGCACCATAATCTATCACCCACTCTTTTCAGTTGACAACTAGGAATGCCTTTGAAACCATAGCACAAATGATATCATCATCATCATCCCCATGAGCTAGTTTTGCCCTTAGCTTAGGAGGTTTTTTATATTATTGCTTCATTTTTTAGCATTGTTGAGCAAAAAGTCCTTTCTTTTTATAGACAAAACAGGGCTATATATCACTATCATCTTTATTGGCAAGAATAGGTTTGGGGTCAAATCTATTATCGGGTTGGATTTAACCTTTTAGAGTTGATTAAAATGGCATTGGAGGTAAATTGCTTCCTTTTGGCAATGCACTACTCTTTCCTACTAGTGTCCTTGATGATGATGTGAGTGATTAAATATGCCAGAGACAGCTGCTTATGCTTGTGCTTTAATTGTTGCTTATGTTCTTTGCATGATGGTGGCAACTTCATGATCAATAGTCATTTAGCATGATCTTTGCACCTTTCATGTCCTCCAAGAGCTTGTGGGACTCATTGCTTTATGGCTTGATATCTTAATCATCTTTCATTTATTGTCAGTAGAACATGCCAATGACAAACTTTTGTTTGCTTGCATCTTCCCCTATGTACTTGAGCAACATGGACTTCCACATCTCCTTTGCTTTGTTGTATTTAATGTAGACATCGAAAAACCTATTAGATAAATTTGAAATGATTGTGTGTTGAGATACCTTGTAAACATAGGTCGAGGCATCTTATATCTTGGGCAAAAGGTTAGGGAACAACTTGGCTAAGGTTGGTGGCAATTACGGTGGCAGCAGCGGCGTTGTGGCAGTAGTCTTTGCAGCTGTGGTAACTTTCATGTAGAACTTGGCATCGACAAGAGCTTTGTATAAGGCATCTATAAGGTCTCGATTTTCCCCCATTTCATATATATAATTACATTAGTGAGGGCCTTCTCACAGTTGATGGCAGCAACCTTAACATTACTAGGTTTTTCATGGACAATGTTGAGAGGAACTATGAGCGGCAGCACGATTGGCATGGGCCAAGTCCATGATATTCTTTAAGATTGTTAGTGATGTTAAAGCTTAAACATCATGAACCCCTACAATATAACCATCAGGCATATAAAGCTATCCTTAAGAGTTATAGTTTGTGACTTTTTGCAATGTGCAAGAGAACAGGTTTACAAAAATTGGCTAGGATACAGTGGGTCTTTTAGACTATGTGCATTCGCAACCAAGATACTGAAAGAATAAGCTGAAATGTAGAAACCAGTGAAGGGAGTAGAACAATTTGAGGGAGCATGAGAGAGCTTATGAGCTTGGGACTATTTGCAAATAAAGAGAGGCAAGGTACTTATAGGTCGTAGGGGCTCAACTTTAATGCTAGAGGTAAATCTGGAAGGATATGTAAAATCTTAACCAAGATTTTTAAAGGTTGGCCTTAATTGAAATCAATATGTGAACACAAGGGTTTTTTAGATAAGGGTAAAAAATTTAGACTGAAAGTACGTCAAACCAATTTTGACCAGGCCTCGTAGTGTGTTTCGCATAAGGTGTGGTAAATCAAGCTTTTTCAACTGTTTTAGCTCATCTCATGCATGGAAGCCCACTATCTATTTTTTTTCCTTACCTAGCTCTCTTGAGCTTGGTAACTTATAAACCTCATAATCCTCCTTTTTCCAAGCTATGTGGGATGCAGAATTTTGAAATACACTGTACATACAATAGTAAGCACCTTATTAATAATCAACAAACAAAATTATAGTATTTTGGTACTATATCTACAAGCTTGATGTAGCCAGTATATGCCAACTCAAGACCAAGCAAACTATAAATGAGTCCACTTAAAACTTCAGTTGGCTTCCTATTTAGCTCAAACGTAATTATAGTGTCCAATTTGCCAAACTCAAAACCTTCAACCACCTACAATTAGGTCCTTTTACACTAACTCGTGGTTCAAATGGGTTATAGAACTTATGGTCTTAATTTTTTGGGTTAGCTTTATCTCTTAGACACAAATTCTACCATAATTATGGTTTTACCCTTCACTTGAGGCAAAATTACAAAATTGCCCCTAGGGACACGTAGGTGCCATTTGTGCACTAGGAATCATTGTAATCCTTCGTGCTTGCTTGAAACACTTAGAAATGTTCAAATTAGAGATTTATTACCTCGTAACCAAGTCTATCTTACCATCACTAGTTCAGTTCCAAGATGGCCAGAATATTTTCATTACCTTGGAAAATTTGGTTCTCCAAATTGAATCTCCCCACCTTAAGACAATTTCCTAGGATATGGTGACAATGTGTCCCTATGAAACCTAACAAGGGGTGGAAATTCCACAACAACCCACTTGGCACCAAACTACATGGATCATTCAACTAATGGCTTTTCGACATTCAAGTTGGGTCTCAACTCATATAGGTATTATGGCCAATTCCATACTTTGTGCTCATGCCCAACGACACACCAGCAGTTGCTAAATATTCTCACCATCTTACCCTAACCTTATTTGGTTTGAAGCACCTTAGTGTTACTCATTCTTAAAGATTACACTCAACACACGGTACTATTGAAGGATACATGACCACTCAACCTACCCCGGTGAATCTCATGACCACAAATCTTTAACCATAATCTTTATACCTAAGTCGCCTTGTGCAAGATAGCTTAACAAGCTTTTACAAGCTTGTCCAAAAACCTTACACTGATAACTACTTACTAAAAGCTCAACAGGAATAAACTTCATTCTCTCTTCTCTGTTGGAACCCTTAGTTTAAGCTAACTTAACAAGTTAAACTTACCCTTTAATGCTCACACTTGAAAAGTTTCACTTTAGGTTTTTCACCCAATGCCCCTATACCAAACCCTTAGATCAAGCTAGCTTAATGAGTATAAAACTCGTTCACTAACCCTTGGACCAATAGTTCCTTACTGTAAGTTTGGTGCTTGACGACTCCTAATGGTCACTAGACTAGTTGTGTCACTAGTGTGCTATGGCCTCACCACATACACCAATAGCCTTCCAAGGCATACTTTGTTCTATGCTTCACTATACTCTACGACCCTTCTAAATAAGCAATATAATGCAAGCTAAAAGTCTTGACAAACCCTGGAGTACGAGTCCTCCATGCTTATCTTGGACAACCTCCATGTGTCAAGTGTTCCATTATACTAGGCAAAGTACCCATACACTGCCCAAGCATCACATTCTTACTGCTCTTGCTACTCTGGAGCCTTTTAAACCCGTATACCAACCAGAGAAAGTTTCTTTGGCACAAGTACCAAGACCTCCAAGTAGTTAGCAGTCCTTGGGCCTTGTCCATGTGCCCTTTGGTTTAGGCCTCATAGTACTCAGTGATGGGGCTACTGATATGCTGCCTAAGCCAAAGGTCTTGATTCTTCAACTACTCCAGTTAGAGTATCCTATGCACTAAGTTTTCTTTCTTCCCTGCACCCAGAGCCTAACTTACTACACATACCTAGTTAGCTACTCAGGTGCATCCTTATCACACTTGCTTCTTGCTCACCCATACTTACCCTACACTCAAATGACTTCTAAGGTCTTTAGCCAAGTTGTAACCTACCACTCGATTCGGGGCCAACCTAAGTATCTTTAGCCTAGTAGCTGACTAGGCAATGTGGGCCCCTTCACTAGGCTCCAATATGCCTCTAGTCTAATTTGACTTCTCAACTCCCTTTTAGGCCTTTTAGCCTCTAGTTACCATTAAGCATCTCCTTAGCAACCACTCACTTACTTGACCTATGGTTATAGAAAACCACCTTCCATTCTTAACTACCATACCATTTACTACATTATTCTAACTCTTTGTCAGGATGATGTACTGGTGGCTTTCACCACATCAATCCAACATACTTGGTAGGAGAACCAACTTCATCATAGGTTTCAGTCCACTATCTGGAGATGGTTAGCCACGGAAAAACTCCTCAAACAACTCATCTGCCACAACTACACTTAGTGCACCAAACTATGCACCTTAGAATCAGTTTTATCCCCTTGGAGTTGTGAGCCTTATCCTCTAGGCTTTAACCAATCTTAAAAGCCATTGGCCTTTTCTATATAAGGCATTAGGTTTTAGTGGTACTTGCATGAACTTTAGCTATTAAATAGCTTAAACTAGCCTTCTCCGACCAGGATGTCAAACCTTGACTTCTCTTTACTCTGTTGAACACCAACAACTACTAGAGTCACTAAACTGACACTTGAGCATGATTGTACCTATACTCAACTTGGCATTTTGATTAATGTGTAAATTTCTTAGCTACACAATTCCAAGCCTTCTTTTAACTAGTCATAGCGAACTCCCCTTCATAGGGCTTATTAACTCCACCCTTAAGTGTCTAGGCAAAGCTTCTTCTTCATTTGCATCACTTGGTCATTTTTTACCAAACGGCTTAACTTTCCACTAACTTACTAGCATTAAAGCAACAAGCATTACCCTTGCTTCCTTGGTCCCACTCAAGTTTTAGTTCTTCATTGGCTCAACTACATGAACTAGTTAAGTTTCGTTACTTCACAAGTTTCCTTGGTAGCCTTTGATCCCATTTAACCTTAAGATGATAACAAGTCAATGTGCTATGCCTTGGTCCATGGCAATCATTCTATTACTAGGGTCTTCTTATTACCAATTAGTAGTAAAAGTCAAAATTAGGGGAACCATTTCACTCTTACTAGTTTTACACTGGGGTATGTAGCTAATGAGTGTGTAATTCTACCCATCCATTTACTTCTTGGACAAGATCCTTACTCCTTGACTCCTATGCTATCTCCTTTTGCATTCCAAGGTTAGAAAATAAATAAATAAAAATTACCTACTTACCTTCTTGGCATCTAACTAGACTACTCTACTACTTGGCTAGCTTAAGGAACTTATTCATATAACTTAGCCAACTTTTGTCATCACTTAGGCCAATCAAAATAGGTCATGAAAAAAATTTCAATTATGGAACCCTTTCAATCAATCCAACCTAAGGCCTTCAAACTTTCACTTATGGTTCAACATCAAGTAAATAGGTCTCAAGCAATCACTACCATAGAAGCCAAAGCAACAACTACGTGAGTAAACTCATTGCTAGAATTTCCAACAAAGATACGAAACTACTAGTGAAAGGTTATAGCCTTACCTTACACTAGCCATTTCCAACCCCCATAAGGCCTACAAGAACGCCCTTTAGTTCTTGCCCATTGCAATTGGCCATAAGTTTACCATGTCTACCTGTCAAGCATAACACTACAATACACAGCTTATTTGTCAATAGTAACTATTTCTTAGCACAAGGAACCACTACTATCTTAGTTAACCATACCCCTAGACAATAGTGGCTCTAATACCAACTAAGATAGCCATCGGCCACCAGTGGTGGTCTACTGCCTAAGGTCACTAGGAATTCATGGAATTCCCAGGTTTTGGTACATATCATTGTGCTTTTAGATCAAACACTACTCAAGGTTAATCAAACGTAGTTAGTACATAACATAATTAATAATCTAGAAAATGCAAACTGGCAAGTATAACTTATACCTGCTCAACTAGCCCAACAACCATCCTCAAGTTGCTAGCCAAACCACCTAAACCTGTACACATAAACTAAGGGGTGAGCATCATGTATTCTCAATAAGGGGTCTTTGGGGTACCTACAAAATAAATACTAGAGGACATTGGACAATATATGTCACAAATCTACTGTGAGTTCATAATGGTATGAAGGCTAATGTATATGCATTTATTCAGGTTCCTTAGGACCTCTCATCTTCCTAGTCCTTATATAGGGTATTGTCTCGTGTTTAGTGAGTTTTGGCCTTTAACAGGCCTTAGCAAGCCTTGGCTTGCTGAATTGTGCTAGGTTGCCACCTAGGCACTTAAATACCTCCCATTGAATACCATATGTAGGAGTAATTCAAGTCTACTTGGCATAGCCAAGTTGGGTGCACTAAGGTCCCATACTAGTGCATTAAGTCTGGGTCTTGACTAGGTCACTAAGTGCCACTAACCTTTCACCCATCCTATGGTGAACCCTAACTAGCACACAGCTAATCTAGTTTGGGTGTACTGGGTTCCTACTTTAGCTCCTTGGGTCCAAGACCTGGCTTAATAACTAGGTGTATTAAACCTCCACCCTTAGGTGTACTAGGCTCCCATTGTAGTCCCTTAAGCCTAAGACCTAACTAGGTGACCAAGTGTTAGTAAGCCTTACCTTCCTTACTAAACCTTGAACGATACAAAACTCGGCACTCACTACACCCCAATGTGATGGCCTTTACTAGGAATCATGCTTGCTCTAGGTGGTCATCATATTTTCTAGCACATACTAAGGTCTCGGATGCACTAAAGTATAAAAACTACCTTCCAGCTCCATGGTCCCTTAAAGTATGCTATTGGCCTAGCTTGAATTCCAAGTCACTTTTCCACTTAAAGCTCTTGGTGTTTCTCTTGATTCCCTAGGTTAGCTTGAACTTTCTTGGGTGTTAACCAATCTCCCAAGACATAAAAATGCCCCACATTATCCAATATAGTTCTCTCATGGGCCCTAGGGCTCACATGGTGCCTATATACACCTACCTGCCCCTAATTACCTTAAAGTGTCCTTTTTAGCCCAAAAGTGTTTCTAGCTAAATTTATATAGTTTTATGGCTCATCAACTACACTAGAGCTAGTGGATCACTACCCCAATTAGGCTTTCCAAATGTCAGCAATTTTTGCTACTTAATGGCCACATTAACCATGCCTTGGTGCACAAGTCAACAAACATAATTAACTAGGGCACAGTTCTAGTTCACAAACACTAGTTCACCATGCTCATTGCTTAAACTACTTGGTTACTCACTATTGATGCATGAAATCATACCTCGGAATGTCATTATGCCCTATTTGGAAGTGCCCATACCTTACTTAAGCCTTAAAGCCCCTTAGGCGCAAGTTCCAAGCCTTTTCATATTGTTTGATTTAATGCACATATGATCATTTCTAGGCCAATTTAGGCTTAGATGACCTGATGAAATTTTTATCTCTTCCTCTCAACTTCACATGCATTCTTGAACCACCTCAATCAAATGCCTAAGCAAACATTTATGGTGAAAAGACTATAGGATGTCGCTGTGGGGAAGCTCGATGTAGTTGCAACAATTCTTTGGTGCAATTACGCCATCATTTTTGCTGAGTTTTTAGAATTGGTGCTTTCATACTACAATATTGGTGTAGTTACATCCGCCTATTTCATCCAAATTTTGTGTCATTCCAACATGATGCAGTTATACTGATTTTATGGTGTAAGCACATCTTTTGGCAAGATGATATGTTCTTCGCCATTCTTGCACCAATTTCACCTCAAATAGCTTCCAAACTCCTTGGACAACCCATATCTCACCCCACAACATAAAAATAAAATAAAATGCATCAACAAAACATAAATCTCCTTTCTTTAAACATCAATTTTAGCTAGATCATGCAAGTTGAATTTTGAAGCCTCCAAGGAGCTTTAATGATGTTCTTAAGCTTCCAAGCTTATGTCTCCATGATGGGAAACCAGAACAACTAAATCAAGACAAATACAACCTACCTAATCAACTTAGGACTGAACTAGGCTAGGGAAGAGGCCATTACATTGGTTTTGAGCTTTAACCCTTGGAACACTACAAAAATGCCACAAACACTTCAAAACTCACTTGAGCTTAATAGATACTACTTAAGAGCCTCCAATTTCATAAAGAAATGGTGAAAATGAAAGCTTAGGAGCTCTATCGAAGAATGTGGAAGGCAAGCAATGAGGTTTGGGAGGTTGGAGATGATGAATAATGCCATTCCCATATCTTCTAACCCATTTTAAACACACTGACCCTTATCCACTCCTCTAGCTTTGTTTTCTTGGCCATTTAGCTCCCAAACTTCATTTTGGCTACACTTATTACTCTTGAACATTCCATGACAATATAAATGAGTCCACTTAAAATTTTGCTTGGCTCCCTACTTAGCTCAGACTCACTTGTGGTGTCCATTTTACTAATCTAGCTAAAAAACTTCTACACTAACACATGATTCAACTTGTGGTGTCTAGCTCAAACTCACTTGTCGTGTCTACACTTAGGTCCTTCTACATTAACACATGATTCAAATGGGTGACAGAACCTATGATCTTTATATTTTGGGTCAACTTTAACTTTTAGAACCTAATTATACTATAATTGTGGTTTTACCCTTCACCTAAGGCAAAATTACAAAATTGCCCCTAGTACCACTTAGGTGCCATTTGTGCACTAGGAATCTTTCTAATCCTTGGTACTTGCTTGAAATGCAAAAAAGTGCTCAGGCTAGAGATTTATTACCTCATAACCAAGTCTTATTTGATAGTCATTGGTCCGGTACCAAGAGGGCCCTAACGGTCCTACAGTAAGTCATCACCTACTCTAAAAAATTACCCATTTCCTTTAACTTATTGTGCATGATATAACTTCTTGTATAGTCCAACTTTGCCAAGCTCTTAGAGTTTAGCTTAGGCATTTTGGTCACTCAATTACCAAACCTAATGGTTTTGCTAGGATTGACTTAGGTTACCATTCCATTACCCAAAGCACCAAGTCCTTCCACTTAGCCTAGCGAAAGGTTCGAAACCCACCCTTTTTTGGCATAACCTTACCATATTACCTAGTTTCCCCTTAATTAATCCATTTTTCTTGGTTGGGGACTATGTTTAAGAGTTAATTTAAACTTTTAAAGGTCTTAGAGTAGGCTTAGGATTGATATCATAATAATGGAGTCCTAATTCAATCCTTGCCCCAATTTGCCTTATCCGTGGCCAATTCATTTTGGTCTTAACCCAAAACTACTCCTACATGATAGATATCACTGTGATGCATTAATTAAGAAAATAAATACTTAGACCAGTTCCCAAAATTGAAACTAAAGCAAGGACAAAGCAAACAATCCTTACAAAGCTCATTTGAGCATAATGAGTTCCTTTTCAGTTCCAAGGCTAAATCAAAGCAGAAAGGGAACAAAAAAAAATTTAAGACCATTCCAAACTATATTTGAAGCTTAGGTGGTGGCATGATGGTAATTTTCATGAAACAGTAGTCATGTAAGTGAAAATGACTAAACTTTTCAAGACCATAAGTGTTGTGAGTCATTAGAACCATTAAATGTTAAGAAAGAGCTTATTTGTACCAAATAAGAAAGTTAAGGCCTCTAGTGTTTTAATGACTCTGAGTATGTTGTTAGTTAAGGGGCTAAAAAGATAACTTAAGTCTTTAGCATTGAGGGTTAATGGGGCTATTTAGGATGCTAAGAAACAAGCTAAGCAAAACTTAATTATTTACATAAACTTAAGGTGGACTATGTGGAAGGATATTTTAGTGAATACGAATGGGTGGCTCATACTATTCATCTTCTCCTTCCTTGAGCCAAATTTCATAGCCCTCTCTTCCTCCACACCATCTTGGCTTAATCCACCAAATTAGACCTAGTTTTCTTCAAATTTGGAAACCCCCAAGCTAGCACAACAAGCCTCTAGCCATCTTTTGAAGGAATTGGTGGACTTGGAGTGCTATTAGAGAGTTTGATGATTTTGATTCAAACTCTTAAGGTAAGCTACTTCCTAGGTTAATAGTTGATTCTAAAGGTATGAATGAGCTAAAAATGGTCTTGATAAGTTAAAATTGGTGCCCAATTTCAAAGGAACAAAGCTTGGAAGCCATTGTAGCTATTTGGAGCTTTTAGAGAATAGTTACTTGAATTTTTGCAAATCTTCATTTGAGGTAAGGGATTTAAGTTATGGCATGATTAAATGGTGCATAATTAGTGTAACAACACTTAGGTGTCAGCTTGATTTTTCCAAGGTTGGATTGAATTGGTGCAAGTTACGGCGAAGAGGGGAATGGTTGTCGAGTGGAGAGGAACCCCTGGGACTGCGGCGCCACACCAAACATTGCAATGCCAGGGGGCACTATAGGTCCATTGAGGTAGATGCCCATAGGTACCACAGTAGTAGCCAGGGGTGCTGCAATGCTAAGGCACGCCTGTCCCCATAGTTTCAACCTCTTTCCTGAGCCATAATGCCACTGTTTCCTTTCGAGACCTAATCTAAGTGATTTTATACTTTAACATAGGACTTAAACTAACTTTTAAAGCTAATGAAATGCATCATTAGTGGGTAATAAGTAAGTGGTTAAGAGGGCTAAGTGTAAGTGGATTCATATGGTACCTTAAAATACAAGAAGGCACTAAAATAGAACTATGTAAGGTTTGTGTGCCCCAATGACTAAGGGTTGAGGTAATGAATCTCAAAGATTGGAGAAAAACCTAATGGTTTGGGTTTACTAATAGCCCAAGATTTAAGGTTGGAAACCTCCACGCATTAGGTGAACTCAAGAGGTCTTAACCAAGTCGACAGACATGGTACATGATCCATTACGGTGCCTGAGTCAAATTTGTAAGAACTTGGTGAATTTTATTTGCTAAGTCTATTACCCAGCACATTAGTTAAGGGAAAAAGGTAGGTAATAGGTGAGTAGGTGATGACTTACTCTAAGTAGCCCATCAAACGTGAGCAAGGTTTGAGTAGGCAATGGCTTGGTCTAAGGTGCCCATAAGAGGACTTCATAAGGTTGTTTATGTGCTAGGATCGGATGCATAGACTAGTATCCAATTACCCTAATTGTATGAGCTCACAATTGTCAAGAACACCTTTGGGAGTTAGGAAGTCCTAAGTGCATTAACATGTGCATTCACTCACCTATCCTCAAATTTCATTGCATTATTATTGTTTGTTGATTGTTTATGTTTATTATTTTATGTGTTGTATTTTTTTTGTTTATATACTTACACACACATACATACATACTCACCCCTAAGTATTATGCAAGTACTTATGCAGCTAGTTGGACCTAATAATTGGTAAGGGGTGGTTGTTAGTGCTAGGTTTTTTTTTGTTTGAAGGTATTCTCTAAGTATATGACTTATGGTTAATGACTACTTGTGATGTAAATTAGTACTAATGAAAGTGATGCCTTTCCATCTTTCAAGGCTAGGCAAGGCTAAGCCACTTCAGCCTTGCCACTTAAAGCCTGCTTGCTTGAGTAGGAGGCAAGGAAGGATCTTAGAAGTGTTTAACCTTGTACATTTGGTACTTTTTGAGTTATGTTTGCCTCTACTAGTTTCCATTGTTGTGTATAACAGTAGTGTTATATTTTTGGTGCATATAAAGTTAAGATGTATGCACATAATTGTTGCACAAAGTTAAAGCAACTAAAGTTTTTTACATGTAGGATTGTTTTAGTTTGTTTTCTTAACTAAAGGACATGGTATAGTTTTTTTGGTTGTGTTTATTTAATTGTTATTACATAGCTAGGAGAAAGCATGCATAATCTTGCATAGGGTAGGCTAGGAAACTGGTTGCTTGTAAAAGTTTTAAGAAACTTCACATGTAATAATTAGCCAATTGTAAGGTATGTGGGATCATAGCTCCCAGAGAGCCTACTAGTGTTAGTAAAATCAGGGCACTTACCCATTTACCCAAACCTAGTCAGTTTCTTTATTCGGGAAACCTTAAGGAGTCTTTTATCTCATACACCAAACTACAAGTCTTTTCCTTGAAAATTGGTGTACTTGGCTTACTATTTTAAGGCAACCTTGATCCTTGCTTAGATCATATTAATATTTTTCATCATTTTGGAAATGATTACTAGGCAACAACCACTTCATCCACCTTATCCACCAAACAATGAACCGTTACACACTTACGCCCATAAAAAGCTTCACAAGGCACCATCTTAGTAGCTTCGTGATTGCCATTGTTATAGGCAAATTCAATCAAAGGCAGGTTTTGGTCCCAATCCCTTCTAAAATCCATTGCACAACTTCTCAACATGTCTTCTGATAGCCAAAGTGCTATCACCCCAGTAACCTGAGAACTCCGGCTAGGTATCGTGCTCAATGTCACCCACGGGGAGAGCCAGTACCGACCTCGGTGAGAAGAAGTCTGATGCCTTGGGTACATGACCTCGGTAGTCCGCCAGCGCTACCGAGGATGACAGTGCCAACCTCAGGAAACTAGCGTGTTGCCTTCCTCAGAAAGGCAACCGAACTAGCTTCGGGAGGGAAGGACCAGCCACCTTCCGCAGAGGAGAATCCCCCTGAAGGAGAAACTTCAGAGCTAGGGAATCTCTTGAACTGCTGGTACAATTCCAGAAGAAGGGCCCTCACTCTGAAGGGCGACCTCAACCAAGGGGACCTCAGGGGTACGGCAGGAGCAATTAAGGAGCCTCTGACATGTCGCCCACACACACTACACGTCGCCCCCATATGCGCTCTAGCACGCCGACGACGTCTACGTCTTGTCATGTAGGGCTACTTCTGCCCTAGCCTGTGGCTCGAGGAGCCTCTAGGCGGCTGGAGGCCCCCATGCCCAGAAAAGTACAGATCATATCCAACCGAACACATGTCATGATCTGAACGGTTTACCTTTTCCTATATGTACCAGGGAAATGGTCTCAGTAGGGGGATTCTTTTCCTCTCCTGCTCCCTCTAGAGAAAACGTAACAGGCAAGAATCTTTGTCCTTTAGTATTCTCTCTCTTCTCCTCCTCCAAAACACTGACTTGGGCGTCGGAGGCTCCTCCTCGGAAAAAGACTCCTGGGACCTCCTAACCCCTGTTTTTTGAGTGTTTCAAGCAGGCTCTCCTGGGAAATCTACACTTCAGGCGTTCCCCTGCACCAGAAGTCCCTCTCGGTCACACCATGTCACACGACAAAGATGTAGTTGGGCATCATATGGCGCCGTCTGTGGGAATCCACGACCATGTCACCGTCATTGAAACTCGGCGTTCTAAGGAGAAAGGACTTCCAAAGTCCTTGTCCGTGCCAGAGCTTCAATTGGCAACCGAACAAACTGCACCAAGGACTTTCTTGCCTGAGGATGAACATCCTCTAACTATTACCGCGGGCTTCCTACACGAGTTCCAATGTTCTGTTGTGGCCAAAATGACGCAGTAGTTAGACCAAAGATGGTTGTAGCCAATTCCTGGTCGAAGGCCCTCCTCACCAGCACCTCGTCCAGATAAAAGTCTCAGGTTTGCCCACCGGAGTTCGGGAAGTGAAGACCAATGAGATGAGTCCTCGATGTAGAACATACCCCTCGGGACGCGACCTACGGGAGAAACAGGGTCAAAATGGCCCAGAACTCCCCGCCGAAGGAGTTCTTCACCTGAAGAGAAGTCACCATCTCCTCGGCGTCGAAGTCACTTCCCAAAGAAGAGGCGTCAGTCTCCGTTCCCGGAGACCTATAGACAACAGGAAGAATAGCCCAGCGCTGCACTCCTCATGGAGAAAATCTTAAAGAGGCTGGAAAGAGTGGAGAGGCAGGTAGCTCGGAAGCCCGTCTGGGCTAGGTTGTCAGAAACTTTCAACGGGGATGAATCGCCGTTTGCCTGAGCGGTGGTCAAAGCACCCTTACCAAGCGACTTTTGAGTACCGCGGTTGGAGACCTACAATGGCCGAACTGACCCCCAGGCCCATATGACCAAATACAAACGCAACATGGTATTGCACGGCACTGATGATGCCACCTTGTGCAAATGTTTTGAGGTCACTCTCACTGAACCAGCAATGGCATGGTACAACTCATTGGCTCCTGGAGCCATCATGGAGTTCCAAGAGTTGTCTACTGCCTTCATGCAGCAGTTCATTGGGAGCCAGCCAACGGTGAAGATGCATGTCCAAATGTTCGACATAGCGTAGAAAAATGGGGAAACCATTCGCAATGATGTCGAAAGGTTCAACAGGGAGGCCTTAAGTGTTCTAGACTTCAGGCCAGAAATACGTATCTTGGCCATAACACGAGGACTTCAGAGAGACTCTCAGTTGTTCTATGAGTTCTCCAAAGACCCTCCCGACACGCTTGGCGAATTTTACCGAAAAGCCAAGCAGTACATGATTGCTGAAGAACTAAGAATGGGAGGGCCGAAGCTCGACCACATTCGCACCGAGGGGCCGAGCCAGCAACCTCGCTACCCAACCGAGTCAGGAGGACGACCTAGGAAGCTTAGGGGAAGGAAGCCACTAGCTTTCATCCCTCTCAACACCTCAAGGACGAACATCCTTATGGCAATGGAAAGGCAAGGAGCTCAGATCCAGCGACCAAAGGCCATGACCTCAAACAACAAAAAGAATATGAAGAAGTTCTGCCAGTTCCATCGGGACCACAGGCATGACACCGAGGATTGCTTCCAGCTGAGGAAGTACATTGAATCCCTGATAAAGCAAGGTCAACTCCGATGTTACCTGTGGATGCCTTCCCCGAAGGGAAGAAGAGAAGACGAGGGGAAAGGAGATGACGAGGAATACGACTCGGACAGACGACGGAACTGAAGTCCGAAAAGGCGTTCGCCACCCCTGGCAGGAGTGATACAAATGATCACAACAAGACTGCCATCGGCAGAAAGGAAGAGAAAGGCTAGGGAGATTTCGATAATGGAACATGGGAACCTATTAAAAAAGCTGGTTTGGAGAGATGGGTCCACCGTCATATTTCCCCATGATGATCCACTGCTGGTTACGGCAAGGATAGCCAGCTGGGACATCAAGATAGTATTGCTTGATGATGGTTCGAATGCGAACGTCCTATTCTCACACCTGCTATCGAGTCTGGGTATCTTGAGGAGCGACCTCAAGTCCGTCATTTCTCCTAGCTTTGGAGTAGGACCATTCGAACTCCCCGTCCTCGGCTGGATCGATCTCCCCTTGATGCTAAGGGGAACTTCGGTGAACAACAAGGATGAGCTGTTTGCCTCTGTAATCACAAGGTTCATCGTCATAGATGTTCCTTCCTCATACAATGCCATTCTCGGAAGGCAAACGCAAGGGAACCTCCACATCCGCCCAGATGTGAAGTACCTGACTGTCACCTTCGCCACCAAGGATGGAGACGCTGAGATCTTCATCGACCAGGGGGAGGTGAGGAAAGTGTTCGTCAAGGTGAGGAAAGACCCAGTGACAAACTGTGCGCAGACTACCAAAACGAAGGACTTGCCTGCAAAAGAGTTGAAAGGAATAGAAGATCTTGAGAAAATAAAAACAGAAGAAATAGAGCTTGTCCCAGGCCGAAATACCCGGATAGGAAAAAAATTGGCCGAAGGTGATAGGGAAAAACTTGTTTGTTTCCTACTGATGAATAAAGATCTGTTTGCCTGCTCGCCAAGAGACATGCCTGGGGTATACCCCCGTATAATACAGCATAGCCTTAAAGTGAGCCCAGAGGCAAGGCCTGTTCGCCAAAAAAAGCGAAGCCTCTTGGTACACAAAAACAACTTTGTCAAAACCGAAGTCCAACATTTGATAGAGGCGGGTGTCATCAGGGAGGTCAAGTACCCCGAATGGCTAAGTAATGTGGTTATCGCCACAAAAGAAGGAAGCAACAAGCTCCGAATGTGCATTGACTTTCGAAACTTAAATGATGCTTGCCCCAAAGATTCATACCCTCTCCCGCTAATAGACCAGTTGGTAGACTATACTGTTGAGTATGGACTCCTGAGCTTCCTTGACACGTTCAGTGGGTATCATCAAATCAAAATGGACCCCGAAGATGAGGAAAAAACCGCCTTCATCACCGAAGTCGGTACATATTACTATGTCAGAATGCCCTTCGGGCTTAAAAATGCAGGAGCCACTTACCAGAAGCTGATGAACAAGGTCTTCAGAGACCAAATAGGGAGAAACATGGAAGTCTATGTTGATGACATGATAGTCAAAAGCAAGTTGCCTGGCAGTCATATCACAGATTTGGAGGAAACCTTCCACCAACTTAAAGCATTTGGAATTCACCTTAATCCAAAAAAATGCGTCTTCGGCGTAAGCTTAGGCAAGTTCCTCGGGTTTATGGTATCAGAAAGTGGTATCGATGCCAACCCAGAAAAGGTCAAGGCGCTACTCGAATTCCAAACTCCTGTCACAACAAAGGATGTACAAAGGCTCATAGGGAGGATAATGTCCCTTAGCAGATTCATTTCCAGGTATGGGGATCGCTGCTGAGCATTCTTTAAGGTCTTTACCAAGGTAGCAAAAAGTGGTGGCAACCTCGGAGGCGATGACCATCCTTGGGATGAGGATTGCCAAAAGGCCTGGGAAGAGCTCAAACTCTATCTAGCTCGCCTACCCACTCTTCGGCAACCACGAGAAGGGGAACCTCTTGTGTTATACCTCGCCATTACTGAAAAAGCGTTGAGTTCGGTTCTTGTGAAGGAAAAGGGGGCGGAGCAGTATACTATGTGAGCAAGTCCCTGTATGGCGCCGAGGTCAGGTATCCCTTGCTACAAAAAGCTATCTATGCCTTCGTGCTAGCAAGCGGGAGACTACGTCCGTACTTTCAGGCTCACCCCATTATTATCTGAAGTAACCTACCTCTTCGGGATGTCATGAAGAGAGTGGATCATTCGGGAAGACTTTCCAAGTGGTGCATAGAGGTCGGTGAGTATGATATTACTTATGAGCCAAGAAAAGCAATTAAAGCCCAAGCTCTAGCGGACTTCATTGCTGAGGTACCTGTTGCCGAAGGTGAAGTATTGGACCTTAGCCAAAGTGACCCAGGATGGACTCTGTTTGTAGATGGGGCCTCCAGCTCCGAGCACCAGGGAGCTCGGGTAATCATTCATGGCCCCAAAGGCCTGGAAGTCATGAAATCCATCAAATTTGGGTTTAACGTCACCAACAATATGGCAGAGTACAAAGCTCTCATAGCAGGGTTACGCCTGGCCAGAAAGATTGGTGTGAGAAACCTAAAAGCCCACAGTGATTCCCAGCTAGTGGTGCGGCAGATGGCAGGAGACTATAGCGCCAAGGACCCAACTTTGGTAAAATATCATGAATGCGTATCAAAACTCATCCGGGAGTTCGATGCCATACATATTGAAAATGTACCTCATCGAAACAATACTGAAGCGGACAACTTGGCCAAATCAAAAAGGTTTATTGAAGTGTTGAGCCACCCGAGCATAGCAACACTAAGCATAGCAACCTCGGGCAAAGGGTGGAAAGATCCTATAAAGAAGTACCTTACATCTGAAGAGCTCCCCGAGGATCCTCATGAAGCGGCAAAAGTGCGAAGACGTTTCGGACGATATTTCCTAATTGGGGAAGAATTATACCGGCAAGGGTACGTGAGTCCGCTGCAAAGGTGTGTCAGCGAAGAGGACGCTGAGATGGTTCTCGAGGAAGTCCACGAGGGGGCTTGTGGTTCCCATATCAGAACTGATGCCTTGGCGGGAGTAATACTCCGCCAAGGGTACTTCTGGCCTACTTTAAGAAAGGATGCAAGGCAGTTTGTCAGAAAGTGTGACAATTGCCAAAGACATGCCAGCATCCAAAGACTACCTTCGGAAATAATAACGTCGGCAGACTACCCTTGTCCCTTTGCAGTTTGGGGCATAGATCTTATCGGGCCGCTCCCGACAGCACCCGGAGGAGTGAAATTCTGCATGGTTGCAGTAGATTACTTCACTAAATGGGTTGAGACAGAGCCCCTAGCAACCATTTCGGCAAAGGATATACAAAAATTTGTCTAGAAAAGCATCATATGCAGATTTGGCATACCGAGGGTGATAGTGGCTGACAATGGTTCCCAATTTATTGACAAAGGATTCCAAGAATTCATCACTGACCTCGGAATAAAAATGCACTTCGCCCCGGTAGCTCATCCTCAGAGCAACGGGCAAGTAGAGATATCCAACAGAACCCTAAAAGAGGGTCTGAAAAAGAGGTTGGGGGAAGCAAAGGGAAAGTGGCTAGGAGAACTTCCTAGTGTGCTGTGGAGTTATCAGACAACACCCCGAAGGGCGACGGGGGAGGCACCTTTTTCTCTCATTTTCGGCATAGAGGCTGATAGCCGAAGGGCTATCACCTCTCTCACCACATACTTCCTGCCAAAAGCATGGACGGGAAACCTGGCGCCATCCGAAGGAGGTGCTAAAATGGACCTCGGAAGGAGTGAAGCCGAACGCCCTGAACCCATGACCTCGGACAGAACGCCAGAAACGTCAGAAATGTTGTCGGCTCCCTCGGGGGACCGAACGGATCACCTTCGGGGTTAAAACACCAGCTATTGCAAGCAGAAGAGACTCACCCCGAAGGCGGAACCCCCGAACCAGGAAAATCCCCGAACCGCGGGCATAATCCCCGAAGAAGGGCATCCCTACCAAAGGACGACCTTGTCCAGAAGACCTCAGGAGTACGACATGAGCATTTAAGGAGCCTCTGACATGTCGCCCACAGGCACTACACGCCACCTCAAAACGGCGGTCTAACGCGCCGACGCCGTTCAAGTCTTATCACAACCTGTCTCAGTCCAAGACTCAAAGAACCTATAAACGCCTGCCTGTCCCCTACGCTCGAAGGTACAGAAGACATCCGACCGAACATGTGTCGAAATCTGAACGGGCTGGGCACTCCTATAAATACCAGGAAGCATTCCTGGCAAGGGGGGTGGACCCTCTTTCCCTGAGAAAACATGCACAGGCAAGGCCATCTTTCCCTTAGTGTTCCTCCTTTATCTCCACTCAGGGCACTGACTTGGGTGTCAGAGGCTCCTCCCCAGAAAAACACTCCGGGGACCTCCTAACCCTCTTTTCTGAGCATTTCAGGCACGCCCCTCTGGGAAACCTTTGCACCAGACGTTCTGCCTCTCAGGAAGTCCCTCCCGAAGTCACAATGTCACATGACAAAGATGCTGCTGGGCATCATTTGGCGCCATCTGTGGGAACCCACCCTCAGGTCGCCGTTGTGGGACTCGGCGTTCTAAGGACAAGGGACTTTCAAAGTCCCCGTCCGCGCCTGAAGTCCAAATGGCCACTGAGCAAACCCTACCAGGGACTTCCTCGCCTGAGGAAGAGCGTCCTCTAGTCGTAACCATGAGCTTTCTACGCGACTTCCAGCGTTCTATTGTAGCTGAGGTGACACAGCAAATTGACCGAAGGTGGCCGCAACCAACTCAGGCCCAAAGGCCCCCCTCGCCAGTGCGCCCTTGGGAGAAAAGCCCGAAGTCAATCTATCACAGTTCGGGGAGTGGGGACCCGCGCGATGAATCCTCGACAGAAAATATACCTCTCGGGGCACGGCCTACGGGGCAAAGGGGGCACGAACGGCCAAAGACTCCTCGCCAAAGGAGCTCGTCACTCAAGGCGAGGTCACCATCCCCTCGGGTCCAAAGCCAGTCGACGGAGAGGCACCGACAGTCACCCTTCCCAGAGCACCAGGACGAAGGGCCCAGTGCCACGCTCCTCATGGAGAAATTGTTGACAAGGTTGGAGAGAGTAGAGAAATAGGTAGCTCGGAAGCCAGTCTGGACTAGGCTATCTGACATTTTTGCTGGGGATGAATCGCCGTTCACCTGAATGGTGGTCGAAGCGGCCATGCCGAATGACTTCCGAGTACCTCGGCTGGAAACTTATGATGGCCGGACTGAGATGGCCGGACTGATCCACAGGCTCACCTAACCAAGTACAAACGCAGCATGATGATGCACGGTGCTGATGATGCCACCTTGTGCAAATGCTTTGAGGTCACACTCACAGGACCAGTGACAGCATGGTACAATTTGTTGGCTGCAGGAACCATCAGGGAGTTCCAGGAGTTGTCTACGGCCTTTACACAGCAATTCATTGGAAGTCGGCCGACGGCGAAGATGCCTGTCCAGATGTTCGACATAGCCCAGAGGAATGGAGAAACCATCCGTGACTACGTCGAAAGGTTTAACAGAAAAGCCCTAAGTGTCCTAGACTTTCGGCTTGAAATACGCATCCTCGCCATGATACGGGGCCTTCAGAGGGACTCACAGCTATTCTACGAATTTTCAAAGGGCCCTCCGGACACGCTTGGTGAGTTCTACTGAAGGGCCGAGCAGCACATGACAGCCGAAGAGCTGAGGATGGGTGGACCGAAGACCGATCACGCCCGTGCCGAAGGGTCCAGCCAGCAAACGCGGTATTCAACCGACCAAGCAGGACGACCTCGAAAGATTAGGGGAAGGAAACCACTAACCTTCACACCCCTGAGCACTATGAGGACCAACATCCTCATGATGATGGAGAGACAGGCGACCCAGGTTCAGCGGCCAAGGGCCATGACCGCTGATAACAAAAAGAACATGAAGTAGTTCTGCCAGTTTCATCGCGACCACGGCCATGACACTGAAGACTGTTTTCAATTGAAAAAATACATAGAGTCGCTGATAAAACAAGGCCAACTTCGACAATACCTACGAGTGTCATCCCCGAAAGGAAGGAAGGAGGAAGAAGGAAAGCCAGATGACGAGGACTACGACTCCGACAGACGGAGGAACCGGAGTCCGAAGAGGCGCCCTCCACCCCCGACGGGAATAATACAAACGATCACGACAGGGCTTCCATCCTCGGAAAGAAAGAGGAAGGCCAGAGAAATATCAGTGATGGAATACCAGAGTCCGACGAAGAAGCTAGCCCACAAGGATGGTACCACTGTCATCTTTGCCCATGACGATCCGCTTCTGGTCATGGTGAGGATAGGAAACTGGGACGTCAAGAGAGTGTTGCTTGACGATGGATCAAATGCCGACGTCCTGTTTTCACATTTGCTGCCGAACTTGGGCATATCTAGCAGCGATCTCAAGCCTGTCACTTTGCCTACTTTCGGGGTAGGGCCATCCGAACTGCCTGTCCTCGGATGGATTGATCTTCCCCTAATGATGAAAGGAACCTCAGTAGACAGGACAGCTGAATTATTCGCCTCCACAGTGAGAAGATTTATTGTCATGGATGTTCCTTGATCATACAACGCCATCCTCGGGAGACAAAAACAGGGAAATCTACACATTCGCCTTGATGTAAGATACTTAACTGTCACCTTCGCCACCAAGGGTGGAGACGCAGAAATTTTCATTGATCAGGGCGAAGTAAGGAAAGTGTTCGTCAAGGCACGAAAAGCTCCAGTAAACAACTTCGCGCAAACTGTAGAGGCAGAGGCCTTGCCAACTGGAAAACCAAAGAAGGGCGAGGCAGAAGATCTCACGAAGGAAGAAAGGGAAGAGGTAGAACTTGTCCTAGGCTGAAATACCCGAATAGGGAAAAACCTGGCTGAAGGTGACAAGAAAAAACTTGTATCCTTTCTACTGATGAATAAAGACCTGTTTGCCTACTCGCCGAAAGATATGCCGGGGGTAGACCCCCGCGTAATACAGCATAGTCTTAAAGTAAGTCCGGAAGCAAAACCTGTCTGGCAAAAGAAACGGTGCATCTCAGCCCATAAAAGTAACTTTGTCAAAACCGAAGTTCAGCGCCTATTAGATGCTGATGTAATCAGGGAGGTCAAGTACCTCGAATGGTTAAGCAATGTGGTGATTGCCACAAAAGAAGGGAGCAGTAAGCTCCGAATGTGCATCGACTTCAGAAACTTGAACGATGCTTGCCTAAAAAACTCATATCCTCTCCCACCAATAGACCAATTGGTAGACTCAACTGCCGAATACGGGCTCCTGAGTTTCCTAGACGCCTTCAGTGGGTATCATCAAATAAGGATGGACCCCGAAGCCGAGGAGAAGACCGCCTTCATCACCGAGGGTGGAACGTATTGTTACATCAGAATGCCTTTTGGGCTCAAAAATGCAGGAGCTACGTACCAAAGGTTGATGAGCAAGGTCTTCAATAACCAAATAGGGAGGAACATGGAGGTCTATGTCGATGAAATAGTCAAAAGCAAACTGCCTAGCGACCACGTCGCAGATTTAAAGGAAACTTTCCACCAGCTCAGAACCTTTGGGATTCGCCTGAATCCCGAAAAATTCATCTTCGGTGTAACCTCGGGAAAGTTCCTTGGGTACATGGTATCAGAAAAAGGCATTGATGCTAACCCAGAAAAAATTAAGGCTCTGCTCGAATTCCGAACTCCCGTTACAATAAAAGATATACAAAGACTCATTGGAAGGATAACCTCTCTTTGCAGGTTTATTTCCAGATATGGAGAGCAGTGCCGAGCATTCTTCAAAGTCCTCACTAAGGCAGCAAAAAAAGAGGGCGACCCTGGAAGCAATGATCATCCTTGGAACGAGGACTGCCAAAAGGCCTCGGAAGAGCTCAAAATCTACTTAGCCCACCTGTCTACTCTGTGACAACCTCGCGAGGGAGAGCCCCTCGTATTATACCTCGCCGTCACAGAAAAAGCAGTCAGCTCGGTCCTTGTGAAGGAGGAAGGGCTGAAACAGTGGCCGGTTTATTACGTAAGCAAGTCCCTGCACGGTGCCGAAGTCAGGTATCCTTTGCTACAAAAAGCTATATATGCCTTGGTACTGGCAGGAAGAAGGCTACGACCATATTTCCAGGCTCACCCTATCATCGTCCGAAGTAGTCTACCTCTACGGGACGTCATGAAGAAAGTTGATCATTCGGGAAGGCTTTCCAAATGGTGCATAGAGCTTGGCGAGCACGACATTACCTATGAACCTCGGAAAGCCATAAAAGCTCAAGCTCTGGCAGACTTCATCGCCGAAGTACCCATCACCGAGGATAGCCATTCGGATCCTGGCGAAGGTGAGCCAGAATGGACTTTGTATGTAGACGGAGCCTCAGGGTCCGAACACCAGGGAGCCGGAGTAATTATCAGAGGTCCCGAAGGTCTGGAAGTAATGAAGGCCATCAAGTTCAGCTTTAACGTCACCAACAATATGGCCGAATACGAAGCTCTCATAGCAGGGTTGCGCCTAGCCAGAAGAATTGGTGTAAGAAACCTGAAAGCCTACAGTGATTCCTAGCTGATAGTTCGACAAACAGTAGGGGACTATGGGGCGAAGGACCCAACCTTGGCAAAATACCATGAACTGGTAGCGAAGCTCATTCGGGAGTTCAACACCATACGAATTGAAAAGGTGCCTTGTCGAGATAATGCTGAGGCAGATAGCTTGGTGAAATCAAAAACATGCACCGAGGTACTAAACCACCCGAGCATCACAGTGCTGAGCATGGTAACTTCGGAAAAAGGCTGGAAAGATCCGATAAAAAGATATCTCGCAACCAATACACTCCCTGAAGACCCCAACGAAGCTGCAAGATTGCAAAGACACTCCGACCGTTTCTTCCTGATTGGAGAAGAATTATATCGGCAGGGATATGCAAATCCACTACAGAGGTGTGTTGGCGAAGAGGATACTAAAATGATCCTCGAAGAGGTCCACGAAGGCGCTTGTGGTTCGCATATTGGAACCGACGCCCTGGCAGCGGTGATACTTCGCCAAGGATACTTTTGGCCTACCCTGAGAAAGGACGCTAGACAGTTCATCCAGAAATGTGGTAATTGCCAAAGACATGCGAATATCCAAAGGACACCCTCGGAATTGGTAACTTCGGCTGATTATCCCTGGCCCTTCGCAGTTTGGGGCATAGACCTCATTGGGCCACTCCCGGCAGCGCCTGGAGGCGTGAAGTTCTGCGTAGTCGCAGTAGACTATTTCTCTAAATGGGTTGAGGCAGAACCCTTGGCAACTATCTCAGCAAAAGATGTGCAGAAGTTCGTATGGAAGAACATTGTATGCAGGTTTGGCATACCGAGGGTACTAGTGGCCGACAATGGGTCCCAGTTTATAGACAAAGGCTTCCAAGAATTCATCAGTGACCTCGGAATAAAAATGCACTTCGCCCCAGTAGCTCACCCCCAAAGCAATGGACAAGTAGAAGTATCTAACAGGACTATCAAAGATGGTCTGAAAAAGAGGTTGGGGGAAGCAAAAGGGAAATGGCCAGGAGAGCTCCCAAATGTGTTGTGGAGCTACCGAACAACACCCCGAAGAGCCACAGGGGAAACACCTTTTTCACTGGTTTTCGGTACAGAGGCTATCATCCCAATCGAGGTAGTGCAACCATCGGTGCGAGTGCAAGTGTTTGATGAAAGGGGAAATGACCTCGGCCTAAGAACCAAGCTTGACCTTGTCGGCGAACATAGAGAAATAGCCGAGCTGAGAAGGAAAGCTTTCCAGCAAAGAGTGGCCGCAGCTATAAACTTGCGAGCCAGGCCAAAGGGAATAAAGGAAGGGGACCTTGTTCTCCGAAAAGCTGAATTTGGACCCCGAAGACCATCTCACGGGGTACTTCGCGCAAATTGGGAAGGTCCCTATCTGGTACTTGCCGAAGTGCGAAAAGGAGTTTACAAGCTCGGCAACGCCGAAGGCATAGAATTAAAAAATACATGGCATTCGGATGCCTTGAAAAAATTCTATGCTTAGGATTTTGGTAGGAAAGTTGTATGGCACAAGTTAGAAGAAATTTTTTCTAAGTACAAAAGACTTAGCCAAAATTCTTGAGCGTAAATTGTACAAGTTAGAATTTCGCGAGGGTGATCGCCGGGATAAGCGTAGGTTTGATTTTCCGAAGTCTCTTGAGCGAATGTGTTCGGGACAATAGGAAATGAAAAATCTTGCAAAAAATTCTAAGTACAAAAGTTTGCAAGCATAGATCCGATTTTCTGAAGTCTCTTGAGCGAATGTGTTCGGGACAATGGGAAATGAAAAATCTTGCAAAACACTTAGCCAAAATTTTACAAAAGAAAGAAAGAACCTTTATTGAGGATGGAGCTGCTTACACAGAAGGAAGCTTGCCAAAAAGAAGAAGTACAAAAAGAGGAAAAAGAAGGCAAAGGACCCTAATACAGACTAAGGGATCTCGGCATCACGGGAGCCACCAGCTTCTGCATCCTTATCCACTGCCTTCGGCACCGGAAGAGAGAAGGGCAGTCTGAGATGCTCAATTTTGGACCAAGACCACCGAGGCCCCTCGGGAATGTTTAGGGCCTCCAAAAAGGAGAGGTCCAGATCTGGGAACCTCTGAAGGACTTGGTGCCGAGCAAGGCAAAAGCCGTCCTGAAAGCCGACCTTGGTCATTTCATCGGCCTTTTCCTTCTCGACCCCTAGCTCGTTAAGCTCCTTCTCCAGATCAGCGACCTCCTTCTTCAGTGCCTTCATCTTCTTCTTCTTCGGCTCCTTCTTCAAAGACTCGACCTTGGCCTGGAGCTCGGCCTTCTCAGCAAGCGCCTTCGCCAGGAGAGCCTCAAACTCTGACTTCTCCTTTTGAAGTGCCTCGTTCGCCGAAGTCAGCTCCGCCACCTTGGAGCCAAGGTTAGAAATCTTCTGGGAAGAGTCCTTCAAAAGTTCTTCTTTCTCCTTCAAGAACTCCTCCCGAACGGTAGCAACCTCCTTCTGTGCAGCTTGGGCCATCTCCGTGCTCCTGGCAGCTAATTCAGAACACATGGCCTTAGATTTTTCTAGGCAATCTAAGGCCGAGACTCTGAACACCGCCTGCTTCGCCACCCGAACCCTGAGGAGGCCAGTAAGCCCCAGCAGCTGCAAAGTAGTGAGAACAAAGTCAGTAAGGCAAAAAACGAGCCAAACACTTAGAGGAAATCAAGAGGAAACAAACAAAGGCATGAAGTATACCTGGGCAGCGTGCTCGGAAACTTTTGCAGCAAGGGACTCGTCGCTCGGGCACGCCTCGGAAATGGCCTTAAAAGAGGCCTCGGTCAGGATGCCCCGCGAGATTTGGTTGGCCATTCAGGGGCAGTCACCTCCGGAGTACAAGTTCATGTCCTCCGTAAACGACCAGAAAGGCTCCCTCGGGATCTTCCCCTTCGGGATATGGGCATCCCGAAGGGCTCGTTTCAGGGCGTGCTCGGCTGCCCAATTCGGATATAGCAGCTCCCCTGTACGGCAAAACAAGAAACTTATCAAGGCAAGTAATCGCCAAAGTTCAAAAAATAAGGGCACCAAAGCTTGCCTAAGTGAACGAACCTGGCGGCACCTCGGCCACATCGTCGTCGGAGTCCCGGGCCTCCTCGGCAGAAATCTCGTTGCCTTTGCTCTTGCGGCACTCCTCGGCAAAAGGAACTTCTAATAAGGTGTCCAGAAGACTCACCGAGAAAGTAGGACTCCGAGGAGAGACGTCGGCAACGACCTCGGTCGGTGGGGCAGTAGCGACCTCAGGCTCTTCGGGAGCCTCCTCTGGAATTTCTGGTTGAGGAGGAGGCGCGTTCTTCTTCGCTTGTTTCACCGAGGACGGCCTGGCCCCAGATGCTTTCCGTCTTCGGGAGACGGCCTTCTTCGTCTGCTCGCCTTTCCCGGCTTGACCGAGGAAAAGGGACTTGTAATAGTCAGAAGACTCGTTGCCCATCTCTGAAACAAAAGAAGGACATCAGTGTGAGTCTGAGAAGTACTTATACTGAAAAATTCTTGAGATAACTTACGCTCATAAAAAGACTCGTAAGTGACTTCCTCCCGAAGGAGTTGCACCAACCAGGAGTCTTTCCCAGCGATAGCAGGAGCCGGCATCTCGAGGTCCGTCTTGTGCTCCTTCACTACCCCTATCTCCCGAAGGACCTCCTCGGTCATCAATTTCCACTTGATGGGGAAGGGGTAGAGGGGGCGCGAAGGGACCTCGGAATCCCAGTCGGAGACTGCTCCGATCCGTCTGTCGAAGTCCGCGAATCTGGATGCCAACTCAGGAGTGAGCAGCATCCTCGGGTCTACGACATCCATCTCCAACTTTCCCCGAGCCCACTTGGTCGGAACGTACGACCAGGCCTCCTCCATCTTGAGAAAGAAAAATTTTTGTTGCCACCCTCGCCAGCTGTCCTTAGTGGCGAAAGTGAACATATACTTTTTGCTCCCCGATCCCCGAGGTAGCATGAAGTAGAAGCCACCCTTCGGGACCGTATAGAGCTTATAGTACTGCAAAAAAAGAATGAAGTGGGGTTCTATTTTGAAAACGCCGCACATGCAAAGGAAGGCGTTAAAGTAGCAGTACGAGTTCGGGGGAAGTTGATTTACGGCAATGCCATGAAATTGGCAAAAGTCGCAAATCACCCTCGACGGGGGGTACCGAAGTCCGGCCTTCAGTTGGGCGCGAAAAACGGTAACCTCGTTTTGACGGTTCATAAAACTGACCTCCTGAGGACCAGGAAGTCTGGTGGTGGCATAAGAAGGAAGAAAAAATTTCTTGGTCCATCTTTCTAATTTTTCCGAGGTCGTACAACAAGTATGACTAGCAAGGGGAAGCCAACTTTCCGGGATAGGAGAAACAGTTGGCGAAGACATTTTTGGAGGAAAAGACGACTTTGGGGAATGAAAAAATGACTTCGGGAAAGCTTTAAAATCAAAAGGCTCTGGAAACCAAAACAAAACCCACCAAATCTTTTGCCGAAGTCTGGATTTGAAGACGCCGTCGCGAAAAGTTACCGGAAAAAACTCCGTCAAACAGCACCGCCGCAAAAACAGAAGAGAATCAGAAGGCAGGAGGAAAGCAAAAGCAGAAGCAAAAGGAGATTATGACGGAATGGCATATATATAGACCGAGGGGGGGCAGGCGAACCGGCGTCATAAGTACTCCGCGAAGGCGAACAGTCGCCATAACTGCTCATTGCGCATAAAAAGGCGCGCCTGCTCTATCCGATACAGCCCCCGCCAATAGCAAGCTGCCACGTGTCAGCCATCGCGCCGAAAGAGGGACACGCTTTCTGACACCCCTAAGTCCTGGGCGCGCCGCTCCAGACTGACACGCCTGGTTACGAGACGCGACGTTGCGCAGACCTGCAAAAGAGAGAAGTAGGCTACCTCGAAGACACCAAAAGACAGGCTATGGACGAACAGCCTACGTCTTCGGACAAAAGGTCCATCTTCGGCACAGGTATCACGCCCAAGGCCCCAAAGGACCCTCTCCGAAAGCTGACAAGCCGAAGTCTCCACTTCGGCTTTCTGGAGGGAGGGCCTGTGATAGCCGAAGGGCTATCGCCTCTCTCACCACATACTTCCTGCCAAAAGCGTGGACGGGAAACCTGGCGCCATCCGAAGGAGGCGCTAACATGGACCTCGGAAGGAGTGAAGCCGAACGCCCCGAACCCACGACCTCGGATAGAACGCCAAAAACGTCAGAAATGTTGCCGGCTCCCTCGGGGGACCGAACGGATCACCTTCGGGGATAAAACACCAGCTATTGCAAGCAGGAGAGACTCTCCCCGAAGGCAGAACCCCCGAACCAGGGAAATCCCCGAACCGCGGGCATAATCCCCGAAGAAGGGCATCCCTACCAAAGGACGACCTCGTCCAGAGGACCTCGGGAGTACGGCATGAGCATTTAAGGAGCCTCTGACATGTCGCCCACAGGCACTACACGCCGCCTCAAAACGGCGGTCTGACGCGCCGACGCCGTTCGAGTCTTATCACAACCTGTCTCAGTCCAAGACTCAAAGAACCTATAAACGGCTGCCTGTCCCCTACGCCCGAAGGTACAGAAGACATCCGACCAAACACGTGTCGAAATCTGAACGGGCTGGGCACTCCTATAAATACCAGGAAGCAAGTCCTGGCAAGGGGGGTGGACCCTCTTTCCCTGAGAAAACACGCACAGGCAAGGCCACCTTTCCCTTAGTGTTCCTCCTTTATCTCCACTCAAGGCACTGACTTGTGCGTCGGAGACTCCTCCCCAGAAAAACACTCCGGGGACCTCCTAACCCTTTTTTCTGAGCATTTCAGGCACGCCCCTCTGGGAAACCTTTGCACCAGACGTTCTGCCTCTCAGGAAGTCCCTCCCGAAGTCACAATGTCACATGACAAAGATGCTGCTGGGCATCAGAGGCCATTATCCCTATCGAAGTAGTACGGCCATCAGTAAGAGTACAAGTGTTCGATGAGGGAGGAAACAACCTCGGATTAAGAGCTAAGCTCAACCTGGTTGACGAACATAGAGAGGTGGCTGAACTCAGAAGGAAAGCCTTTTAGTAAAGAGTGGCCACAGCTGCGAACCTGCGCGTTAGGCCAAAAGGAATAAGGAAGGGAGACCTCGTTCTTCGAAAGGCCGAATATGAACCCCGAAGGCCGTCTCATGGGGTACTTCGACCAAACTGGGAAGGGCCTTACTTGGTCCTTGACGAAGTCTGGAAGGGAGTCTATAAGCTTGGTAACTCCGAAGGTGGAGAATTGAAAAATACATGACATTCGGATGCCTTGAAGAAGTTCTATGCTTAAAACCTTGGTAAGAGATTGTACAAGTTAGAGAAAGTTTCTAAGTACAAAATTTTTTCCACCAAAGAACTCTTGCCGAACAAGGCCTAGAAGCTTGTGAAATTTACTTGGTCATCATGAAGTTGATTAGGCCATTCTCTAAAAAAAAAAAAGTAAGTCCATCTAGGCCAAAAATTTGCTTAAGGGAATTCGTCGAAAGTGGACATTTTTCTGAAGTCCCTGAACCGAAAGTGGTCGGGATAACTGGGAAATAAGAGTAATTACTGAAAGACTTAGCCAAATTATGGAAAGGGGAAAGATTTCATTAAAGAAGGCCTTATTACAAAGAGAAGGTTACAGGAAGAAAAATTACAAAGAAAAATAAGGCAAAGGTCCTAAAACACCTAGGGGACCCCGGCGTCCTTGGAAGCTCTCGCTCCTATGTCCTTAGATGCCGCCTTTGGTGCTGAATGTTGGGTTTCGGGAGCCAAACAGCGCAGCGGAATTTAACCGAAACCCTCCAGGATCCAAGTGAAACGGGGTAAACCGGGTGTTCGAAAATTTCATACCTAATTTTCGGTTGAGATCTCTCACTCAACTGTAGAGTCGAATCACAAAACCTGAACAGTTGACGTGTTCAGGCTCTCTATGGTATCCACACGAGCCTCTCGGGATCACCACGCTTCCACCACGTCCCGGCAGATGCGTTTCTCTTGCGCACGCAGTGCTAGCTTGCGTCCTCCAAGGAATTGCAAGAGAAGAGTGTGGCTGTCCTTTTGGGAGGCTAGGGCAAGGAGACCTACGAATTTCTCACTTAAAAGTTGTATTTATAGTGAGACTCAACTTCCAGGCCTAATGGGTTTCAAAGCCCTAATCCAATTAGGATTTAATTTCGGGCTTAATAATGGCTCAACTCCTTGGCCCATTATTAATACGAAATTAAAGTGAAACCATAACCCAAATAATTAGCCCATGCACTCTAATGATCCAAATAGCTCTATGTGTGCGACCCAATAGGCTCTTGCCATGTTGGCAATGATCATAAATCACATTTATGATCATAAGCAATGAGCGGTGTCTAGCAACACATCATTGCTACCCAAGTGACAAGATTGTCGGTGAATCGACTAAACCTTTATGATCATCACCGATATATGCCATTGTCCCTTTGTCCAAGATATCAAGACTAAGCACGAGACATGGAATGTGTCACTCTCGTATAGCCCAATCTTTGGTTTCTTGATTACCGAGTAGACCAACTTAAACTGACGACATTGATATCATATATCAACTCATCGGAGCATGGCCATGCATTTTCTAAGTCTCACTCTATCAAGGGGCCCAAAGATATCACTCCCGTTACATAGGAGGGACAAATCCCATCTTGATCATACAAATCCCTCCGCATGATATGTGACATACCCAATGACCTCCTTCAAGTTCACTCAGTTACGAGCAACAAAGGAAAGTATCAAAGTATGTGACTCACATGTAGGGAACCTTGATGATCTTAGGTCGAAGGACTACATATACCATGATCACTATGAGAATCACTTATGACACTCATATAACGATCCATGAAGTGTTCTCATGGTGGGTCGGTCCAGTACACAAGTTCTCCAACTTGTACCCATATGTAGACTACATATCTCATATTAGTCTCCACATATGCTAGTCATTATGTATTATTGCAACCCGCTCCACAATAATACTAGACTAGGGGCGTTTAAGAATATCATTATTCTAGGGTTACAGTTATGCTTATTACGTTACGCAGAAACAAAACAACAAACATAATTGCTGGATTAATGCCTCAATAAAATATCATGACTCAATGTGCAAAAATACAATCATCTCATGATTGGCTTTTTGGGCACAATACTAACACTGAAGGAGGGGCAAACAGCAATTTGAGGTGCTCAATTTTTGACCAAGTCCACCGAGGCTCTTCGGGAATATCCAGGCCAGCTAAGAAAGAGAGGTCGAGGTCTGGGAACTTCTTCAAAACTTGGTGGCGAGCCAAACAGAAACCATCTTGGAAGGCAACCTTAGTTGCCTGAACGACCTTGTCTTTTTCAAGGGATAGCTCTTCCACCTCGTCCTGAAGGTCGGCAACCTCCTTCTTTAGCACCTTCATTTTCTTTTCCTTTGGCTCCTTCTTCAAAGCCTCGACCTTGGCTTGAAGCTTGGCGTTGTCAGGGAGCGCCTTCGCCAGGAGAGCAGAGTCTTCTTCTTTCTCCTTTTGAAGGGCCTCGTTGGCCGAGGTCAAGCTCATGACCTTTTCACCAAGGTCAGAGATCTTCTTGGAGAAATCCTTCAAGAGCTCCTTATGGCCCTTCAAGAATTCCTCCCGAAGATTGGCAACCTTCTCCTTGGCTATTCGGCTCAACTCGATGTTCGTCACAACCGAGTTGGCGCAGAAAACCTTGGCCTTCTCTTATCTTCGGCCCAAGCTTGAACTGAAGATTGCTTTGCTGCCCAAGCTCAAAGGTATCCACTATACCCCAGAAGCTGTAAAAAAGAAGAAGTACTTAGTGAAATTTGCATAAGGAAAGCCAAACATTTAGAAAAAAAGGAGAAAAAATGAAGAGGCCCAAAGAACTACTTGAGCAGCGTGCTCGAAAACCTTAGCGGCGAGGGTATCCTCGTTGGCACACTTCTCGGCAACTGCCTTGAAGGAAGCCTAGGTGATCACCCCCCTCGCCATCTGGGGAGCCATCTCCCGACAGTCTTCGAAGAACAAATTCATGTCCTCCGTGAAAGACCAGAACAGCTCCCTGGGAACTTTGTCCTTCGGGATGTGGGAATCACGAAGAGCCCGCCTTCGGGCATGATCGACCATCCAAGCTAAAGGTGCCAGTTCCTTTGCAAATTTAAAAGCGTAAGACCCGTCAAACAAAACTCCCTGGCAGTAAGAGCTATAAGGTTGTGAGTACTAAAATGGGTATAAGAGACAAACCTGGCGCAACCTTAGCAACGTCATCGTCAGAGTCCTGGACCTCCTCCACGTCGATAGGGATATGTTTGCCCTTGTCCTTTCAGCGTTTTTCCAACTCCTCGACAGAGGGACCCTCTTCTAGAGAGTCCAAAAGATCTGCCGACGTAGCGAAACTCCGAGAAGCAGCGCTGGTGACCACCCCGGCAGGAAGCTCGGCAGGAGTTTCAGGCTCGGTGGAAGTTTCAGGCTCACCGACAACCTCCGCCGCATCTTCCGAGGGTGGCAGAAGGATGTCCTTCTTCGCCTTCTTGGCTGAAGATGACCCACTCCCAGTAGTTTTGCGCCTCTTGGAGATGCCCTTCTTCCCCCTTCTCGGCTTAGCCGAGGAAGAGGGACTTGTAGTACGCAGCAGACTCGTCGCCCATATCTAAAAAAGAAGGAAAACATCAGTGTAAGTCCAGATGGAAACTTATAATAAAAATTTTTGGAAGAAAACTTACGTTCAAAAAAGGCTTCATAAGTGAGCTCCTTCCGAAGGAACATCACTAGCTAGGACTCCTTCCTATCGATAGCAGGAGCTGGCATGGTGAGGTCTGTCTTGTGCTTCTTAACTACCCCCAACTCACGAAGGACCTCCTCGGTCATGAGTCTCCACATGATCGGGAAGGGGTACAGGGAACGCGGGGGAACTTCGGTATCCCAGTCGGCGACAGCACGGATACGTCTGTTGAAGTCCACAAACCTCGTCGCCAACTCGGGAGTTAGCAGCTTCTAGGGTCCACAACATCCGTCTCCAGCTTTCCCCGAGCCCACTTGGTCGGGACGTACGACCAGGCCTCCGCCACCTTTAGGAAGAAGAACTTCCTTTGCCACCCTCGCTAGCTATCTTTAGTAGTGAAGGTGAACATGAACTTTTTGCTCCCAGACCCCCGAGGTAGCATGAAATAAAAGCCACCCTTCGGGACCGGATAGAGCTTGTAGTACTGCATGAATATGATGAAATGGGGTTCTATTCCGAAGACCCTACACATACAGAGGAAGGCGTTAAAATAACAGTACGTGTTGGGAGGAAGTTGATTCACGGCTATGCCATGGAATTGGCAAAAGTCGCAAATCATTCCCGGAGGAGGAAACCGAAGTCCAGGCTTCAGTTGGGCATGAAAAATGGTAACCTTATCACGGCTGTTCAGAAAACTGAAATGACTAAGAGGAGGAAGTCTGGTGGTGGCGTAAGAAGGAAGAAAAAATTTGGTTGTCCACTTCTTTAATTTCTTCGAAGTGGAGCAGCAAGGGTGAGACATGAGAGGTTGCCAACTCTCGGGGATGGGTTGAACAGACATAAGGGGGACAGGTTCAACAGGCACGAGGGGGACAGGTGAAGACATGATTGGCAAAAAATGACTTCGAAAAACTAGAAGAAAGCAGAAAATGAGGAAACCGAAGGACCTCTAGAATCAGAACCCACCAAAAGTTTTGCCAAAATCAGGGTTTGAGGATGCCATCGTGAATGGTGGTAGGAAATCGTACTGCCATTAGCACCGCCGCAAAGAGAGTAGAGAAGGCACGAAAACAGATAAGAGTAAAGCGAGAGCAAAGAGAAAGCAAGTGAGGATTATGACGGAATGAGGTTTATATAGACCAAGGAAGGGTAGATGAATCGATGTCATAATTGCTCCGCGAAGGTGAAGCGTCGCCATAACTGCCCCTCGCGCATGAAAATACATGCATGATGTAACCGACGTGATTGCCTCTGACCAGTGCGTGCCACGTGTCACCCAATGCAAGAAACTAGGATGCGCTTTCTGACATCCCGAAAACTAGGGCACGATGCTCCAGACTGACATGCCTAGTTTCGAGAAGCGACGGTCCACTGACCTATGATAGAAAAAGTAAAGAAATTGGGTATCTCGAGAACAATAAGGGATAGACAGTGACACCTGTCCGGACAAGGCTTATCTCTTGGCGACGAAGTGCCTTCTCCATGAACGTCACACTCCGAGTCCTGAAAAGTGCCTCTAGAAGGACCACTAGCTGAAGTCTCCACTTCGGCTTTCCGAGGGGGGGCATCTGACAGCCAAAGTGCCATCGGCCCAGTAACTTGAGAACTCTGGCTGGGTATCACGCTCAATGTCACCCACGGGGAGAGCCAGTACCGACCTCAGTGAGAAGATAGTCTAATGCCTTGGGTACATGACCTTGATAGTCTGCCAGCACTGCCGAGGATGACAGTGCCAACCTTGGGAAACTAGCATGTTGACCCCTTCGAAAAGGCGACCAAACCAGCTTCGGGGTGGAAGGACCAGCCACCTTCGGCAGAGGAGAATCCCCCCGAAGGAGAAACTTCAGAGCTAGGGAATCTCCTGAACTATTGGTATGATTCCAGAAGAAGGGACCTCACTCCGAAGGGTGACTTCAACCAAGGGGACCTTGGGGGTACGGCAGGAGCAATTAAGGAGCCTCTGACATGTCGCTCGCACACATTACATGCCGCCCCCATATGTGCTCTGGCACACCGACGCTGTCTACATCTTGTCATGTAGGGCTACTCCTGCCCTAGCCCGTGGCCCGAGAAGCCTCTAGGAGGCTGGAGGCCCCCACGCCCAGAAAAGTACATATCATATCCAACCAAACACGTGTCACGATCTGAATGGTTTACCTCCTCCTATATGTACCAGGGAAATGGTCTCAACAAGGGGATTCTTTTCCTCTCCTCCTCCCTCTAGAGAAAACGTAACAGGCAAGAATCTTTGGCCTTTAGTACTCTTTCTCCTCTCCTCTTCCAAAACACTAACTTGGGCATCGGAGGCTCCTCCCCGGAAAAAGACTCTGGGGACCTCCTAACCCCTATTTTTTGGGTGTTTCAAGCAGGCTCTCCGGGAAATCTACACTTCAGGCGTTCCCCCGCACCAGAAGTCCCTCTCGGTCACACCATGTCACACGATGAAGATGCAGTTGGCCATCATCTTCCAAGGTATAGATCACCTGTTCAGTTTGCACATCACTTTGAGATTGATAACCAGTAATTAGGCTTACAGTGGAACTCATAGCCTTTTGAAAGGCATTCCAGAACCTTAAAATATAGTGGGGATCTTTATCAAATACAATCTAATTAGGGATTCTATAGAGTCTTACCATTTCCTGAATGTAGAATTGCGCTAACATCTCCATGGTATAGGTAATCTTAATATGGATATAATGTGCCAACTTTGTCAACCTATCTACCACCACCCAAATCAAATCATGTTGACTTCTTGTATTGGGTAACTAGAACAAAAGTACATGTTGATGGATTTTACTTTCTTTTCAAGAAGGCTAAACCATGCAATATTCCTGATGGCTTTTGATGCTCCACCTTTACCATTTGACAAATAAGGCACTTAGACAGATATTCATATATGCCCCTCCTAAACATTGGCCACCACAAATGAAACCTAAGGTTAGGGTACATTTTATTGACACCTAGGTGATTGCTAAGTTTACTTGTATGCACATCTTGCAACACTTGTTGCCTTAAATCACTTGGCATATAGAACTAGTCACCATATTAATGTAACCCATCCTTGGACTAAAATTCTTTCAGTACAGTACCATGCCTTTCCTCCCTAGAAATTAGCTACAAGTTCAAGTCATTGTCATAGGCTTCCTTAATCTTAGCTAGCCAAGCTGATTGAATTTCTAAGACCATGACTGGAGCCCTTGCCCAATCCCACCAAATTTCATATAATACTAAGAACTATTCCCCATTGGAACCTTTGGAGGTACTAACCATTTTATCCATAAAAAGAATCACCCTAGAATACTTTTGGTTCAAGGCATCGATAACTATATTGCCCTTACTCGAGCAATAATCTATTTAGAAATCATAGTCCTTGATATACTTGATCCATCTTCCTTACCTTATGTTCAAGTCCTTTTGGGTAAACAGCTACTTCAAAGTTTTATGGTCTGTGAATATGTTAAAGGTCCTTTACATAAGGTAGTATCTCTAGAGCCTTAAGATAAACACAATAGTTTCCATCCCAAGATTGTGCACTGGGTAATTCACTTCATTAGGCCTAAATTGCTTAGACCCATACGTAATCACTTCCTTATCCTACATCAACACATATCCCAATTGATGTCCATCATCCTCTCTAGTAGGCATAATTTACATTTTGGCATTACTATAGTGATCCTTAGATGAAGACCTAAAATATCAATGAAAGAAGTTATAGGGGTCCTTGAAATATTTTTTTTTGGGGGGGGGGGGGGGGGGGGGGGGGGGGGACCACCGATGCTCATGTCAGAAAAGATTTTGAAGAGGAGAATGGGTGAAGTATGAATAAAAATGTTGTGATACCTTGAGAGTGAGGGGGGTCATATCCTATTTATAGGATGAAGATTGAATATTTGTTGTCCAGTCATTGAGACTAGAAGGAAACGTGTTTGACCAGATTCGTGCTTTAAGGGTGCATACCCAGACAAGGCCCTACATGGGCTGTTCGGGCACTTGAGACAACTACTCTTGCTACTCTATTTGGTGTCTAGGACATTGGTCACTTTCCCATCTCAGACGGGTTTCACGTGTCATTGACCGAAGTACTTGAGTTATGGCTACTTCGGGTAGTGTATTAAGGGTGCTTCGGGTAAGATGACTTAAGAACTTAAGTTCTTTCTTTGAGGTACCTTTCTAATAAGGTGCCTTGGGTACGCAATCGACCCCTTCTTGAACAATGTGTCCTCATGAGGGGGTACTTCCATTACATATGATGTTCCTCCTAAATGTGATTTTCTAAGGTAATCTTTGACATGGTTAGTGCCTGAGGTACATTACTACCTTCGGCCATCACATGCCCTCCTTCCAAGTCCAAATTTTGCTCGTGACTTTGAACCTTTGTGTTTAAAGAAAAATTCTTGATTTCTCTTAGTTTGCTCACCCACTCCTAAGCTTTCTCTTCTTGTTCTTGGCCTTATTACTAAGTTGAGCTTTTCTTGTAGTGGTGCTCTCTTTCTTCTGGTGACCAAGTGATGCTTTTTGGCCAGCCCTTTTTCATTCAAGGTGGGTGTTATCTTGTCTCTTTCTCTCTCCATTTTCTTTCAAAGTTATTCTATAAATTTTTGGAGTGTTGGCCTATTTTAAAATGACCTACACTTCCTTCGATGTCCCAGTTACTATTTCTAAAAACCGCTTTAGTTATCTGGATGCACATATTTGTTGTGCTACTTTAATCAAGTTGGCAAAGTGGAAGAGGAAGTTCTATCTTCCTTCTAATGTAGAACTTCATCTGCCAAATAAGGATGAACCTAGTTACAACCCTTGGGAGAACAATATAACAATGTTTCCCACCTAGCTAAAAGTGGGCCTCCGAAATACCCATAATCCAGGAATTTCCTGAAGTGTTCCCCACAGACCTCCCAGGACTCCCTCCCACAAGAGAGGTTAAGTTTGAGATTAGGTTGGTGCCAGGAGCTGCACCCATGTCCATTGGTCCTTACAGGATGGCTATTCTTGAAATGGTGAAGCTAATAAAGCAATTGGATGAATTGCTTGAGAAGGGTTTAATTAGGCCAAGTACATCTCCTTGGGGAGCACCTGTACTTTTTGTGAAGAAAAAGGATGGAACCCTTAGGTTGCGAATTGACTACAGAAAGCTCAATGCACTAACCATTAAGAACAAGTACCCCCTCCCGAGAATTGAGGATCTGTTTGATCAGTTAAAGGGAGCTAGGGTCTTCTCCAAGATAGACCTTAGATTTGGATACAGACAGCTTTTAGGACCAGATATGGTCACTTTGAGTACACGGTGATGCCATTTGGGCTCACTAATGCTCCAGCCTTCTTTATGGACCTTATGCAGAGGGTATTCAAGGCTTATTTAGACCACTTTGTTGTGGTATTTATTGATGACATATTGGTATACTTAAAAGATGAAGAAGCCCATAAGGAGCACCTGAAAGTAGTGCTAAGCTTGCTAAAGGAGCATGAGTTATATGGCAAGCTAAGTAAGTGCCAATTTTGGGCTAAGGAAATTGGATTTTTCGGACATATGATCAATGAGTATCAATGAGTATAGCTTAGCTGTTGATCCCAAAAAGATTAAAGCTGTCTTGGAATGGAAGCAACCTCAGAATGTGAGAGACATAAGGAGCTTCCTAGGACTTGCTGGCTATTACAGAGGATTTGTGCCCAAATCTTCTGTACTAGCAGCTCCGCTTACCCAATTAACAAGAAAAGACCAAAAATTTGAGTGGGGTGACCAGTGTGAGGCTAGTTTCCAAGAACTTAAAAGAAAACTTGTTACCACCTCATAAAATGGGAGAATTACAAGTGTGTCATAATGGCTAAAAACCATTATATTGTGTAATTCTCACCATAGTGTTTAAAGTGTGGGGGGTAAAAGGCATGATCAACACCTCCTTAAAAGTGTTCCAAGTTGGTAACTTGGCCCCCAAGAAAAGCCTTAAGGATTGCTTGTTTTTCAAGCAACCTATGGACTTTTTTTGTAAGGTTTTGGAAATTCGGGTACTCAATTGCAAAACTCTCACAAAAGAGATTTGGAGAGTTATGGGAAGGATATGAATGGTATGAAAGTGCTATTGGAGGACCAAATTGCTTATGGAAGAGAACTAAGGACAAAGAAAACACAAAAAGGCATAAAGGACCTAAGTGTTCTAATGTAGGCCTTAAGATGTGTATGTCTATGACTTAAGTCAAATGGAAGTTTTGTGGGGTTATCCCACATAAGGAGGGCTGCTAAAGGAAGATAAGGATGGTCAAATGTGGGCCAAGAGATTAAGACTAAGAAACCATAGTCTTGTAGCAAGGAAAATGACATAAGACAAGGTTAAGACTACTTAAGTGTGTTTAGTGTACTTTTGACTATTTAAGTAGTCAAGACCACCTTTGCTTCTCTAAATTTCGGCCTCCACCAGCAAAAAGAAAGCCAGCCCTCTCCTCCACACTTCCTCCATAGCCACCATACCTTCAAACTCAAAACTACTTGCAATTGAAGTCAAGGAAGCACAATTGGAAGCTATTTGGTGCTATTGCTTGAGTGCACCTAGGATCAAGCTCCAATTTCAGCATACCCATCAAGGTAAGGGTTCTCTTGCTCTCATGGGTTGTTTTCTGTATTTTCAAACATCCATGGAGCTAGGGCTAAGCTTGGAAGAGAGCCATGTGCTTGATGAACCAAGCTTAGTGAGGGGAGTGCACTTATTGAAGGTTTTGTGACCTAGTGTGAAGTGCACAGTGATGGCAGCGAATTTCTGGGTTTCTAGAGCCCAAAAGTTAGTACTAACTAGTGTTAAAATCCTCCTAAGACCAAGCATTAGCTTGAGGAGGGCTGCCATAGTGATTTGGTTATGTTTATTATGTGTTTTATGGACTAACCTATGGTATATGTTGCTGCCACATTTCATGTGTTTGTTGTTTGTGTTTGGCTGCTGCATTTGGTTGCTATATCTTGTATATATGCATTGTGGTTTTTGTGTTTTAGTGTCTTTGGATGCAGGTTTTAATGATGGTTACATTGCCTATTGAATCCAAGTGCTACCCTTACTAAGTTTCTCAATGAAACTTACTCCCCTCAATTCTGTCATTTCAGGTCCAGCTGAAAGATCACCTTCAAACTAACCTTTGTGGTTTGATTTTTGATCTGAAATTTCAGGTACATGAACTTCCATATGTCTAGTTATGATCTGGAAATTTTGGTGATTTTAGGAGCACATTTGGTATTTTTAATGGTGGTACTTATTGTGTTGTGCAGCAGCTGTCCAGCATCCTGTTTTTGGAGTCCATTGTGTCTCAGGACCTCCTGTAACCTAGGGTGCGTATTTAGCTGAGTTAAGACCATATTTTAGTGCATGTATGCATGTACATGTAGTGTATGTAAAATGAGACAAGTATGTGAACATTTGAGTAATGTTTTGGCTATGTAAGTGATGTGGTGCAAAGCTGCCTAAGTGTGAATGATGGGCTGCTTACTTGTAAATTCTGTTTTGGCCACATAAAGTTGTTAAATGAAAGGGAATGTAATTAATATGTGTAATGGACATATATGGGATAGCCTTGGAGGGCTTTCCCCTTGTGAATGAAGTGTTTGCATGGTTTGGAAAAATTGTATGGGCAAAATGGTCCAAAAGTTGCCAGAATTTTGACTCTGGACATAAAGTTTAATATCTCCCTGTGTAGAATGAATCTTGGTATGAAATTTTGACCACACCTAGAGGACATCTAGAGGGTTAACTGGGATTTGGAATTTCTGGATTTAGAGCCCTGTAGCCAAAGATATGACGTTGCAAAGTTGGCTGAGTTACTGTTCATTTGGTCAGAATTTTGTAACCAACTTCAAAAATCCATAACTTGGTCCATAGGTGGGCTATTGATGTAAAACAAAATTCCTTGGTTTTCTCTAAGTCTCTACTTGATAATGGAGCAAATAAAACAGGGGGGTATGTGGCTAGAATGATACAGTTTATTAGTGGAAGTTACAGGTGCAGTAGCTGGCCACTAGAACTTAACAAGATTGCCTAATGTGTGGAAGCCAAAACTAAGACTTGTGCTAGTGTTTTCCTTCTTTGCTGCCATGGTGTGCATGAAATGTGAATATGTGTGTGATGGTTGGACCAATATGCATGTATTTACATAGTGCCCAAGAGGGCCACTTGGGTATGCACACTAAGGGTAGTGTTCTGATGGCCTACAGAACATTACCAATCCTGGGAGTCTAAATGCACAGTTTTGGCACCATAACTGGACTACCCCGGAGTGGGTAACAGAAGTTGGTATCAGAGCATGGTTTATACATGTGCATTGCATATAGTTGGCATTTCATGCATCTACATATATGAACTCAGTTTGGTCAGCTGCTAGTGTCAAGTACCATTGAAATACCTATGATCTTTATATGTGCTCTATGATGGATCATCAATGCAGGAAGTAAACATGGTTGCCACAAGGAGAGGGGATCCACCCCGAAGGCCTCCTACTGATTCTGGGCAACAAAGAAATGAACAGAATAAAGGGAATCAGGGGCAACAGGGGGTAGCAAACCCTGAAGTGCCTCAGGTTTGGTTAGAGCTTCAGAGGAACTTAGCTCTAATCAATGAAAACTTAATGAGGTTGATTCAAGGACAACAGCAGGGAGTCCAAGTAGCTCCAGTAGTACTAGTTCAGGATGCACAGCAACAACCAGAAGAGGATACTAGGAACACATCTGAATATGTTCCTTCTGGAAGCTTAGAAGACACAAATGATGAGACCATTGAGGTGGAAGATGAGGATAGGAGAAATCCAAGAGGTAGAAGAGTAAGATCTGAGATTGGTCAGGTGTCCAGGACCAATCCCTCAGTCTATGACCATTCCTACACTAGGAATGAGATTGAGGAAGGCCGTGAGAGAAGATCCAGGAGAAGGCAGAGAGATCATAGAGAGCATCACCATACAGAGGACTCTCATAGATCTAGGAGACATAGATCAGAGGATCTAGAGGGCCTAGATGAGGTCAGACTGTTGGAGAGGTTCCAAGGCCTAAGACCTCCACAGTTTGATGGAAGAGCTGGGCCAGAGAGAGCTGAGGAGTGGTTAATCTTCATAGAAAAGATGTTTGAGAGGATGCCACTCAGCTCCACCAAGAAGGTGTCACTGGCTACTTACAACTTGGTAGGCAGTGCAGAGATGTGGTGGAGAAACACCGAAGACAGGTATGCTTTCTAGAAGGGCAGAAGGCCAAGAAGAGATATTGAGATGAGCTGGCCAGGGTTTACACAACTGTTCCAGGAACAGTACATCAGTGATGCCATCAAGGATATAAAGCAAGCTGAATTTGATGCTCTAAGGCAGGACAACCTCAGTGTCCTAGAGTATGAGCACAAATTCAATCAGTTGGTGAGGTATGCTCCTCAATATCATGGATTGGAGGAATTGAAGGCCAAAAGATTTGTCAGAGGCCTAAAGTCAGACATTAGAAAGGCTGTTAGACCTTTTGGAGCAGTTACATACTATGAAGCAGTGCAGAAAGCTCTATTAGTAGAGCAAGAGGAGTATGAGACTAAGTACTTTCCCAGTGGACCAGGGGAAAGTAGTCAGGCAGGAGGCAAGCAGAAGAAGCCACCACATGGCAAGGGAATTGCCAAGAGTTCCCATTTTGGTGGTGAGGGCAAGGTTAAGGGGAAGTTCCCTGGCCTAAGGTGCCCTAAGTGTAGGAGGTTTCATGGAAAGAAACCTTGCTACTTTGATACCCAAGCGTGTCTAAGATGTGGATCCATGGATCATTGGATCAAAGACTGCCCACAGGCTCAAAGGAGGCCAGAAGACCAAGGTCCAATAAGACCTATTGGGGCAGGACCTAGAGGAGGAGCACCAAGGGAGGGACAGCAGAGGCCAGTTCCTTCAGTGCCTCAGCCTCCAATGCAGAGAGCTGGCAGAGTCTTCCAAGTGGAGAGGCTAGAGACATCAGAGCAGGGAGGAGCACTAAGAGGTAACATTTACCTTAATGGTATGCCTGTTAGTGTTCTGTTTGATACTGGTGCATCTGTGTCTATAGTGTCTAGGAAATTTGTTAATGCCATGAAATTGCCTACTGAAATCATGCCTAGGATATCCTTAGTGAAAACAGCAGGTAGTCAATGTCTTTTCACTAATGACCTAGCTAAGGATTGTGAGCTAGTAGTAGGAAAGACTAAGGTTATGACTAATCTGCTAGTGTTGGACATTCCTAAGTATGATTTAGTGCTGGGTATGAATTGGCTTGCTATGCATAACATAAGAATTGATTGTGCTAAGAGGGAAATCACATTGCCTGATGGTGAAGTGCATGCATTAGTGAATTCTAAGGAATTAGTGTATGAAATGCATGGCATGGAGCTAGAGGTATTAGATGAGATACCTGTGATTTCTGAGCATGATTACTGTTATGCATTGAATGAATTGCACTGTGATAAGGAAGTGGACAGAATACCTATAGTGAGAGACTTTCCACAAGTCTTTCCTAAAGACCTGCCAGGTATTCCTCCACAAAGGGAGATTGAATTTGAAATCAAGCTGCAACCAGAAGCTAGTCCAATATCCATACCTCCTTACAGAATGCCAATCACAGAGATGAATGAGCTCAAGAAACAACTTGATGAACTTCTTGAAAAAGGGTTCATAAGGCCAAGTGTTTCACCATGGGGAGCTCCTGTTCTCTTTGTGAAAAAGAAGGATGGATCTTTGAGACTATGCATTGACTACAGGAAGCTTAATGCAGTGACTATCAAGAACAAGTATCCACTCCCTAGGATTGAGGATCTGTTTGATCAACTCAAGGGAGCTAAGATCTTCTCCAAGATAGATTTGAGATCTGGATACTTCCAGTTGAGAGTAAAGGAAGAAGATATTCCTAAGACTGCATTCAGGACCAGATATGGGCATTATGAGTACACAGTCATGCCATTTGGTTTGACTAATGCCCCAGCTGCTTTTATGGACTTGATGAACAGGGTGTTCAGACCACATCTGGACAAATTTGTGGTTGTTTTCATTGATGACATCCTAGTGTATTCCAAGGATGAAAATGAACATGAACATCATCTGAAGATTGTCTTAAAGACTCTGTTGCAGCATCAGCTTTATGCCAAGTTATCCAAGTGTGAATTCTGGATAAGGGAAGTGTCTTTCCTAGGACACATCATAGATGCACAAGGCCTTAAGGCAGACCCTGAAAAGGTCAAGGCAGTGCAAGAGTGGGAAAGACCAAAGACTGTGAAGGAAATCAGAAGTTTCCTAGGATTAGCTGGATACTACAGGAGATTTGTATCAGGCTTTTCCATGATTGCCTCAGTTCTTACTCATCTGACCAAGAAGGGTCAAAGATTTGAGTGGACTGAGAAGTGTGAAAATAGTTTCCAGGAGCTCAAGCAAAGGTTGATTAAAGCTCCAGTGTTGATTCTTCCTGATCCAAGTAAACCCTACATCATATATACAGATGCATCTAGATCTGGGTTAGGTTGTGTGCTTATGCAAGACAGAAATGTCATTGCTTATGGGTCAAGGCAGTTAAGACCCCATGAGCAAAATTATCCTACCCATGACCTAGAACTGGGAGCAGTGATTTTTGCTCTAAAGCAATGGAGGCATTACTTGATGGGTAGTTCCTTTGTGATCTACACTGACCATAAGAGCCTAAAGTACTTGTTCACTCAGAAAGAGTTGAACATGAGGCAAAGGAGATGGTTAGAGTACATCAAGGACTATGACTGCAGTATACAGTACACAGAGGGCAAAGGCAATCTAGTAGCAGATGCCTTGAGCAGGAAGTACACAGGACTTTTGAAAGGAGGATCCTTAGCTAATCATGATGAGCAAAATAGTCTACTATGCCTATGGCATAAATGGCATAAGTGGGAGGAAGCCCAAATTTACACATTGACAATTCAGTCTGGATGGATTGAAGAAGCCAAAAAGGCACAGGACACAGATCCTGATCTGAAAAAGATCTCAGGAGAGGAAAAAGGTTCTTTGTATCAATCCTTTGCCTACAAGCAAGGATTACTGTACTTCAAGGACCGAATATATGTGCCTAAAGGAGCAAAGCTCAGGGATGAAATACTTGAAGAAGCTCACACAAGCAAGTTGAACATCCATCCAGGAAGTGAGAAAATGTATAAAGATTTGAAGAGTCACTTCTGGTGGCCACATATGAAGAGAGACATAGCTACTTATGTCTCCAAATGTGCCACATGCCAGAGGGTAAAGGTAGAGCACCAGAAGCCAGCTGGTACCCTACAGACTCTACCTATACCAGTGAGGAAGTGGGGCAACATAACCATGGACTTTTTGACTGGGTTGCCTATGACCAGACTAAGGCATGATACAATCTAGGTCATTGTGGATGGGCTAACCAAATGTTCCCACTTCTTACATATGAAACTCATAGACTCCTTGGAGAAGTTAGCCCAGATGTATGTCCAGGAGATAGTGAGACTACATGGAGTGCCAGACTCCATTGTATCTGATAGAGATCCAAGATTTACAGCTCAGTTTTGGAGTGCTTTTCATAAAGCACTATGAACCAAAATCCACCTGAGTACTGCTTATCATCCTCAGACAGATGGGCAATCTGAAAGGGTGATACAGATACTGGAAGACATGCTCAGGAGCTGTGTGTTAGATTTCAAAGGTGAATGGGACCAACACTTGCCATTGGTGGAATTCTCATATAACAATAGTTACGAAAGCACCATTGGCATGGCACTTTATGAAGCATTATATGGAAGAAGGTGCATGACACCCCACTGTTGGGTGGAAGCCTCAGATAGGCTAGAGATGGGTCCTGAAATTATTGAAGAGACTTCTGCCAAAATCAATAAGATTCAAGAGAGATTAAAGGCAGCCAATGAAAGGACCACAGCCTATGTCAACAAAAGAAGGAGAGACTTGGAATTTGAGGTTGGTGACAATGTTTGGCTGAAAGTTGCACCAACCAAAGGCACTGTCAGATTTGGCAAAAGAACCAAGTTAGCTCCAAGATACATCGGTCCTTATGAGATCTTGGACAGAGTTGGCAAGGTAGCATACAAGTTAGCTCTACCGCCAAGCATGTCAAGTGTTCATAATGATTTTCACATCAGTATGCTTAAGAAGTGTCTATTAGACACAAAGCATGCTATTGTAGTGGAAGACATACAGTTGGAACCTAACTTGACATATGAAGAGAAGCCTATAGCTATCTTAGCCAAGGATACCAGAAGGTTAAGAAACAAACATATTCCCATGGTTAAAGTTCAGCGGTCACACCACTCTGAAAGAGAAGCAACCTGGGAAACTGAAAAAGACCTTATAGAAAGGTATCCTAAAGAATACCCGAAGCTAAAGGTTATTTTGGAGGACCAAAATTTTTAAGGGGGGGAGGATTGTTACCACCTCACAAAATGGGAGAATTACAAGTGTGTCATAATGGCTAAAAACCATTATATTGTGTAATTCTCACCATAGTGATTGTAGTGTGGGGGGTAAAAGGTATGATCAACACCTCCTTAAAAGTGTTCCAAGTTGGTAACTTGGTCTCCAAGAAAAGCCTTAAGGATTGCTTGTTTGTCAAGCAACCTATGGACTTTTTTGTAAGATTTTGGAAATTCGGGTACTCAATTGCAAAACTTTCACAAAAGAGATTTGGAGAGTTATGGGAAGGATATGAATGGTATAAAAGTGCTATTGGAGGACCAAATTGCTTATGGAAGACAACTAAGGACAAAGAAAACACAAAAAGGCATAAAGGACCTAAGTGTTCTAATGTAGGCCTTAAGATGTGTATGTCTATGACTTAAGTCAAATGGAAGTTTTGTGGGGTTATCCCACATAAGGAGGGCTGCTAAAGGAAGATAAGGATGGTCAAATGTGGGCCAAGAGATTAAGACTAAGAAACCATAGTCTTGTAGCAAGGAAAATGACATAAGACAAGGTTAAGACTACTTAAGTGTGTTTAGTGTACTTTTGACTATTTAAGTAGTCAAGACCACCTTTGCTTCTCTAAATTTCGGCCTCCACCAGCAAAAAGAAAGCCAGCCCTCTCCTCCACACTTCCTCCATAGCCACCATACCTTCAAACTCAAAACTACTTGCAATTGAAGTCAAGGAAGCACAATTGGAAGCTATTTGGTGCTATTGCTTGAGTGCACCTAGGATCAAGCTCCAATTTCAGCATACCCATCAAGGTAAGGGTTCTCTTGCTCTCATGGGTTGTTTTCTTCATTTTCAAGCAACCATGGAGCTATGGCTAAGCTTGGAAGAGAGCCATGAGCTTGATGAACCAAGCATAGTGAGGGGAGTGCACTTATTGAAGGTTTTGTGACCTAGTGTGAAGTGCACAGTGATGGCAGCGAATTTCTGGGTTTCTAGGGCCCAAAAGTTAGTACTAACTAGTGTTAAAATCCTCCTAAGACCAAGCATTAGCTTGAGGAGGGCTGCCATAGTGATTTGGTTATGTTTATTATGTGTTTTATGGACTAACCTATGGTATATGTTGCTGCCACATTTCATGTGTTTGTTGTTTGTGTTTGGCTGCTGCATTTGGTTGCTATATCTTGTATATATGCATTGTGGTTTTTTTGTTTTAGTGTCTTTGGATGCAGGTTTTAATGATGGTTACATTGCCTATTGAATCCAAGTGCTACCCTTACTAAGTTTCTCAATGAAACTTACTCCCCTCAATTCTGTCATTTCAGGTCCAGCTGAAAGATCACCTTCAAACTAACCTTTGTGGTTTGATTTTTGATCTGAAATTTCAGGTACATGAACTTCCATATGTCTAGTTATGATCTGGAAAGTTTGGTGATTTTAGGAGCACATTTGGTATTTTTAATGGTGGTACTTACTGTGTTGTGCAGCAGCTGTCCAGCATCCTGTTTTTGGAGTCCATTGTGTCTCAGGACCTCCTGTAACCTAGGGTGCGTATTTAGCTGAGTTAAGACCATATTTTAGTGAATGTATGCATGTACATGTAGTGTATGTAAAATGAGACAAGTATGTGAACATTTGAGTAATGTTTTGGCTATGTAAGTGATGTGGTGCAAAGCTGCCTAAGTGTGAATGATGGGCTGCTTACTTGTAAATTCTGTTTTGGCGACATAAAGTTGTTAAAAGAAAGGGAATGTAATTCCTATGTGTAATGGACATATATGGGATAGCCTTGGAGGGCTTTCCCCTTGTGAATGAAGTGTTTGCATGGTTTGGAAAAATTGTATGGGCAAAATGGTCCAAAAGTTGCCAGAATTTCGACTCTGGACATAAAGTTTAATATCTCCCTGTGTAGAATGAACCTTGGTATGAAATTTTGACCACACCTAGAGGACATCTAGAGGGTTAACTGGGATTTGGAATTTCTGGATTTAGAGCCCTGTAGCCAAAGATATGATGTTGCAAAGTTGGCTGAGTTACTGTTCATTTGGTCAGAATTTTGTAACCAACTTCAAAAATCCATAACTTGGTCCATAGGTGGGCTATTGATGTAAAACAAAATTCCTTGGTTTTCTATAAGTCTCTACTTGATAATGGAGCAAATAAAATAGGGGCTATGTGGCTAGAATGATACAGTTTATTAGTGGAAGTTACAGGTGCAGTAGCTGGCCACTAGAACTTAACAAGATTGCCTAATGTGTGGAAGCCAAAACTAAGACTTGTGCTAGTGTTTTCCTTCTTTGCTGCCATGGTGTGCATGCAATGTGAATATGTGTGTGATGGTTGGACCAATATGCATGTATTTACATAGTGCCCAAGAGGGCCACTTGGGTATGCACACTCAGGGTAGTGTTCTGATGGCCTACAGAACATTACCAATCTTGGGAGTCTAAATGCACAGTTTTGGCACCATAACTGGACTACCCCGGAGTGGGTAACAAAACTGACTACAGCCCCAATACTAATTTTACCAGACCCTACTAAGGAGTATACAGCCTACACTGATGCTTCTCGAGTAGGGCTAGGCTGTGTCTTAATGCAAGGGAAACAAGCAATAGCCTATGGGTCAAGGCAACTAGTGTCTCATAAGAAGAATTATCCAGTTCATGATCTGGAATTAGTAGCAGTAATCATTGCTCTTAAACAGTGGAGACACTACCTACTTGGAGGCAAATTTCAAGTCTTCACAGACCATAGAAGTCTAAAGTATCTATTTACGCAAAATGACTTGAACATGAGGCAAAGAAGGTGGCTTAAGTACCTAAAGGATTTTGAGTGCATCGTTAAGTATATAGCTGGAAAAGCTAATGTGGTAGTTGATGCCCTAAGCAGAAAGTATACCGTGGTACTCAAAGCCACTGGAGAACCCGTTGAGGCAAATGTACTAAGTTTAACTGAGTTGGCCTAAGAATGGGGGAAATGGGAATTCGACCAAGTGAAGGTCATAACTATTAGGTTTAAGGGGAAAGACCTAATTCAGGAAGCTCAGCTTCAAGATGAGGAGATCCCCAGGATCTCTGGGCAAAAACAAGGAAAATTGTATCAAGGATTTTCCTTTAAGGCTTGAATATTATACTTCCAGAATAGAATTTATGTGCCAAATAAGGATGGAACCAGGCAACAAATCCTAGAAGAAGCCCACTCCAGTTTGATGAGTATGCATCCTGGAGTTCAAAAAATGTATAAGAATTTAAAATCCCATTTCTGGTGGCCATATATGAAACAAGAGATTGGTGCTTCTGTGGCTAAGTGTATGACTTGTCAACAAGTCAAAGTGGAGCACCAGAGACCTGGTGGTAATCTACGAAGCTTGCCTATACCAGAAAGAAAATGGGGATCCATATCCATGGATTTTGTAGTAGGTATACCATTGACTCGAAGAAAATTTAATGCAATCTGGGTCATAGTGGATAGATTGACTAAGTCAGCCCACTTCTTGCCTATAAACCTTACAGACTCACTGGAGAAATTGGCTCAGTTATATGTTAAGGAGATTGTAAGATTACATGGTGTACTAGACAACATTTTCTCAGATGGAGACCCAAGATTTGTTTCCAGATTCTGGAAGTCCTTGCACCATGCCTTGGGCACTAAACTAAAGTTCAGTTCTGCATACCATCCTCAAACGGATAGACAGACTGAAAGGACCATTCAAACCTTGGAAGATATGCTAAAATGTTGCACCATTTACTTTCAAGGAGAGTGGGATCGACATTTACCTTTAGTGGAGTTTTCATACAACAATAGCCATCACTCAGTGATCGGCATCGCACCTTACAAGGCACTCTATGGAAGAAGGTGCATAACTCCACACTATTGGCATAAGCTAGGAGATAAGTTGGAAATAGGCCCAGAGCTCATAAGAGAGACTGCTGGGAAAATTAAGCTAATCCAAGAAAGGATTAAGGCTGCCAACAATAGGCAAGAATCATATGCCAACCTCAAGTAAAGAAGGGACCTGGAGTTCCAGGTAGGAGACCGAGTATGGTTAAAATTATCTCCTATGAAAGGAGTAATGAGGTTTGGCAAGTAGGAAAAACTAGCCCCGAGGTATGTAGGACCATACTTAATACTCACAAGAGTAGGAAACGTAGCCTACAAGTTAGAGCTACCCCCTGAGCTGGGACATGTATATGACACCTTCCATGTAAGCTTGTTGAAGAAGTGTGTCTTAGAACCTAAACAAGTGGTACATGTCACTAGTGTTCCCATTACTCAAAATCTCACATATGAAGAAGAACCAATTTGGGTATTGGAAAGAGACACTAGGAAGGTTAGGAGTAAATGGATACCTATGGTAAAAGTCCAATGGACTAACCATTCTGAGGAGAAGGCCACATCGGAAATGGAAGCTGAAGTGCTTAAAAGCTATCCTGATATATTACCTAAGCTCCTAGGAAATTTGGAGGACCAAATTTCTTAAGGAGGGGAGTGTTGTAATGCCCAAAAAATCCAAAGTAATTAAGCCTTCGGCCATGAGGATTGAGGGCTTAAGAATTTTTCCTAAATTGGGAATTAAGCTAATTAAGTTTGGGAGACACTAAATTAAGTGGGACCGGGGAGTGTGATAAGTGTTGGACACTCTCAAAATTTTTACTTGGCCTAGGCCAAGTAAAATGATGAAAATTTAATGTGAGGGACTTAATTGGACAAAACGGGACTTTTGGTGGCTGGGCAAAATTGCCCAAATACAAGGAATTAAGGGACTAATGGGGGGATTAGCCAATTTTAAAGGCATTGGATGCCATGGCTGCCACCTTTCTCCATTTCCCATTATTTTAATCCAACTCATCACTTAGGATTCCTTCCTCCACCTACTTGTCCCCCATTTTGGACAAATTCAACCAACTTTCATCAAAGTCTTCCAATTTGTCCTCACTTTTGACTATCTCACCCACCACCTATACAAGTCTTTCAATTTGTCCCCCACTTATCTCCCACTCATCCAAGCACATGATACACTCATTCTCCCCTCCCAAATTCGTCCATTACATGCCCATTAAGCTCCTAAATTCATTCATTTCACTCTTCCCCATCTCTTTCTTCAATCTTTCTCTAAGTTTGCTCTTAAACTCTTCCAACTCTTCTCTCTCAAATACCATTCAGCCATAGCTCATTTTTTAGCATCCTTGAGCTTTTACCAAGTGCTCTTGGTGTCTATAAGCTCTTAAGAATATCCCAAGACAGAATCAAGAAGAAGATTGAAAGAAGGAGACGTTTTTGGAAGCCATCAACTAAGGGAAGTTTCGGCCAAGTCTGTTCTTGGCATTCTCGTGTTTGAAATTTATGTTCTTGATGCACATAAGCTTTTAATGCCTTCTAAGGCTAGGAATCAAGTGGTGTATTCAAGAAAAGATGAGCGGGAGCTTTAAGGAAATCAAGCCAAAGGATTCGGCCATACCTTATTTGGTTGAGGTATTGTATGTTCCACCAAGTTTTCTTGGTATAAGTAAGCTTTTGAGCTATGGTAATGCAAGAATATACTTGCTAATAATTCAGCCATTGTAGGTTCTCAAGCTAGAAATTAAGTGCTAGCTACGACAAGCAAAGGAAAAGGCAAAGAAACAAGCTTCTAAAGCTTTCGGGCAACAAAGTTACTAAGGGTTTTGTGGTAAGGATTCTTGTACTCTTTGAGTATTCAGTGCCCTTAGGTGATGGACAAAGAACGCCATGTGATCCTAAGGTGCTATAGAGGGCTATGTTTTGTTGCTTAGGCAAATCTGTGCTAGCTAGCTCCGTGCAAGCATTACGGTTAAGAATTGGCCTAGCCAACTTAATTTCTAAGCATAAAGAGAACTCGGATTAATACGAACTAATAAATGGTTAACCGAAATTAAATAAAATATAATCATGCTTGCTCTGCCCTTCATAGGAATATGGTGTCAAGTGGTGTGTTTGTTTGTGTGCTTTTATGTTTGGTTGTGCTTGCTGACCCCGATTATTATTATATGCATATATCCTATATTTTCTTTGTCTTAGTGTTTTCTTTGCAGGAGCTTGGACTATATTTTTCCAAGATATACTTGTGCTATGTTAGGCTCTATGAGCTATAAGGAATCCTTACTGAGTTTTACTCACGCCCTTCTCTACTTAATGTAGGAAAAGGAACACTAGAATGGAACTAAGATCAAGAGTATTTTATACTCTTTCCGTTGGTAAAAAGGTTTGTGTGTGTACATATGTATTTGCTCAATATTCTAAGTATTCTAAGTGTTACTGGTTGCTTGTGTATCAAGCTAACAAGTGCGGACTTTATGTGCAGGGCTTGGAGTCTAGGTTGTGGGAACAAAGTCTCTAATGTGGAAATGTGTTCTATGTGTGATTTGCCATGTATAAACATGTGCTATGTATTTTGGTTTGTCTTAAAAACCAAATTTGTGATTCTAAGTATTTATGAACCCTTTCGGGTACTTAAGTAAAAAGGCATGTTAAAAATGAATCTAAGTATATTCGGCCATAATATGTGTTAATGGCTTGAACATGGATTGTTGGACTTTTGGTGGTCATGAACATTTTGGGCCTAAGTAATGTTGATGATGGATTGCATAATCGTATGTTTATAAGCCTATGCTTGATTATGAAAAACATGTGCATAATAAACAAAGTTTTTAAAGCTTGATTTGGTGTTTTGGTTGGCATGCATGTACTTGGCTATGTTTGATAACAAGCTTGAAATGAACACACAAGTTCCATATAAGTACTAGCTTGTTTCCGAGAGCACAACATCAACCTTTAAGTAAATCATTAATGAGCTAGTACTAGTAATATCCTGGGGTTCATGCCCGTATATTTTGATAAGGATTAAATGCCGCTTTTATGAAATTTCGCTGCATGGTTAAGTAATTGGGCCTGAATGGGCTAGGGGCTAGGCTGGGCATGACAAGTACCTATTTACATATGGAACCAAGTTTAGTCGGGGAGTCTAGTAGAAGAAATATTTCTTTATGGTAGTCCCTCCCTCATGGGGGATATAGGGGAAATCGGCCTCGGCACATTGGAAACCAAGGTGGAGGACGTTTTTAAGTGTTTGGAAGAAAATATATTGGATTTGTACCAAGCCTTTATTGGGCAACTTTGGGAGGTGCCTGAAGGGTCGAGGCTATGGAGGATAAGGATCTTTTTCCTTTTTCCCATCAAATGGGATAAGATAATAAAGAACATACCTTGTCATCTGAATTTGTTGATGGCTCATGAGAGTGATCCAAGAATCCCCAAACCTTCTATTTTCTCTGAAGTTTTTTTCCTGGTGAAGTCACTTTGGAAAATGTATAGGTTTGCTGACATCATGAAATGTAAGCATAATTTACCTTGCTTTTCTTGATTTTTGGATAACTTACTAATTCATTTTTTGTTTTTAGATGACATGGACCCTATGGGGTTTTACGAGAAAATTTTTAAGGATGATAAAAAAGAATGAATGAAGAAAGCAAGAAGACCTCAAAGAGAAAGAGGCCGAAGAGAGCTTTGGCTAGCTCTCCACCGATGAAACCTTGGGACAAAGTAGTCATTGCTCTTTTGGTTGTACCTAGATTAGAAGCATCCTAGATACCTTCATCCAAGATAGTTTTTTTTTACCTTTTGAGGTTCACTCCCACCCAATTTTACCAGTTCATCTTCAATGTTAGGCCATGTCCTCCGGCTCTTGGAGCCCTTGTTTACTTGAAGGTCCTCAAGTAAAATCCAAAGGCAAAAAGAAAGCCATTCTTGGCACCGTTAAGTATATTTTAGATATTAAAGTCCTTGATTCTCCTATCAACGAGGTTCCCCCTCTTAGTTTGATTCCCAACTTCTCGCTTAACTTATGATTCTTTTTCATTTGTATAGGCTAGTAGGTGCAAGGTTGTGGACCAATATCCTAACTAAGTTTTAGCATGAATATCCAAGGCATGACAAAATATATCCAATTGGGTAGTAGACGATAACAAAATATATAGATCTCTTTGACTATGATGACTGAAAGGTCAAGGTTCCCTAGCTTGCCAAAGGCATTATTACTGGGGCCATCCTTCAGACCTTGTCATCCAAAGTTCTGAATGAATAAATGGCCATTTTCTATTCCTCTCGTCATTACTTTGTCCATTTCACCTTTTATGCATGTAGTTGTCCTTCACTTTACTATATTTCTTATTTAGATGCTCGCCATTTCTTGATACTACTATGCTTACTTGGAGAAATATAGAGTTATTCAAACCTATATCGAGCAGCACCTTGAGAAGGCAAACACAAGTTGATACATGGCCATGTAAGACGTCGTGCTATACTTTGAAACTAAAAATCTCGCTTATTTTAACACAATTTGGAACATAGGTGTATACAAGGGCGTGTAAGCTCCAAAACTTTGTCAAAATTTGTAATTCCACTTTGAAACTTCACCAAAATCCTTCCTCACTCGAATGAAGCTAAATTATGACCTGAAAACAAAATATGGACAAAATAAGCACTACATCCTAGCAAAAATACATTAAAAGACATGCAAATTGTTATGGCTCTCCTAGTGGGAAGCATGCCTAGAGAAGGTAAATTGCTCTAACTCAAGTTTGAAACCTTAATTGAAGTTTACATAGCAAGAATAGGAAAGTTTTAGAAAGTTCACTAATTTCGAATGAGGTTAAGGCAGTAAATAAGATTTAAGGGCAAAAATGGTAATTTTGCATCCTGAATAGTCAGGCCGGATCTCAAGTGGTTAAAATGAGTTTTTATAACCTAACTTTTAAATTCAACCCAAACTTGATGCAATAAACAATGATTAATCAAGAATAGCTAAGGTTACCAAAAGATGGGGACTTAAGTGTATCATGTCTAATACTTTAATGGCTTAGGTGTTAAACATGGTTTATAAGAGCGTAAAGTGGAAGGGTGGCTGCGATAAACATGAGTTCATCCTCTCCACCCTCATTTTCCCATCCAATTAAGCTTGAAATCAAAGTTTCTTGGTGAAAAGAGAAGCCATCATAAATATATAAGCCATTGAGAGTTCATTTCAAGCATAAAACCATGGTTTTGGAGCTTGGAAGCACATTTTCTCCCATACCCTATTTTTAGTATGAGGTAACCAATGTGTTCTTGATTGAATTCATGTTTATTAGTTGATTAGGAGCTTGGGCTTTGGTTAGAAAGCAAGAATGTGATGTTTGGTGTCTATGTTTTGCTTGGAACTTAGGTGGTACTTTGGTGAGCTTAGTGGATTGGAAGAGTGCTTGATTCTTGCTTGTTACTGAGAGATGAGGTAAGGGAGTTGTTTTTTTTAGTTCAATTAATACTATTGGGATGAGTTTGCTTGATGAATTTAAGTAATTCTAGAAATAGCATTAGTTAGTGGACAAGGTTAAATCATGGTGGACTATGAGGTTTGTGATGATTGGAATGATGTTATAATGCATCATAGATTGGCTTGTGATAGTTGGTTGTGATCTATGCAACATGTTTTACATGTATGTGAAGTTTGGAGGCTAACCAGGCATGTTTGATATGTTTCGTAAGTGTGCAAAGTTCATAGCAGCAAAGTCTATGAAAATTCTACAAATTCACAAATTAGTGATGTGTCGCCAGTTTTATACCAATGTCCACGACACGTTGCCAATACTAAAAAGTTGGCAAAACGTTACCAACTGTGGTGACATGTCGCCACAGGTGTGTTGGCTGAATTTTCCAATTTTTGCTAGGAAAGTCAAGGGGAGACCTAAGGGGGTTCTTAGGGTACTTTGGGGTTTAAGCATTCCAGGGGTACTCCGAGACTTTCAAAAGTCCTTTGAGACCTAGGAGTTTTCTTGAGTTTTATAAAGTTTTATGGTTACTTCTACCATAAGCAAGAAAACTAGTTTACTAAGGATCACAACTAAGTACCACTAGTTAGGATGAAAGGTTTAGAACCCTTGGCAACCTAGTCGTGCTGTTAGCCACAAGGTTGCAAGGTGAAACCTTAGTGCACCTAGTTTACAAGGTCTTTATGGCCTAGTTATAGTAGTCCCACCATAGTTTCCCTGTACAACAAAAATGGGAGAGGTTCAACTGGTGATTTATAACTAGTTAAGCTGCCAAGGTAAGCTTGCTAGAGGACAAGGATATGCCTTGTAGTTCAAGGACTAGGATGAGGAGTGGTTCCAGGGGACCAAGGTATATGCATATATTAGACCCTCAAGCTATATGAGCTCACAGTAGGTGACATATGTTCGCATATGTGGAGTCCTTAGTAATTTTCTTGTAGGTACCATGAAGACCCTTACTGAGAATGTTTAAGTTTTCACTCCTTAGTTATGTTGTGCAGATTCTGAAGTTGTTGGACCAGGTAACCATTGAAGGTTATTGCGGTAGTTAGCTTTTGTTGCAGGTATTTCCCTTGAGAATCTTTATGATTCTAATTTACTTGGGTAACTTGTTGGTCAAGTAACAATACTAACTAGAGTCTTCCTTTGGCTGTAGAGCCTAGTAGCACTTGGACAAGGATTTTTGTGACTCGCCACTGGGACTTGCATCCAAGGTGGGAGTTAGTTCAAGAAGATCTTAGTTGAGGCTTGTATATATAGTATTCTTTGTTGCCTCCATTGTCTATGTTTTGAGGAGTCCTAGACTCTAGGGTTGCTCTTGGATGAGGGCATTAGTCTACTTTATACATGAATGCTCTAACACAGTTGTTATGTGTAGTAAACTCACATAAATATTGATTTTGTATGCTTTGGCTATTTGAACTTATTTTCTATGGAAATCTCTTGGCCAAGTCAATGTTTTATGGTTTTTGTTAATCCAAGTCAAAGCATGAAGAGCATGCATCCTGCATATTCTAGGTTAATCAACTAGCATCATGGATTTTTAATTCGTGCACATATACAACTAGTCAATTGCAATCCACTGTGAGACCAGCTCTCACAGGTCTCTTGGGCAGGGGCCAAGGATGGCCGTGTCACAAATACTAGGGAAAAACCTACATAAAGCATAACTAAATATGAGCACATCAGTCACTATAGTTGGGTTTCAGGACAGACTTTGCCTGTTGATGTGCTCATATTTAATTATGTTTTCTATAGGTTTTTTCCTTTTATTTGCTTGTCTTTTGATATGTTTTTGCTAGGATATGGTGCTTAGTTGGTTAATATTGCATTTTTAGGTCTTATTTCAGCTTCATGTGAAATGGAAAGGATTGTGGTGAAGTTTCAAGTTGAATTATATGTTTTGATGAACTTTTGGAACTTACACACCCTTGCAGACACCCATGTAATGCCTTACATGCCCATGTTCCAAGCTGTGTTAAAATAAGTTAAAATTTAAAGTCTTGAGGAGTAACACGGCCATGTGTCAGCCCATGTTTCTCTAACTTTTTATAGTTTCTCATGACTAATTCAAACAAAGAGAGATAGAAGGGAGGAGGTAGAAAAAAAGACAGAGAAAAGAAGATTCCCACAGAGGAAGGCTATCAGAGGTAATTATAATGATCAACACCGTTCTATGAGCATCGGATCAAAGATTTCTACAAGAAGAAGAAATTCAGCGATTGATCATTTTTTTCTTAGTTTTTTTTTTTGGGGTTTATTTTATGGCATTACGAGCTAATTTTTTTCCTACTCATGCTCAGAGTAGATGAACCCCTAGGATGATTTTGTGATTGTGATTATTTCTAGTTTAATATGATTATATGTTTTTCTTGAAATTTATCTAATCTTCCTTGTTGCATTAATTAATAGTAGGTAGCCTATTAATTCAATATAGGATGATAACTTGCGTGACATAGTATCAAGTATGTCAGTTGTGGATCATTCTTTTTCTTAGTTTTCTTTTGATTCTTTGGTGTTTATTTTACAACATTATGAGCTAAACATTTCCTACTCATGCTTAAAGTAGATGAACCCTAGGATGATTTTGCTATTGTGATTATTTATGGTTTAATATGATTTTGTGTTTTTTTTTCAAGTTATCTATTGTGTTTTGTTACATTGATTAATAGTAGCTAGCCTATGAATTCAATGTGGGATGATAAAAATGCATCAAGTAGTATCAAGTATGTTTGTTGTGAATCACCATTGGATAAAAAGGATATTATTGTAACCAGGAGTAATAGGTGCGATAAAATACCTCTAGACTAGGGTGAAACCTAGTAGTGGGTCATAGGACTTGTAATGCGTTCTTAAGAGATGTGGTAGGCCTAGACACCCTATTGGTCACTTAAGAATAGGATTAGTGTAACTGGAATAATAGGGAGCTAATTGACATTAGGTAGTACTCCAGGGTCCAAGTTAATCACAACCCCATTAAACCATAATAAAAGTAGCACAATTGAAGTTCTACGGGGATTCGATTCTAAGTATGAAGTTACTTATTGTTGGTTGTTTTAATTATTTTTTTATTGCTTGCCAATAATTATTAATTTAGTTTACTGCATTAGTTTAGTTTAGAGAATTCATAACAGTTAGTTAACAAATTCTCTTAATTGTCGGTTAGATGGTAGACAACCTTCGTTCTTTAAGAAAAATGATCTTGGTACATGCAATTCCAATGCTTTGATGATAGGTGCACTTGCCTGTGAGTTAAGATGTTTATTTAAGTATAGAGAGCTTTGATGCCCCCGCACTGTTATTGGTGTAGTAGGAAAGGTTTGTTGTGAACTACAAACACACTAAGTTTTCTGGCGTCGTTGCCGGGGAACATTTGTTGATATTACTACTTAAAGGAGATCTTTATTAATCTAGCTATTTATTTTATTGTAGTATTTTTATTTTATTTTTTTTAATTTTTAGTTTTCTTATTTCTTGTTCTTTTTTTTTAGGAGAATTGGTGCTAATATGAGAGCAAGTATGCAGAATTCAGAGACCTAGCCATGTCAACTTGCCAAAATCCTTTCAAAAAGGCCATAAGAAGCTTTATTGGTGAATACCGAGCTGAATCCTAGAGGATTTTTCAATTCAGATTTTCATCACAAGGTGGATGGCCATGCAAAAGTGAAGATGTTCGAGAAGGAAAAACCTCTTTGAGTTGTTGAGGACAACGTCGAGCTGACGACATTAAACCAAGCACTTCTTGGGAAGCAACCCAAGTGTTAAACTTTTCATTTAATTTCTTTTTGTTTTATTTGTTTTTCATTTATGCTAGTTAATTAGCTTTTGTTTTTTCTATGATCTTGTAATCTGTGTTGTGATGTAGGTATCTAGAATGTTTAGGAAAGAAATTGTGTTCAAAGTGGGAGAAAAAGGTTAAGTTCAACTTCAGGTAAGTTTGCAAAATTTTATAAGTTTCAGGAGCCAAACATGCTTTTCAACATGCCTTTGTTCAAACCTGTGTTAGCCAACATGATCTTAAACATAACCATGTTTGATTTTTAAAAATTGATTTTTCATGGATGGTTTTTAATTGAGCTACAGTAGCCAAACATAATTTGTGTCTAAACCGTGTTTAAGGGTATGTTCCCTAACATGGTCTCACACATGGCCATGTTCTTACTTGTGTTTTTCAAAACTTTGAAATTTTAAAGCTTAAACACAAGCACATGCACGCCCATATATAAAAATATGTTTATGTTACACGGTCAAGTACACACTATGTAGGAGAACATGTTTCATTTTTGTGTTTTAAAACTTTTTCATTACAGAGCACATGCATGGTCAATTACATGACCGTGTAATGGGGTGTGTTGAGTGTACACACTCGTTTACATTACCGTGTTTGACCCTATGTTGTTATTTTGAGTTTCAAAAAATTAGGGTTCAAAACATGTGGCATGCCCGTGTTAAATAGCATGTTGAGAAAGTTATGGGCAACATGGGTGGCACCCGCTCATGTTAGGGGCCATGTTTCTCCCCTATTTAAGGTCAATCGCAATTTTTCTACCCCGTTTTACTCAAAACTCACTCAAACTTCCAACCTAAGCCACCAAACTCAAACCCTAGCTTCCTTGCATCCTAGGTCATTTTTTCTATTGTTGGAGGAGTCCGTTTCTTATTCAGATTCTTGATTTTCATCCCTCCATTTTTTATTTTCTCTTTCATGAACTATCTTTCTCTCTCTCTAACTTTATTTGAAGATTATGGAATATTAACTAAATTTCTTGCTATGGGGTGGTTTCATATAAATTAATGGGTTGATTTTTCATGCATATTCATGTAAGTTTTGAGCTAATATCGTGTTTTACAAGTGTTAGATTTTGGTTGTTGTGTGTGGAAGAAGAAGAGTTGGAATTGTTAGTTGTTGGAATTTATGCTATATATGCTTGATTTAGTGGATTTTATAAGCTAGATTACTATTGTTGTCAGTTTTGATTTTTCAAGAATACCTTGATTATTTACTTTGTCTTAGAATTTCATGAAATCTAGGAATTTGTAGTATTTTGGTGTCATAGAGTATAAGTTATTTAAGCACCAAGAAAGGGCCTAATTGTGAACTACATTGTTTTAAATTCCTTTAATTAGTATGCATTTAGCTTTGGTTGTTAATCCTAATCACCTTAATGCTTAAAGTTGAATTGGAATTGTTCATATAGGGGAATTCTATTGCTTTTTTTGTTTAGAGCTCTTATCTTTTGATTTTTTTTTTAACATATGGTATTTAAGACTATTTGTTGCAATGTGGAAAATCATCTACCATTTACAGGATGATGATGTGCCAAGAGGAGCTTTTGATCTGCACCAAGAGGTTGGCTATGAAGCCAAAGTTACATCCACTGCTCGACTTAAAAGAGGACAACCAGAGGGACAGATACGATGCTTTGTGGGTAAACAAGTTCAAGGTAAACAAGACGATTCACTAGGACACTCTAGCTTAGCTGGGTTTGGTTGATGAGGTGTGAGCACTAGTGGAATTCAACAAATTGCCATCAGTGTTCGACTTCCAGAAGCTTACAAATGGTGAGCTCGCCCTTAAGTTTTTTCCTACATTTTAGTTTGACATGACCAACATCGGTTGGAGCTAGCCCAATGTAGTGAAGTTCTGCCTTAAAGAGCATAACTTTGAGTTAAGTTTGGAGACATGGCCAGCAGGGTTTAGTTCATGATGATGACGATGATTCCACCGACTACTTTGCCCTCCCCCAGAGTTTGGACAAGCAAGATGGTGCTGACAAACAAGCTGTTGATGAGGGCGATGAGGGTGTGACTGTTGTACCATCGGCTGAGTAGGCCAAGCTGCGTTCTACTACTACTAAGAAGAGAGTCAAGGAGGGAGCTATTAAGATTGCTAATTTTGATGCTATTGCTGCGACCAAGGAGGCTAGAGGGACAAGAGCTTATCCTATGATAGAGGAGCCGAGTACTAAGGCTGGGGTTAATGAGGATCTTGCTAAGCCCACACCAATATTGATGGCTCCTAGCACCTCTACTGACTTTCCACCTCCCAGAGACTGCTTTATTCCTTTCCAATCTGGGGGATTAAGATGTTTATTTATTTATTTATATGTTTATGTCATTAAGGATATTGATACTATTAGTATTTTAAATTTTTATTTATATTTCTATTATGTTTGTCTTTGGAGCATTGGTTTCTTTTAATTTTGCTTCCTATTTCGTATTAGTTTCATGATATTTGCTTATTTTTATTTTATTATATTTTGTGGTTGATCATCATTTATGTTTTCTCTAGAAGCCTTTAAATTTTTGATTGGAAGCCTGAATCAACACTCCTAATGGAACTACTTTTTGGAGCGCCAACTTGCACGACAAACAACTAAAATCCTTCTTTTCAAAGGGCAGTATCAGTTTCTATCACTCCTTTTCTGTTTTTCACTTCATTTTCCATGCTAGTACATTAAGGGAAATGTACAATATAAGTGTGGGGGGAGTGGATTTTATTTTCAGCCCTTATTTAGTATTATATTTATCTTTTTGGTGATTTTACTCAAAATTTTTATATTTTTAGAACTTCATTATTTTTGAATCATTTTATTGAGCATGTGCTTATTAGAAAGTGAATGTTAATTTAATATCTTGACTTCTTAACTTGAGCACCAAGTAAGTAATTCCTAATCTTTCAGTTCTTACGCTTGATTTGTTTCTTTTAAAATGTTTTTTGGAATTATTAGCAAGCTAGTGGAAAATGGTCTTGAGAAACTATTTTTGCATCAAGTTTTTATGTTTAGTATATTGTTCAAAGCATGCTAAGTTTTGAGCTTCTATGTTGGATTGATGGAAAGTTTGGTTGATGGATTTATGGTTGATTGTTGAATAAGTAAAGTAAAAAGTAAATATACTACTCTATTGTTCTTAGTGTTGAAGTATGTTGGAGTCTTGTCCTAAGGCAAAAGTTGATCATAGCTTGAAAGATCCTAAAAGCATGAGTGTGCTCAAAAGATCATCTTGGATTGCATTGAGAATTGGCTTAGGTATAGATAGAGCTCTTGTATTGTACACTTGTTTCAAAAGTTTTTGACACATGACAAGAATTGGTGAAAAAGAAAAGAGAAAAAAAATATTGAAAAGTCAATTAATGGCCAATCCATGGTTTGTCGTTTGAATGGTTGTGCATGGTTAGCTTTGGCTTAGTGTGGCTTGTGGTTTTTACTTTGCATACAATTTTGATTTTTACTTTGCATGCAATTTTGATTTTATCTTTTCTATTTCAAGAAATATGGGTTGCTAGCTTAAGAATGAATTGTTACTATTAAAATTATTTTGTTTTGGAAGAGTTAGAAGAAAGAGTTGTATACTTGGTAGTCTTATTAATTTCTCAAGATAATTAGAGTTTCTATTCTCTCTATATCTCTTTGCTCAAGGAAATAATTCTATATTCTATGTTCTATTTTTTTTTTAAGGTTTTAAGAAAATTTTTAGATTTTTCTCTTTGGTTTTTTCTTGAGGGAAAGCAAAAGTTCAAGTGTGGGGGAAAATTATGATGTGCTTATATTTAGTTATGTTTTCTATAGGCTTTTCCCTTGTATTTTCTTGTCTTCTGATGTATTTTTACTAGGATATGGTGCTTAACTTGTTCATATTTCATTTTCAGGTCTTATTTTAGCTTCACATAAAATAGGAAGGATTTTGGTAAAATATTTTAGTTGAATTGCAAGTTTGGGTGAAGTTTTGGAGTTTACACGCCCCTGCACACACCCATATAGTGCCTTACACGCTCATGTTCCAAGCTGTGTTGAAATAAGTGAAAATTTAACATCTAGAGGAGTAACACGGCCATGTATTAGCCCATGTTTGTTTTTTTAGGGTTTTTTAGGATTAACTGAAAAGAAGAGAGACAGAATGAAGGAAGTTAAAAAAAAATACAGAAAAAAGAGAATTTCTCATGGAGGATAGCTACAAGAGGAAATTCTAATGATCAACACCATTTTAAGAGTGCCGAATCGAAGAGTTATTGAAGAAGAAGAAATTCAGCCATGGATCATTCTTTCATAGTTTTTTTTTTATTCTTTGGTGTTTATTTTACGGTAATATGAACTAAACTTTTGCTACTCATGCTTTGAGTACATGATCCCTAGGTTGATTTTGTGATTGTGATTATTTCCGGTTTAATATGATTATGTGTTTTTCATGCGATTTATCCAATGTGCTTTGTTGCATTGATTGATAGTAGCTAGCATGTTAATTCAAAGTGGCATGATAAACAAGCGTCAGGTAGTATCCAGAATATTTGTTGTGGATCACGGTTAGATGAAAAGAATATTATTGTAATCATGAGTAATAGTTGTGACATAATACCTCCGGACTTAGTAGAAACCTAGACACCCTATCTATGACTTAAGAATAGGGTTAGTGTTATGGAATAAGAGGGAGCTAATCTACATTAGGTACTGCTCCATAGTCCAATTCTATCAAATTTATATTTCAAGTAACCAACAACGTCGCTAAATATGAAACCCTCATCACCAAACTCAAACTCACCAAAAGCATGGACATAAAATCTCTTCCCATCTATAGTGACTCCCGGTTTCTAGTTTGGCAACTGAGGGGGGAGTACGAACTGAATGAGCCTAGCTTAGGAAATATTTCAACCTCGTGACAAAAGATAATGTAGAAGTTTAAAAGAGTCCTCATCAAAAAAATACCTAGACGAGAAAATGCAAAGGCAGATGCCCTAGCAAAGTTTGAAAGACTACCTGAGTATCAATATGCTGCATGTGTTGGGTATTAAACAAAGGGTGGAAAATGCCGCTTTGGAATTACTTGTCCAAAGGAAAGTTGTCTGAAGATGCTAAAAAAGAAACAAATGTTAAAAGAAGAACTCGCAGATTCTTCATCATCGGCAAACAACTATATCAACAAAGGTATTCTAGTCCTTTGCAAAAGTGCATTGGAGAGAAAGATACGAAATCAATTTTAGAATAAGTGCATGAGGAGAAATATGGATCCTACATTGGCATTGATGCCTTGCCAGGAGTAATACTCTGGCGAGGCTATTTCTAGCCAACTTTAAGACAAGATGCACGAAGGCTTGTCAAAAACTGTGACAAGTGCCTAAGACATGGCTCCATATAGATGGCCCCTTCCAAAGTTGTGACCTTGACTAATTATCCTTGTCCTTTTGCTATTTGGGGAATAGACCTCATCGACCTACTCCCCACTACTCCGAGATGGGTAAAGTACTTCATTGTGACAATGAACTGCTTCACAGAATGGATAAAGGTAGAGCTGTTAGTGACCATATCAGTAAAAGAAATCCAAAATTTTGTTTGGAAAAGCATTATTTGCATATTTGGATGCCTAAGGGTGTTGGTAGCTAATAATGGGACACAGTTCACCGATAAAGGGTTCCAACAATTCATCACCAAACAAGGAATCAGAAGACATTTTTCCCCTATAGCACACCCTTGGAACGGTGGCCAAGTTGAGGTTTCAAACCAAACGATAAAAGATGGGTTAAAAAACAAAGGCAAGGTGAAGGCAAAGGGAAATGTCGGGGAAGTTACCCAGTGTGCTATAGAGTTATTACATGACTCCAAGGAAGGCTACTAAAGAAACCCTTTTTTCCCTTGCTTGTGGAAGTGAGGCCTTGATTCCTATAAAGTGCCATACCCCTTTGTGAGGATAGAAGTGTTTGATAAAGCACTAAATAAGGTTGGTCTTAGGGCCAAACTAGATCTAATAGAAGAACATAAAGAAATTGCTGAGCTATGTAGAAGAGCTTTTCAGCAAAGAACGGTAGCCACAGCCAATGAAAAGGTTAAGCCAAAGAAAATTAGTGTAGGAGACATAATACTTCAAACTGTTGATGTAAAGCCTTAGAAACCGCACATGGGGTATTCAGGAAAATTAGGAAGGACCACACCTTGTTTCCAAAGAAGTCAAGGCCAGAGTCTTCAAATTGCAAGACACTCATAGGGCAAACTTGAAGAATATATAGCACACAGATTTCCTAAAAAAATACTATGCATAATGATTCTAGCCTACTTGTATATGCAAAAAGATCTCTAAGTGTTTACTGAAAAATTAAGGAGATAATTGTTCTTTTTTAAAAAAACTCCAATACTTAGAAAATTTTGTTGGAAGCAAAGTTCTTTTGCTAACAAATCCAAAGCTTCGCCAGAAGTTGGAAAAAAATCACTTCTTTTGAAGTGTTTGAGCCAAGGTTCCACTTTAAGAGCTCAACTAAGAAAATTAAAACATGGGCCCGAAGTTGAAGACTTAGAATTTGGCCATAAAACCTCATGCTCAAAAAATGATGACGATGAGCATTGCAAAACACTAACTTTGAAAATAAAAACCAAGGTGGGAAAATAGGAACAAAAAAGGAAGAAGCCAAAACACCCTAAAAAATGCTAAGTATTAGCAAAAGCTGAAGTAAGAGAACAAGAAGAGGAACTCTTCATTGATATTGGCCTAGGGCCAAAAGATTACAAAAAACATGAGAAAGAGGAAAAAAAGCCTAAGACTAATGGTCAAGCGGGTTGGCATTGCCTTCATTCTCTTCTTCCTCATCCTCTTCTTCATCTCCCTCTTCAAATTCATCAAATTCTTCTTCAACACTAAGAAGACCATCAGGCTCACCCAAGTTCTCATCCTTGGACCACTTAAACATAGAGCCTTCAAGCATTCAAATGGCATTGAAAAATGAGAGGTCAAGGTAGGGATGCCACTCTAGAACTTGATGTCTTGCCAAGAAAAAGCCATCTCAAAGCCCATTGTTGGTAGTATTGATGATTTTCCAGAACTCCTCACCCATACCCATTTTCTACCCTTCAAGTTCCTTAATCTTCTTCTTCGCCTCTCGAAGAGATTACCATAGATCTTTCTTGTGCTATGAACATTCCTTCAAATTCTTCTGAAGGTCATCATTATTATGACCTAAACCACCCCAACCCCATGCATTTATATTCCAATTAGGAGGTTTCTTAACTTAAATACCCATTTAGAACTTTTGGGTGGCTTACGACACAACCCGCATGACACTTAGTCAAAATTTTAACTTAGTTTATCGGTTTTAGTCAAGAAATAGGAAAATTTGTTTGGCCAATTAAATGATGTCTATTTTGTGCTAAAAATTCTAGTTAAGTTGGCTACAGGTGTACCTTGAAGGAAAAAATAAGAAAATTCCAAGTTGTATAGCAAAAACATGCCATATATGAAAGTTATACTGTGGCGGGAAAAGGGCACACAGTAGTGTCTTGGTAGTCCTACCTTCGGGCCTACCTAGTGTACACTAGGAAAATTGTTCCAACAACCATAAGCCATTTTATTTACATGCCAAGATGATTAATACATCATTTAGATTGCCAAAAACATAATGTACAAGGACAAGTTCAGGTGAACATATACAAGTGTGTTTGTAGGCCTACCTTAAGGCCTCCTATGTACATACCAAGACACATACATACTTGCACTTCCATTTTTACATTCCAAATTTCCATACACTAGCTTACAAGTTCCCTAGCTTTCCTACGCACCTGAATAGCACCAAATGCAACTAGTCCTACAGCAGCCATAAGAGCCTACAATCATGAACACTTAGGTTAACATATTGAGCATTAATAGGTTATCGTTAGTCTTAGGCATCTGAAACATACCTGAAAACACTCACACTTTCACTAGCTATTAGATAGAAAATTATTCTTCTAATTCATTCATTGAAACATAAAGAAATAGGACTTGAGTACATTGTACTCAGCAAGAGCCCAAACCGGCACTAAGTGCCAACATTGTCTTTGACATTGTAACATATGCATAGATGTTAGTCATTTCTAAGCTAGAGCTTGCAAGGTAAGATAAAGAAATCACAAAAAAAACATAGGACAATATACTAAAAATATAACATGGGTTAACACATGCGTCCAAACAATGCACACAAACACACACACCACAACATACGACTAATAAGCCTAGGGCATAACAAGCTTTTCATAGCATTTTTTTCATTTTATGAGTCAATTTAGTTTATTTAACTTGTAAAAATAGAGCTCAGACCCTATACAAGCTTAACCAAACCTTAAAGAATGCCTTAATGCTTGCCTTAACAAAATCTTGTTAGAACAGAAAACATAGTGCTCTCGGCATCCTAGCCCCTTCATAGCTCCTAGTGTTACCACCTCACAAAATGGGAGAATTACAAGTGTGTCATAATGGCTAAAAACGATTATATTGTGTATTTCTCACCATAGTGTTTGAAGCATGGGGGGTAAAAGGCATGACCAACACCTCCTTAAAAGTGTTCCAAGTTGGTAACTTGGCCCCCAAGAAAAACCTTAAGGATTGCTTGTTTGTCAAGCAACCTATGGACTTTTTTGTAAGGTTTTGGAAATTCAGGTACTCAATTGTAAAACTTTCATAAAAGAGATTTGGAGAGTTATGGGAAGGATATGAATGGTATGAAAGTGCTATTGGAGGACCAAATTGCTTATGGAAGAGAACTAAGGACAAAGAAAACACAAAAAGGCATAAAGGACCTAAGTGTTCTAATGTAGGCCTTAAGATGTGTATGTCTATGACTTAAGTCAAATGGAAGTTTTGTGGGGTTATCCCACATAAGGAGGGCTGCTAAAGGAAGATAAGGATGGTCAAATGTGGGCCAAGAGATTAAGACTAAGAAACCATAGTCTTGTAGCAAGGAAAATGACATAAGACAAGGTTAAGACTACTTAAGTGTGTTTAGTGTACTTTTGACTATTTAAGTAGTCAAGACCACCTTTGCTCTCTAAATTTCGGCCTCCACCAGAAAAAAGAAAGCCATCCCTCTCCTCCACACTTCCTCCATAGCCACCATACCTTCAAACTCAAAACTACTTGCAATTGAAGTCAAGGAAGCACAATTGGAAGCTATTTGGTGCTATTGCTTGAGTGCACCTAGGATCAAGCTCCAATTTCAGCATACCCATCAAGGTAAGGGTTCTCTTGCTCTCATGGGTTGTTTTCTGTATTTTCAAACATCCATGGAGCTAGGGCTAAGCTTGGAAGAGAGCCATGTGCTTGATGAACCAAGCTTAGTGAGGGGAGTGCACTTATTGAAGGTTTTGTGACCTAGTGTGAAGTGCACAGTGATGGCAGCGAATTTCTGGGTTTCTAGGGCCCAAAAGTTAGTACTAACTAGTGTTAAAATCCTCCTAAGACCAAGCATTAGCTTGAGGAGGGCTGCCATAGTGATTTGGTTATGTTTATTATGTGTTTTATGGACTAACCTATGGTATATGTTGCTGCCACATTTCATGTGTTTGTTGTTTGTGTTTGGCTGCTGCATTTGGTTGCTATATATTGTATATATGCATTGTGGTTTTTGTGTTTTAGTGTCTTTGGATGCAGGTTTTAATGATGGTTACATTTTGAATACAATGTGGTACCTATTGAATCCAAGTGCTACCCTTACTAAGTTTCTCAATGAAACTTACTCCCCTCAATTCTGTCATTTCAGGTCCAGCAGAAAGATCACCTTAAAACTAACCTTTGTGGTTTGATTGTTAATCTGAAATTTCAGGTACATGAACTTCCATATGTCTAGTTATGATCTGGAAATTTTGGTGATTTTAGGAGCACATTTGGTATTTTTAATGGTGGTACTTACTGTGTTGTGCAGCAGCTGTCCAGCATCCTGTTTTTGGAGTCCATTGTGTCTCAGGACCTCCTGTAACCTATGGTGCGTATTTAGATGAGTTAATACCATATTGTAGTGCATGTATGCATGTACATGTAGTGTATGTGAAATGAGACAAGTATGTGAACATTTGAGTAATGTTTTGGCTATGTAAGTGATGTGGTGCAAAGCTGCCTAAGTGTGAATGATAGGCTGCTTACTTGTAAATTCTGTTTTGGCCACATAAAGTTGCTAGATGCAAGAGAATGTAATTAATATGTGTATTGGACATGTATGGGATAGCCTTGGACGACTTTTCCATTGTGAATGAAGTGTTTGCATGGTTTGGAAAAATTGTATGGGCAAAATGGTCCTAAAGTTGCCAGAATTTCGACTCTGGAAATAAAGTTTAATATCTCCCTGTGTAGAATGAAATATAGTATGAAATTTTAACCACACCTAGAGGACATCTAGAGGGTTATCTGGGATTTGGAATTTTTGGATTTAGAGCCCTGTATCCAAAGATATGATGTTGCAAAGTTGGCTGCGTTACTGTTTATTTGGTCAGAATTTTGTAACCAACTTCAAAAATCCATAACTTGGTCCATAGGTGGGCTATTGATGTAAAAAAAATTCCTTGGTTTGCTCTAAGTCTCTACTTCATAATGGAGCAAATAAAACAGGGGGGTATGAGGCTAGAATGATACATTTTATTAGTGGAAGTTACAGGTGCAGTAGCTGGCCACTATAACTTAACAAGATTGCCTAATGTGTGGAAGCCAAAACTAAGACTTGTGCTAGTGTTTTCCTTCTTTGCTGCCATGGTGTGCATGCAATGTGAATACGTGTGTGATGGTTGGACCAATATGCATGTATTTACATAGTGCCCAAGAGGGCCACTTGGGTATGCACACTAAGGGTAGTGTTCTGATGGCCTACAGAACACTACCAATCTTGGGAGTCTAAATGCACAGTCTTGGCACCATAACTGGACTACCCCGGAGTGGGTAACACCTAGGTTCCCTTGGCTTGAAGCCATCACCTAGGGCCTTTTCTTCTCAAGAAAACTTAGAGTTCAACATATAAATTCAAGAGAAGGATGTATTTGGAACCCTTTCCAGAAAATTCAGGTGCTGGACACACCACCAAGCTTGGTTTTGACAAACCTTCATTGCCATATGGCTAAAGCAAGCATTTCCACCACTTTTTCACTTGGATTCCACCTTTCCTCCTCTAGGATACTTCCATAGTCACCATGAACACTTAGCGCAGCTTTTTGCATACCCAAAACCACTAAAAACCAACTTAAAAGTACCTCAAATTTAGCTAAAAGATTGGAGCGGTGGAAAAGGTCCAATCCCGGCAAGCTAAGGGTACTAATTTTGGTTTAACCTCCCAATTAGGGTAGTTAACTTATGTCTTGCTCTATTAACTAGATTAACTTAGCTTTAACTATATTTCCAACACCCACTTTGGGTTCTAATTCTGACAATTAAGTTCTCAAATTTTAACACAAACACATAGGCACCTTAAGTGCACCCTTGTGCACCTGATAGTGCACCTTGGCTCTCTTTGCCTTCCTTGGCCATTTTTCATAGATTCCCTATCCTTAGGCCTCATTCTTAGCTTAAGTACTCAAGCCTCTCAAGTTAACCAAAAGCTAAGACTACCTTAAAGCCTTTAAGTGCATATGCAAACACATATGTGTACACTAGCACCACTAATGCCACTTTCCTTAGACCCGACTAAATCATCTTATTTTTCCATGCCCTTCTTAACCTTTTTGTTACCACTCTAAGTACTTAATTATAGTAACATAATAAATGTGTCAAGTCCCAGGAGTTATGCATGTTCTGTAGGCCAAACTGAATAATGCTCACAATGTTACCCAAGTGGCCCTCTTGGTCTTTGTGCAAATACATGTATATTGGTGCAACCATCATACAAAAATTCACATACAATTTCATCTAGAAGTAATGATAAGAATCAAACTCTTTATTCCTAGCCAATATGGGATCTGAGTAAAATCCCCAAGTGCATGTAGAATCATACTGATGGCGTGGAGTTAGCCATCGTTTACGATCCCGCCGTGGCTCCACGACGGGGGTGACAGGGACCTCCTGAGTAATGTCATAGGTGGCCATCCTACGATGGAGAGCGGGGGCCACGAAGGATTTCCGGTGCAGGGAGGAGCCTGAAAAAGTTGACATCTTCAAGCGGTTCAGCCTGAAATATACAGAAAACAGGGGTTAGGAGGTCCCCGGAGCGGTTTTCCGGGGAGGAGCCTCCGACACCCAAGTCAGTGCCTTTAAATAGCAAAGAATAGGCATAAAATAGACTGGCTGGGAGTATTTTTCTGGCATGCACGTAAGGGGAAGCATCACGCCAGAGGCGTTTTTCTGGCATGCCTAGAGGAGAAGAGAGGAGAAAACTGGGACTCTGGAGTGCTCTCCAAAGCTCCTGTCCAGCCCCCCATCGTTTACGATCCCGCCGTGGCTCCACGACTGGGGTGACAGGGACCTCCTGAGGAATGTCATAGGTGGCCGTCCTACGATGGAGAGCGGGGGCCATGAAGGATTTCCAGTGCAGGGAGGAGCCTGAAAAAGTTGACATCTTCAAGCGGTTCGGCCTGAAATATACAGAAAACAGGGGTTAGGAGGTCCCCGGAGCGGTTTTCCGGGGAGGAGCCTCCGACGCCCAAGTCAGTGCCTCTAAATAGCAAAGAATAGGCATAAAATAGACTAGCTGGGAGTATTTTTTTGGCATGCACGTAAGGGGAAGCATCACGCCGGAGGCATTTTTCTAGCATGCCTAGAGGAGAAGAGAGGAGAAAACTGGGACTCTGGAGTATTCTCCAAAGCTCCTGTCCAGCCCCCCTTGCCCAGAGTTTTTCCTGCTGTAAATAGGAGAAAATGAACCCTCCTGATCGTGACACGTGTATGGACGGATAGGATCCGTACCTCTTAAACAGGAAAGTCATCAGCCATGTGCAGGCTTTCTCGGGCAATGGTTTGTCGAGAATCGTGTCTCATTGTGCCAGAGCACGGACTACAGTGGCCTGTCAGAATGCTTGAGGTCAACGTCTAGGACGTACGGGCAAATATGTCAGAGACTCCTTCGTATCACCCATCACCCCTCCGAGGTCCCTCTGGCCGACGTTACCTTTTAGGTGGACGAGCAAGGACCTCTCCCCGGGCTGACACCGTTTCTTCAGGGTGTTCTCACTCTTCCGAAGTTGGTTCATTCGTCCTTTGATGGGGAGGCGATATAGTAACTTTCCGAGGTTGGATATGTCAGGCGTTTGGCCCCTCCTCCGAAGTTAGTGGCCAAGACCATGGCACTTCAGCCATCACATGCCCTCCTTCGGAAAGCCGAAGTATGACTTCGGCTTGTAGCCCTTTTGGGAGCACTTTCAGAGGATCCAGCTTATATCATTTGCAAGAAAGGTACTTCACCATTTTAAGGGTGTAGTTTGCTTGGGCGAATGTCGCATACCTGTCTTTCGGCGTTGCCGAGATGTCCGAGATGTCCAATATTATATTTTCTGTCTTAAGTCAATGGACTGTCATGCATTGAAACTAGGGGTGTCAATCTGGGGCTAGACCCAAATCTTCAGGATGTCAGAAAACATGCCCTAGTTTCTCGCGATGGCTGACACGTGGCAAGCGTCAATTGGTATGGCACGTCTTTTTGCGCGGGAAGGGTAATTATGGTGACGTTTCACTCCCATGCAGCAGTTATGACGCCTTTTCAATTGCCCTTTCTTTGCTCTATATAAGCTTCCCCTTTGTCATTCTTTTCTTTTGCTCTTTCTGTGCTCTCCCCCTTGCTCTCGCTTTCTCTCGCCTTTTTCATTTCTTTGAGCGACGGTCTGCACGGCGGAGCGATTTCCGGCCACTATTTACGATAGCATCCAGGAATCCTGATTTTGGCAAGGTTTTTCGTGAGTGCCTTCCTTGGGAGTCGTTCGACTTTTGCTAGTTTCTCAATTTTTCGAAGTCGTATTTTTTTCAATTTTTGCTGACGCTTTCCTTATTTCTCGGAAGCTCCTTTTTTGGCTAAACGCCTTTGGACTCGTACTGATGCTTTTCCCCCTTTTTCAGAGATGGCTGACGATTCTGCCGCCTACTACAAGAATCTCTTCCTAGGTCAAGTAGAGAAGGGAGAACAAGCAAAGAAAAGTGGCTCCAAAAGGCGCAAGTCTACTGGGAGCGGACCGTCTTCGGCCAAGAAGTCAAAGAAGAGAGCCCTTACTTCACCTTCCGAGGATGTGGTGGAGGTCGATGAAGTTATTGCTACTTCCACCAAGGTTGATATCTCAACCGATGCGATGGCCACTTCCACCGACGCTACTGCAACCTTGGCCATGGTTGATGTTACTCCGTTATCCACCAGGGTTGTTACCCCCTCCGAAGTAGCTGCGACATCTTCTGAGGCCAATATTGCGGCGGCCGAGGTGCCCGCCAGAGTAGTCACCCTTTTCACTCCGTCGGGTCCAATCTTTCCGGTGGGGCTTTCAGGCTCTTTGCCCGAGAGTCCAACAATTCAAAAGTTGGACAGATGTCGCAAGGACAAAGGCAAGTACCTTTCGGCCTTTGCGGCAGACACTACCGAGGATACTACCGGGGTTGCACCAGGTTTGCTCCAAATACCTTCTTGCTCATAACTTATGTTTTCGGGGAGCCCTTCCTAACTCGCGCCCCTCCATTTTGCAGAGGACCGGGCGACCCCCGCATGGATGGCTGATCATGCCCGAAGACGGGCTCTTCGGGACTCCCTTCTCCCGAAAGACAAAATTCTGAGGGAGCCGTTTTGGTCTTTCACGGAAGACATGAACTTGTTTTTCGGGGATTGCCAAGAGATGGCTCCCCAAATGGCGAGGGGTGTTCTTACAGAAGCCTCTTCTAGGGCAGTTGCTGAGGAGTGCGCTTCTGGGGATATCCTCGCCACTAGAATTTCTGAACGCGCCACTCAGGTAACCTTCTCTCTTTTTTGCCCAAGTGTTTTGCCTTTCCTTATGCTGCTTTCCCTAAGGATATTCTCCTTCTCTTTTCGCAGCTTTTGGGGTACAGTGAACACCTCCGATTTTGGGAGGCAGAGCAGTCTTCTGCCCGAGCTCGGGCTGAAAGTGAACTGGAGCAGGCTAGGCTCTTCTGTATTAACTTGGACATAGCCAATGTCGAGTTAGGGCGCATAGCCAGGGAGAAGGTTGCTCTGCTCCGGGATGAGTTCCTCATAGGCCAACTGGACCTTTTGAAGGACTTTTCCCGTAAAATGAACGACCTTGGTGAGGAGGTTGTGCGCTTGACTTCGGCCAATGAGGTTGTTCAGAAGGAGAAAGAAGAAGAAGCTGCCCTTCTGAAGAAGACTCTTGCCGAAAAGGCGGTTCTTCAAGCCAGGGTTTATTTTCTGAGGAAGAGTGCAGTGAAAAGGAGAAACGCAAAGGGATTGGAGCGGAGGATTGCTGGTTTTGAGAATGAGGTGAACTCGCTAGATGTAGAGAGGGACAAAGCCGTCCAGATGTTAAAGGTGTCCTTTCAGGACGGCTTTTGTTTAGCTCGCCATCAATTTTTGCAACGTTATCCGGACCTCGATACCTCCTTTCTTTCGGCCCTGGATATTCCCAAGGGTCCTCAGTGGACTTGGTCGAAACCTGATCACCTCAACCTGCCACCTGTTCCTCTATCTGCGCAGAAGGCGATGGCTAGAGACACGGGAGCTGGAACTTCTCGCGCTGCCGGGGATCCTTAAGCACCCTAGGGGTTTTTTTTTCGTGTTTCTCTTGTACTTCTTGTAATCTTCTCCTTGTATCAATGAATTTTTTTCCTTCAGATTTTTGGCTAAGTCTTTTGATCAATCTTTCGGTTTCCCAGTTGTCCCGAGCACTTTCGGTTAGAGGACTTCAGAAACGCACTTCTTTTGTTTCCTCGTTGTCCCGAACTCTTTCGGTTTGGAGGCTTCAGAAGCATACTTCTTTTGCTTGTTTTTCCAGCTATTTTTTCGGGCGATCTTGCGTAGTTGGTGAATTTCCCTTGGGCAAATTTTTAGCCTACCCTTGTTCAGCCGTATTCGGTACACTTTGCCTTTTTTTGGGCATATGACCCTGCTAACCTCGGGAGGAACAGGAGATTTCTGGGAGTGCATGCTTTGTCCTTGTTCGGCGATTCTTCTCAGACAGGAGAAAACTTTTTAGTACTCAGACGAATTCCTGGCTTGCACTATTTCTTGTCTGAAAATTCTAAGTATAGAATTTCTTGAAGGTGCCCAGGTGCCTTGTTCCTCAGTTTTTCTCCCTTCGATGTTGCCGAGGTCGTATACTCTCTTTCGGACCTCACTAAGCAAGGCTCTTTCCTATTTGGCCGAAGTACCCCACGTGATGGTTTTTCGGGATTCGGCCTTTCGGAGAGCGAGATCTCCCTTCCGTATTCCTCTTGTCCTTCCATGCAGGTTCACACTTATCGCCAATTTTCACTAAAAAAACCTTTCTTTTGAGTTTGGCCGTTTCTCAGTGTTCATCAACTAGGGCGAGCTTAATTCTCACTCCGAGGTGATTTCTTCTTTTGCCGGACACCTGTCGGCCAAACTACTTTTGTAGGGATAATGGTCTCTGTAGTGACGGCTAGGGGTCTTCGGAGAACCATTCCCTGGCCTTTCTGCTGGATGACTTCGTTTTCTCGGCTATCAAAGACTTTTCAGGCGAACACTAGATTGCCTTTGATGGATTCCGAGCCTTTGAGCGTGCGTGCTTCAGCCTTGTTCGGCGGGTAACCTATGCAAGAGAACAGAGAAATTTTTCTAAGTACTGTTTATCGAAAAGTACTGTTTACCTAAAAATTCTAAGTATAGAACAAAATTCTAGGTATAGAATTCTTTTGAGGTATTTCTCAATTTTTTCCCTTTGATGCTGCCAAGCTGATGATGCTCTCTTTCGGACCTTGCCTTGAATCAGGAGAGGTTCTTTTGGTGGCCAAAGTTCTCCCCTGAGGCAGTTCTCGGGGTTGTGGTTTGGCCTTTTGGACAATGAAGTCTCCTTTTGTCGTTCGGGGCATTTTTGTGCCCACGGCCATCTTTTGCAGAGGAAACACTTCTCCAGAGTTTGTTCATGCTTCTGGGAGTGGCTCGAGTTCGGTTTCCCGATTTGCGGCTATTTCTTTTTTTTTGCCGAGCATTCCTTCCGAGCTCGTTCTTCCTTCCTCCGAATACTCGCGCTTTACTTGGTAGCTTTATTGCTCCAAGTGGGCACTGGCCTTTGCAGGCGAGTAAGGAAGGTTTTTTCTCCCTGTAGTTTTTCGGAAGACTTGCTTGATAATTCCCAGCAGGAATTTTATCGGCCCTGCTGGACCTTCTCCTTTTGCTTTTTCCGACTTTTTCGTAGTCCCCGGTGTGTAATTCTTATTCGGGGACTTCCACTTGCTTGTTACTTCAAAACTAAGCTGGTGGACCAAAGTATCTTTTAACTTCGGAGGTAATGGCTAACTTTTTGGCCTCCTTCGCCTAAAGGCTGAAGCCCTTTATGCTGCTGGCAATAATGTGCCATCTCCGCGCATCATGTTCCTTTAAGCAGGCTTTTGTATGCTTTTTGCCTGCTTGATCAGTAGGGGCTTCGCCAAACGAGGTGGTTTACTGTTTTCTCGTAGCATTTTGCTTCAGGCTTTGTTGGCAGTGAACCGTATCTGCCGAGGGCTGAGGGCAGTCTCTCGGAATTCCCCACTCCGATGGGAGTATTTTGGGCATTTTATTCCGAAGGCCGTCTTTCGGGTGCTGGTGCATTTTTTGGCCATTCTCGCCCTTCTTGGGCGCGTCTATTCGCACCTCTTTTTGCGCGCTGCTCTGCACCTCTTTCTGCCGATGCCTCTCTATAATGGGCCTGAGCTTTCCTTCCAACGTTGTTCTTCCTCAATCAAGGAAAGATTATCCGGAACATTTTCTGTACTTTTTGCCATTTCATCAGAATCTTTGGAAGATGGCTCTTTGCGGGGCATTTTCCTTCCCTTATCCCAGGTTTTTGTTCCCAGTAATGCCGGTCTTGGGTGATTCACGACTTTGTTAACCGAATATGCTAACTCAGGCGATTTCCCCATCCTCGGGCCTCCGAAGTATCGTTCCAGTGTCGTAGTGTTTTTGCGCCTGGAACTCCTTCGGTCGGGAGTTTTTGTCTTTCGCCTATGTTCGGTCTTCGTTGGATTTCCCATTTTTCTGTTTTTGGACTTTCGGCAATGGTCCGCTGTCGCCTGGGGTTATAATGTCCCCTCTGGACCTGTGCGCGATGCAGTATCTTTGGAGTTCGACGCACTTGCCCGTTTACTCTCTTCCCTCTGACATCGCGCAGGGGTGACTCCTTTTTGGACAATGGTAGTGTGTCCGTTGGAGTAGGATCATAGTCTTTTTGCCTGTTTAATATCAACGCGTAGGTGTCTTTTCGGGGGAGTGGGTTCGGTGTTACTGTCTGAGGGACAGTAACCTTTCTTTGGCATGAATTCTTTTGACGGGTTGGTCTGGACGGCACCGATCCTACCTTTCCCGTCTATCATATTTCGAGGGGAAGCACGTCCTTTGGGTATTCTCCCCACTGCTCTTTGTTTCCCCCGGAGCTCTTGGGTCACCCCTACTCCCCTCGTCGAAAGGATCGAGAAAGAAGACTTCGGCTCGACATTTGTACACGAACATCTTCGGCCTATCTACAGCAGTATTTTGACCACGGCGACGCGTGGGAAATTATGCAGGAAAGCCACGGTGATATCCGAAGGATGATCATCCCCGGGATGGGAAATCCCTGTTCCTTAATTGTTCAGCCATCGGGCGAGTCTCCGGCGCGGACGGAGGCCTCAGGGAGCCTTTTGTCCTTAAAATGCCGAGTTTCTGACCATGGCTGCCTAAATAATTTCCCAAAGACGACACCAAATGATGGCGTGGAGTTAGCCATCGTTTACGATCCCGCCGTGGCTTCACGACGGGGGTGACAGGGACCTCTTGAGGAATGTCATAGGTGGCCCTCCTACGATGGAGAGCGGGGGCCATGAAGGATTTCCGGTGCAGGGAGGAGCCTGAAAAAGTTGACATCTTCAAGCGGTTTAGCCTGAAATATACAGAAAACAGGGGTTAGGAGGTCCCCGGAGCGGTTTTCCGGGGAGGAGCCTCTGACGCCCAAGTCAGTGCCTCTAAATAGCAATGAATAGGCATAAAATAGACTGGCTGGGAGTATTTTTCTGGCATGCACGTAAGGGGAAGCATCACGCCGGAGGCATTTTTCTGGCATGCCTAGAGGAGAAGAGAGGAGAAAACTGGGACTCTGGAGTGTTCTCCAAAGCTCCTGTCCAGCCCCCCTTGCCCAGAGTTTTTCCTGCTGTAAATAGAATAAAATGAACCCTCCTGATCGTGACACGTGTATGGACGGATAGGATCCGTACCTCTTAAACAGGAAAGTGGTCAGCCGTGTGCAGGCTTGCTCGGGCAATGGTTTGTCGAGAATCGTGTCTCAGTGTGCCAGAGCACGGACTACAGTGGCCTGTAAGAATGCTTGAGGTCAATGTCTAGGACGTACGGGAAAATATGTCAGACACTCCTTCGTATCACCCATCACCCCTCCGAGGTCCCTCCGGCCGACGTTACCTTTTAGGTGGACGAGCAAGGACCTCTCCCCGGGGTGACACCGTTTCTTCGGGGTGTTCTCACTCTTCCGAAGTTGGTTCATTCGTCCTCTGATAGGGAGGCGATATAGTAACTTTCCGAGGTTGGTGCGATGGGTCTTCCAAGGTCGGATATGTCAGGCATTTGGCCCCTCCTCCGAAGTTAGTGGCCAAGACCATGGCACTTTGGCCATCACATACAGACACTTGGTGCACTTGGTGTCCCTTCATGTGTCCAAACAATCATACTGTGTCCAATTTAAATTCTAACCATGTCCTCCTATACCCATATGGTTTTAAAGCCTTTAATATACTTAAAAATTCCCAAAGGAACAAGTTGGAGGCAATAAGTCTATCTAGAATCACATTATGGACTTTATAAGTCATTCAGGTAAAATGACCAAATGAACAGTAACTCATCCCAAAATAGTGAACTTTGATAGGGAATATCTTAGGCTACAGGGCACAAAATTGAGTAATTCTAACTCCTAGTTTTTCATCTAGAAGATTAATAATTAATTCCAAAATTTCATATCAAAATTCAACTTGTAAAGAAGTTTTGGTCTCTAGACTATAGGGTATCAAAATTTAGCAATGATTTTCCTATAATGCCCATACAAAATTTGAAAATAAATCATCCACTTCACTTTTAACTGAAAAACTAGCTTAGGCATGTTCGTTCAAGTCTTCAAAACTTGGAAAATTCATTCCCCTAGATTTAGAGCCATTTTATATACATTCAACATAATTTCCTTTAAAATTGCCTATACACAACAAAATAGACAAAATTGCACATTCAACTTCAAACATCACTTCAGTACTTCAAATATCATCCATACAGGTTTCATAGTGTATTTACATGCATACATGCATCGTACATATGTCTTAGCTTAGTTGGGTATGTACACTAGCTTCTTGGAGATGCTTACAAAGACAATGGACTCTAGAAACTTAAAAAGGTAGCTACTATGTAAGGTAGAAAGTAACAGCACTAAAATCAGCAAATGTGCTCTAAAAATCATCAAACGCTCCATTTTAATACTAGGAATATTGAAGTTCATGTACCTAAAATTTAACATGAAAACTCAAATGACAAGTATTAGTTTGAAAGTTCCCTTTCAGGTGTTCTTGAAATTGACAGAAAGGGGATTAAGTTTTTTGTAAAGAACTTAGTAAGAGCTTTCAATGTAAAGTCTTCCATAGCAACGTACCACCTGAAATAAAAAGACATAAAAATACCCAAAAACAACACATACACACAAATATTGCAACCATATGCACCAACAAACACAGTAGCAAAACAAATGAAATGCACCAACAACAATAACTTTAGGGTTAGTCATAAACATTCAATAAAACAACAAGATATCACTTTAGTAACACTATGGCAGCCCTCCTCAAGATTTTTCTTGGTCTTAGGATTCTTTTAAGTCTTAGTTAGTACTAACTTGGGCTTTAGAAACCCTTCTTCCTTGCTGGCATCTTTAGCATGGTAACCCTAAGGCTGAAACCTTGTCATGCTTCTTTCCCCTTAACCTATACTTGGTTCCTTGAAATTTTTGCTCTTCTAAGCATGGTCTTAGCTTCATGGATGTTTTGAAATATAGTAAACAATCCAAGAAACTTAACAAAACCCATACCTTTTCTATGAAACCCAAAAACCCTAATAGAACCAAAACTAGGTTTCCTTGCACTCTTTGAGTTTTTGTTTGGTTTCTCTTGCTTCCTCTTGGTCTCTTAAGGTATGGTGGCTATGGAGAATGATGGAAGAGCTTAAGGAAGAGGTCTTAGTTATTGGAGGCTGAAATTTAGAGAAAATGGTAGTGAAATGAATTTTTTTTTTCTTCATTTATACAACATTTTGACCAAGGTGGCTTATATGCAAATTTTTCAAATTTTGGCAAACACTTTAACATGTTATATCTAGCCATTTTGAATGGGAAAATGACAAATTTTGACCCCTTTCAACCTTGGTCAAAGGTCACTTTCACCTTTATAAAATTTTGGCTTAAGTGTCCTTAAGCATTGAATGACTAACTTTGCCTCCTTGAGCACTTTGGTCCCTAACAATATCCTTAATTCCATCCATGTCCTTTCTTCATAATTCCATCTATGTCCTTTCTTCATAATTCCATCCATGTCCTTGCCATAGCCATCTTTGGAAATTTGTACAATTGAGTACCCAACTTTTGTAACCTTATAATTTAGTAGTCCATAGGTTACTTGAAAATTAGGCAATGTGCCAATGTTTTCTTAAGGACCAAACTCTCATTGTTTGTGTCACTTAAGGGAGTGTATGTTGAATACTTTACACTTCACAATTCATAGACTATGGTGAAAATTAAAGCATATAAGTTCAGGTCCTTATGCTTTAATTTTCCCATTTTATGAACGTGTTAACACTTTTCCTCTTATTTCTATGGACTGGTAAGTTATTTAATGTATAGCCCATGGCCTATACAAGTTCTAGGCATGAAATTCTTCCTCCCTTTAAGAAATTTGATCCTCCAAATTCTCAAGCAACTTAGGAAATAGTTTTGGGTATCTTTTAAGCAATTTAACTTCAGTTTCCCATATTGCCTCTTATTCTGTTTGGTGAGTCCATTGGATCTGCACCATATTTATCCACTTGATTCTTAGCTTCCTAATGTCCCTAACTAGAACTTTCAAGGTTCCTCTTCATAAGTAAAATTAGGAGCTATTAGAATGCTAGAAGCTGGTACTACCTGACATAGGTTATATAGGTTCCTCTTTAGCATACTTACAAGAAATGTATCATGTATATGCCCAAGTTTAGGGGGTAAGTCCAGCCTATAGGCCACATTGCCAATTCTGGCAATCACTTTGAATAGTCCAATATATCTAGGTGCTAGTTTGCTTTTTTTCCCAAATCTCACAATTCTTCTCACTGGAGACACTTTTATCCATACATAGTCTTTAACCTCAAATTCTAAATCTTTTCTCTTTATATTAGCATAGGCCTCTTCTCTATTGTTGGTAGCCTTGATCCTTTCTTGGATTATCTTAATCTTTTTTAGTAGTATCATGTATCAAGTCTAGCCCTATTTTAACTTTTTCTCTAGGGTCCTGCTAGCAATAGGGAGTAATGCACCTCCTCCTCTATAAGGCCTCATAAGGTGCCAATTTTAGCAAGTGTGATAATTATTGTTATGGGAGAATTTTATCAAAGGTAGAAGTTTATCCCATTTTCCTTTAAAGACTAAGGCAAAGCACCTTAACATATCTTTAAGGACTTATATGGTCCTCTCTGTCTAACTATTTATTTAAGGATGGTAGGCTAAACATAGATTTAGTTAAGTGCCCAAGACTTGGTGCAATGACCTCCAAAACTTAAAAACAAACCTTGGGTCTCTTTCTAAAACTATATCATCTAGGATACCATGCAACCTTACTATTCCTTTTATGTATAGATATGCTAGCCTATCCAGTTGATCTATGAGATTAATGGGCAAAAAGTGGGTAGGCATAGTAAGCATATCTATAATTATCGAGATGGTATCATGCCTACTCCTTGTCATAGGCATGCCTACCAAGAAATCCATGGTGATGGATCCCATTTTCTCTATAGTATAGGTAAACTTTGTGGTTTACCTCCTAGTCTTTCATGTTCCACCTTCACTTGTTGGCAAATTATACATTTGGACATAAATGCCCCCAATTTCTTGCTTCATATTACGCACCCTCAAATCTTTGTACATTTTCAATGTTCCAGGATGTATACTCATTTTGCTACAATGAGCCTCTTTCAGAATTTGTTCTTGCAAACCATGCCCTTTGCACACATGAATTCTATCATAAAAACACAACAACCTTTGCCTATAAGAGAATCCTTGGAAAAAATTTCCATGTTTTTGGCTAAATACTTTAGCAAGATTCTCATCATGATGTTGTGCCCTTAGTATTTCCTCTTTCCAAAGTTGGCTGAATGGACAGCATAACTACTTGAGCTTTTTCCTATTCTAGCTACTTGTTTTCCAAATAAGTTGGCTTATTCAGCTTATTCTTATCTTCCTCTCCTTTAGCCCTCAAAATACTAGAATACTTCCTGCTCAAGGCATCAACTACTACATTGGCTTTGCCTTCTGTGTACTCAATAGTACAATTAAAATCTTTGAGGAACTCTAGCCACCTTCTTCGCCTCATATTCAAGTCTTTCTAAGTAAAGAGATATCTCAAAATCATATAGTCAATAAAGACTTGAAACTTATTTCCTAGAAAATAATGCCTCTATTGTTTCAAGGCAAATACCACATGAGTCAATTCTAGATCATGAACTAGATAATTTTTCTCATGTGGTCTTAGCTACCTTAAGCCTTAATCAATGGCTTGGTTGCCTTGCTGATCAATACACATCCTAACCCTACAATAGATGCATTTGTATAAACCTCAAAAGGTTTAGTAGAGTTAGGTAGTATTAGGATATATATTGAAGCAAGCTTATTCTTAGGCTCTTGGAAGCTTTGCTCAGACCCTTTTGACCATTAAATTTTTTTTCCAGTTAGTTTTGTCAAGGGAGCTGCCATTACATAAAATTTATACACAAATCTTCTATAACAGCCAGTCAACCCCAAGAAGCTCCTTGCCCATTTTTGACATGGCCTAAAAATTCAATTTGGTTAGCCTAGAGGTGGCACTTATTTAGCTTGCCATATAATTGATGTTGTCTCTGCAACTCAAATGCTAATCTTAAGTGATCCTTATGTTCTTTTTCATCTCTTGAGTGTGCTAAAATATCATCTATAAAGGCTACCATAAAGTGGTCAAAATACGGCTTGAATATTCTTTGCATTAAGTCCAAAAAGAATGCTGGAGCACTTGTAAGCCCAAATGGTATCACTGTGTACTTAAAATGTCTATATCTTAATCTAAAGGCAACTTTAGGAATATCCTTCTCTTTGACTCTTAATTGGAAGTATCTAGATCTGAGGTCAATTTTAGAAAAGACTTAAGATCCCTTAAGTTTATCAAACAAGTCCTAAATCTTGGGAAGCAGATACTTATTCTCTATGGTCATACATTGTCAATTCAAAATCTAAGGGTTCAGTCTTTATTTTTCACAAACAATACTAGTGCTCCCCATGGGATACACTTAGCCTAATAAAACTTTTTTTCATTAGCTCATCTAACTACCTTTTAAGTTCATTCATTTCTAGGATTGCCATTCTATAAGGGGTAGTAGAAATAGGACTAGCTCCTAGAGGTAATTTGATTTCAAATTCTACATATTTTAAAGGTGGTAGTCCAGGTAACTTAAAGAAAAATACTGATGCCCTGCAGCATCTTCATCGTGTGACATGGTGAGAACGAAGAGGACTTGCAGTGAGAAGGAGCGCCTGAAATGGAGATTTCCCAGGAGAAGTCACCTGAAAAACTCAGAAGACAGAGGTTAAGAGGTCCCTAGAGTCTTTTTCCCGGGAGGAACCTCCGACGCCCAAGTCAGCGTTTAGTAGATATGGAGGTAGTAAAGAGTGGAGAAGTCTAGTCTCTATCGTCCCCCCTTACCTGGGGTGCTTACCGAGTATTTATAGAAGGACGCACAGTAGTAGTTCGCTTCACATGGCCGGCCCAGATTGTGACACATGTTCGGCAGGGTGCGACCCACGTCTTTGGGGAGAAGAAAAGCATCTTGGCCGACCATAGGCCACCTGGCCAGGAGCCTAGGCCACCCGACCATAGGCCCCATCCCAAAAAGTCGAAGCGGAGTCTTCGGCTGTATGCTTCCGGGAATGTTTCTTTTTGTCAAACTCGAGGTCGGTGCTCCACTTAAGAAGTTGCTTTTACCTTCAGAAGGCGTTTCTTCGTAGCCGAGGTATCTTTCCCAAGTTCTTCAGTGATCTCGGCACGCGTGTTCTTTTGTTTTTATTTTTTCTTTTGCAGCTTAGTAAACCGTCACATCTTTTGGCCAGGCGTGTCAGTTATAGATAGGCGTGCCTGGGTTTTCAAGATGTCAGAGGGGCATGCCCTAGTTCTTCGTGTTGGATTACACGTGGCCACTAGTGGATGGCGAACAATTACGTCGGTCTTGCTAATTGTGTCTCTTCACCTTCGAGCAGTAATAATGAGGTCGTTGCATCTTCGAGGGGTAATAATGGCGATGTTTCACCTACCCTTTTCGGTCTATATAAGTGCCTCTTGCCTCATTTCTTCCCACTCTTTTCTTTTGCCTTCATCTATTCTAGAGCTCTTTCTTGTCTTTTTCCTTCTTCCGGGGTTGTTTTCAGCGGCGGAGCGACTTCTGACAACCACTCACAACGGTGTCCAGGAATCCCGATTTCAGCAAAACCTTCGGTGGGTCTTTCCTTCTTCAGTTCTTCCTTCTCCCCAAGGTTGTTTTAGGTTTTTTTTTCCGAAGTCCTTTGAGCTTTTTCTTCCCTTTTCCCGAGGTTGTTTTTCTTTTGTTTCTGAAAGATGTCGAGTCCAACTCTTTTGATGTCCGTTCGTCCTCTTCCTGAGAGTTTTCTCCCTCTCGAGTCTTACCCGTGCTGCACCACTTCGGAGAAGATGATGAAGTGGATAGCCAAATTCTACCTTCCCTCCTACCTTGTCCCGAAGTTGCCCTTCCCGGGTTCGTATGGTTTCATGGCCCATTCGGGTGAAATCACCGTTTACTGAGCTCAGTTGAAAGCCGGTCTTCGGTATCCTCCTCACCAGATAATATGCGAGTTCTGCAAGTTTCACGGAATTGCCGTGAATCAGCTTCCTCCTAATTCTTATTCTTAATTTAATTCTTTTCTCTGTATGTGCGGAGTTTTTAAAATTCAGCCCCACTTCCTTTTCTTTCTTCAATACTATAAACTCAACTTGGTCCCGAAGGGAAGTTTTTACTTCTTGCTTCCCCGAGGGTCCGGGAGAAAAAAATTCACTTTCACCTTCGACAATAGAGATAGTTGGCGGGGGTGGCAGAAGAAATTCTTTTTTGTGTTGACTCCTAAGTCTTGGAGCCACGTGCCGACCAAATGGGCTTCCAGGACGCTTAAGATCGACGTTGTCGATCCTAAGAAGCTTCTAACCTCAGGACTACTCACCGAGTTTGACAAGTTTGACCGGTGCATTGTGGACTGGGATCTTGAGGCCCCTTCGCGTACTCTGTACCCTTTTCCCATTAAGTGGGACCTCATGACCGAGGAGGGAGCTGGGGGTAGTGAACGTGCATAAGTCCAATCCGAACATGCCTGTGCCTGTTCTTCCCCAAAAGAAGGCATGGATAGTGATGCTCCTTCGGGGCGAGATCTCATATGAGGCTTTTGCCAAGAGTAAGTCATCTTCCAGGATTTGCTGTCTGTTCCCTCTTTGTACTTACACTGATTGTTTTTTCCTTTTGCAGAAATGGGCGATCAATCCGCTGATTTCTACAAGTCCCTCTTTCTCAGCCAAGCCGAGAAAGGGGAACAGACGTGCAAGAAGATGGTCGCTAAGAGAAAGAAGATGACTGGCGGCCCGTCTAAGGCAAAAAGGCCAAGGCGGATATCCTCCCTCCCCCCGAGGTCGTTGTGGAGGTGGAGGATAGGTGTCTTGCCCAATCTCCTACCCTCGCCGACCCTCCCTCGGACTCTGCCACTCTCGGGGCAGCTTTGAGCCCCATCCCTTCTACCGAGGCTCTGGTTGAGCATACTTTAGCTCAAGGGCTCGAGGAGAGCAGAAGGAGGAAGGGTGAAAATATCCCTAACGAAGTTCGAGGAGAAGACAAGTCTGAGGACAACGTGGCCGAGGTTCCACCAGGTTGCTTCCTTAGCCGTTCTTCTACAAATCTTAGTATTTTTTGTATCTATGATTTTTTAGATGAATGGCTAAGGGATGATGTACTCACGGAACTTCGGTGCGATCTTGCAGAGGATGTAGCCCAAGCTCCCTGGTCGGAGGCCCATGCCCGCAGAAGGGCTCTTCAGGATAGGCATATCCCGAAGGATAAGGTGCCAAGGAAGCCGTTCTGGACTTTCACGGAGGACATGAATTTGTTCTCTGAGGATAGCCAGTTAATGGCTTCCCAGATGGCAACAGGTGCGCTGACGAATGCCACCTTTCAATCGCTGGTTGAGGAATGTCCAAATGAGGAGATCCTCGCAGCGAGGATGACCGAGCACGCCGCCCAGGTAGGTTTTTTCTCCTTTTCCTTAGAAAAATTTTCTGTCTTTGTCTCTTCTTGTCCCTTATTCGGGGTTTCTTCTTTTCTTGCAGCTTTTGGCGTACCGCAGGTGCTTCCGCTCCTGGGCGGCTAACAAGCCGAGGTCCGTTCTTGGTCCAAAGATTCTCTTAAGAAGGCACGAGACTTCTGCGCCAGATACGTCCTCAAGTTTGGTGAGTTGAACAAGATTGTTCAGGAGGACGTAGTGAACCTTCGGGCCGAGCTCAAGGAGAGCAAGAAGGAGCTCCTTCTTGACTTTTCAACTAAGGTCGAGGATCTTGGCTCAAAATGTGCAGTTCTCTCTTTGGAGAACGAGGCCCTTTGGAGGGAAAAAGTAGAAGAAGCAAAGAATCTTACAAAGGCGCTTGCACTGAACACCGAGCTCTAGGCCAAAGTTGATTCGTTGAAGAAGGGGGCCAAGAGCAAGAAGAAGAAGAGGTTGGAGAAGGAGGTTGCTGATCTCACGGAAGACTTGGCAGCGCTGAGTACCGAGAAGGATAAGTCAGACTAGATGACAAAGGTCTCCTACCAGGACGGCTTTTGCCTGGCGCGACACCAGGTCCTCTCTCGGTTCCCCAGGATTGACCTCTCCTTCCTGTCTGCACTGGACTTCCCCAAGGCGCCCAGGTGGACATGGTTGAAGCTGGAGTTCCTCAACCTCCTTTCTGCGCCTGTGCCTTCGGACGAACATGCCCAAGAAGCTACCAAGACAGAGGAGGCACAGAACGCTTCTGTCCAGCCTTAGATTTTTTCTTCTTCTTTTTGCTCTTGTAACCTTGTAATCTTGCTCTTTAACAATGATATTCTTTCTTTCAAATTTTGGCTAAGTCTCTAAGCAATGCTTTTCATTTCCCCATTATCCTGTCCACTTTCGGTCAAGGGATTTCGGAAAATCCTCTTTACTCTACTAGCCGTTTCCGTCTTCAACGAATTTCCTTTTTCTCTTTTTTTTTTTTGGCCTACTTGTACTCAATCTTCAGAAGGGATAAGTGAATTTCACAAGCCTTTGGAATTAAGCCCTGTTCAGCGTGAGCTCTTTGGTGGAGGGAAAGGTCCTATACTTAGAAATTTTTTCTAACTTGTACATTTTACCAAGATTCTAAGTATAAAATTTCTTCAAGGCCTCTGAATGCCATGTATTTTTCAATTCTTCGCCTTCGGGGTTACCCAGCTTGAAAACTCCTTTTTGAACCTCATCCAGGACCAAATAAGGTCCTTCCCAGTTAGCGCGAAGTACTCCGTGTGATGGTTTTCGAGGTTTGAATTCAACCTTTCGAAGAACGAGGTCCCCTTTCCTTATCACTTTTGGTCTAACGTGCAGGTTCGCGGTTGCAGCTACTCTCTGATGGAAGACTTTCCTTCTGAGTTCAGCCATCTCTCTATGTTCGTCAATTAGGTCGAGCTTAGTTCTCAAACTGAGGTCATTTCCTCCTTCGTCGAACACTTGTACCCTGAGTGATGGCTGAACTACTTCGACAGGGATGATGGCCTCTATGCCGAAGACAAGCAAAAAAGGTGTCTCCCCCGTGGCCCTTCAAGGTGTCGTCCGATAACTCCATAGCACACTAGGGAGCTCTCCTGGCCACTTCCTCTTTGCTTCCCCTAACCTTTTTTTCAAACCTTCTTTGATAGTTCTGTTGGATACCTCTACTTGTCCGTTGCTCTGGGGATGAGCTATCGGGGCGAAATGCATTTTTATTCTGAGGTTAATGATGAATTCTTGGAATCCCTTGTCTAGAAACTGGGAACCATTATCAGCCACTATCAGCCTCGGTATGCCAAATCTGCATATAATGTTCTTCCAGACAAACTTTCGTACATCCTTTGCCAAAATAGTTGCTAGAGGTTTTGCTTTAGCCCACTTAGTGAAGTAGTCCACTGCCACTACGCGGAACTTTACTCCTCCGGGTGCTGCCGGGAATGGCCCGATGAGATTTATGCCCCAAACTGCAAAAGGGCAAGGATAGTTTGCCGAGGTTACTAATTCCCAGGGCAGTCTTTGGATGTTGGCGTGTTTTTGGTGATTGCCACACTTTTGGACGAACTGCCTTGCGCCCTTTCTTAAGGTGGGCCAAAAGTACCCTTGGCGGAGTATTACTCCCGCCAAGGCATCAGTTCCGATATGGGAACCACAAGCTCCTTCATGGACTTCTTCGAGGACCATCCTAACATCCTCTTCGCCGACACACCTTTGTAATGGACTCGCGTACCCTTGCCGATATAGTTCTTCCCCAATTAGGAAATATCATTCGGAACATCTTCGCACTTTTGTCGCTTTGTGAGGGTCTTCGGGAAGCTCTTCTTTTGCGAGATACCTTTTTATAGGATCTTTTCATCCTTTGTCCAAGGTTGCTATGGTTAGTGTCACTATGCTCGGGTGGTTCAGTACTTCGGTAAACCTTTTTGATTTGGCCAAACTGTCTACTTCGACATTGTCTCAACAAGGCACGTTTTCAATATATACTGCATCAAACTCCTAGATGAGCTTTGATACGAACTCATGATACTTTGCCAAAGTCAGATCCTTCGCGCTGTAGTCCCCTGCCATCTGCCGTACTACCAGCTGGGAATCGCTGTGGGCTCTTAGGTTTCTCACACCAATCTTTCTGGCCAGGCGTAATCCCGCTATAAGGGCTTCGTACTCTGCCATATTGTTGGTGACACTAAACCCAAATTTGATGGACTTCATGACTTCTAGGCCTTCAGGGCCGCGGATGACTACCCCAGCTCCCTGGTGCCCGGATAGCGGTTGGATCCTTGGAAAACTCGTAGAACAACTGAGAGTCTCTCCGAAGTCCTCGTGTCATGGCCAGGATACGTATCTCTGGCCTGAAGTCTAGAACACTTAAGGCTTCCTTGTTGAACCTTTCGACATAGTCACGAATAGTTTCTCCGTTTCTTTGCGCTATGTCGAACATCTAGACCGGCATCTTCGCTGTGGGCCGGCTTCCGATGAACTGCTGTGTGAAGGCAGTAGATAACTCTTGGAACTCCATAATGGTTCTCGGAGCCAATGAGTTATACCATGCCGTTGCTGGTCCAGCGAGGGTGACCTCAAAACATTTGCACAAGGTGGCATCGTCAACACCGTGCAACACCATACTACACTTGTATTTGGTCAGATGAGCCTGGGGGTCGGTCCGACCATCGTAGGTCTCCAGCCAAGGTACACAGAAGTCACTAGGCATAAGTGCTTCGACCACTACTCGGGCAAATGGTGACTCATCTCCATTGAAGGTTTCGGATAGCCTAGCCCAGACAGGCTTCTGAGCCACCTGCCTCTCCACCCTTTTTAGCCTTTTTAAGATTTTCTCCACAAAGAGTGTTGCACTGGGTTCTTCTTCCTACTGCCTGTAGGCCTTCGGAAATGGAGATCGATGCCTCCTTTTTGGGGACTGACTTCGATGCTGAGGGGATGGCAACTTTTCCTCAGGTGAAGAACTCCTTCGGCAGGGAGTTCTGGGTTGTTTTGATCCCGTTTCTTCCGTGGGTCACATCCCAAGGGGAACATTTTTCACCGAGGACTCGTCACGTTGATCCCCAATTCCCGAGCTCCTATGCGTTGATCTAGGACTTTTCTCCTGGCGAGGTACCGGCGAAGGTGGCCTTCGGCCTGGGGCTGGGTGTGGCCACCTTTGGTCTAGCTGCTGTGTCATTTCAGCCACAACGGAGCATTGGAACTCACGCAAGAAGCCCATGGTGATGGTCAGGGGACGCTCATCCTCCAGCAAGGAAGTCCCTGCTACAATTTGTTCGGTTGCTGGCTAAACTTCTGGCGCGGACGGGCGCTTCGGAAGTCCCTTGTCCTTGGAACGCTGAGTTTCAACGACGGCAGCCTAGGGGTGGTTTCCTATAGATGGCGCCAAATGATGCCCTACAACATCTTCGTCGTACGACATGGTGAGAGCGAGGGGGATTTGTGATGAAGAGGAGCGCCTGAAGTGGAGATTTCCCAGGAGAGGTCACCTGAAAAACTCAGAAGACAGAGGTTAGGAGGTCCCCAGAGTCTTTTTCCGGGGAGGAGCCTCTGATGCCCAAGTCAGCGTTTAGTAGATATGGAGGTAGTAAAGAGTGGAAAAGTCTGGTCTCTATCGTCCCCCCTTACCTGGGGTGCTTACCGAGTATTTATAGAGGGACGAACAGTAGTAGTCCGCTTCACGTGGCCGGCCCAGATTGCGACACGTGTTCGGCGGGATATGACCCACATCTTTGGGGAGAAGGAAAGCATCTTGGCCGACCATAGGCCACCTGGCCAGAAGCCTAGGCCACCTGAGAGTGGCGTACCAGGGTGTTTCTGCGGGCGGCGTGTCAGAGCGTGTCTGGGGGCGGCGTGTCGGGGATGTGTCAGAGGCTCCTTAATTGCTTCCGTCATACTCCCGAGGTCCCCTTGGTAGAAAAGACCTCTTTGGAGAAGAACTTGTCTCCCGAAGTCACTTTATTATCATAGTGAGTATATTTCCCGAGGGTGGTCCTTCTCGGGGATATCCTCTATTGTCGAGGATGGTTTAATCGTCTTCCCGAGGTTGGCACTGTCATTTCCTGGGATGGAGAATTACCGAGGTCAGAATCGAGGGGTCGGGCATCCTTCTTCCCGAAGTAGGTGCTTTTTCTTCCTAGGGTGGTGCCTTGTCCGAGCTTGTGGGTTCGGAAGGTGATGGGCATTTCGGCTATCAAATACCTCTAGGAACTCTTTTACAATGGGAATTTTATTAAGTTCATCTTTAGTTTCATTCCCACCTAAACCCATGTACTTTTCTTCAAAGATTATTGGTATGCAATCTATCACCTTTATTTGCCCATTTCAATCAGATTTTAGCGTTGGTTTAGATTATGCTCTTCTAACCCTAGCAATATTAATTTTCTAGCTTGGCAATCTATAACAACATTATTTTTACCTCACTAATTCATGCCCAAAATTATGTCATATCCAATAGTTTCCAATATGATCAGATTAGCCCTTAATTCCAACTTACCCAGCCTAATCACACAATCTTTAACTAAGTGATGTGTAAATATTATTTCATTTTTAGCTATTCTTACAATATACATTTCAGGCAAAGTAATAACTTCTAAATTTAATTCTTTAACCAAACTAGCTAAAATTATTGATATAGATGCTCTAGTATCAAATAGCACAAAAATGAGCTTACCATGAAGGTAAAGATTACCTTTTAGTGTCTTTTTTCTTAGCCTATCTGGAACAATCTCATCCTCTCCACTGCTTGGTCCTTTTGCCTCCTAGATCTTTCAATCTGGTACACCCTTCCTAGGTATGGTTGTGCCTTGGCTAGCATTGGCTGGCTTGGTCCGACATATGCCAGCTTTGGTGCCAATGTTATTGCTGCTCCCCTCCTTATGCCTTGCTGGGTCCTTTTCCAAGCAACATTGAATCTTCCCAATATTTTTCTTTCTTCCTTCTTGATTGGGCAATCCCTAGCCCAGTGGTCCTGAGAGCCACACTTAAGGCACGATATATGACTTTATAACATGGTTTAAAACCATGGTTCTTTCCACAGACTTGGCACTATAGCCCAAATCTCTGTGGTTTTTTTTCCCTCTTTCGATCCACCATGATTTAGCCACTATTGCCCATCTATTTCCCTCTTTTTCTCATTCTTTTACTTTTTAATAGCCCCATTAATGCTTTTCCCTTCTTGCTACTGGAATTGTTGTTCCAGTGTTAAGGCCTTTTGGACAACTTTGTAGTACTTCTTGATTCCAATGGCCCTAATAATCTGCCTCAATTCTAGCCTTAAGTCCCCTTATAAATATTTTAGTGATCAACTCTTCCTGCCCATCATACTGTGGGGAATATCTAAAGAGACTACTGAATTTGTGCTCATAATCCCTTACAAACATATTTCTATGTTCCAACAAATCAAACTCTACTTGCTTATGATCCTTTAAAGCTTCACTTACTTATTGTTGTTGGAACATGATATGATCAAGGAAGGCATAACCAATGATGGCAAGGACCCCTTGAAAATATCTAGTGAACCAATGACAAGGAAGAAAGCAAAGGAGCTCATTAGTGCACTTCAAGCTTTTGTCTCAAGCATCTTCATGGAAGATGGGCATGGAATTGCACAAAGAGCTACTAGAACTTTCAATACACCATATGTAGATGATGGTTAAGCTTGGTACTCAATCCTAGAGTGCCTAGACAAGTCACAAGACAAGGAACCCCAAAGGCACCCCTTAAGTGCACCCTTGGAGCCTCCTTGAAGTGTTTCAAGGCCATTTTGCGTCTATAAGCTGGATCTTTGGGCTCTAATCTTTCAAGACCTCTTTCCAACATCTAAGAGGAAGAATCAAGCTAATGGAACTCAAATATTCAAGCTTGGAGTTGAAGATACAAGTGAAAACATTAAAGAGCCCATAAGTGCACTCGAGAAGACCATTTGGGGGTTTTTAGGGCCAAACTTGTATTTACACTTTATTTTCATTATTCTCATGGTTATTTACATTATTTAGGATGTTATTTCGGCTATGGAATTGATTCAGGCCACTTTGGACAAGTGGCATATGTTGCACACATCAAACTTGTTCAAACTAGGTGTTAGAGTCCTAGTTTGACTAGGTTTTCTTAAGTCCTTTGTATCTAGGTTCCCTAGGTGACTTGGGTTGCGAATTTTGCTGAGTATTTTACCCCAGTTTAGGCCTATAAATAGGCACATATTTTGGCTATAAAACATAGCTTTTTTCTAAAATAATATTGCTACTTTGAAGAGGAAATCTCTTTAGTTCTTTGAGGACTACCTTGGTGCACAAGTTGCTTGTGTTCTTGGTTTTCTTATACTTCTTGTTTTTAATCACAAGTTGATTAAGGGTAGGGGTTTAAATCCAGTATCTTTGATGTCTTGTTGAGCTTGAAAAACATCTTGGGCACATTTCTTGGTCATTATACCAAAGGGGTTCGCATCAGAACACCTGTAGGAAATCTGCCAAACCTCATGGGCTTTTCTTTCTTCAATGGCTTCCTTTCACTGTTACTCAAATAAGCCCTTTGAACAATCCTCCACTAGAGTTCAGCATTACCTTCTAGCTTGAAGGTCACTAGTAGCACCTTTTGAGTGGATATAACTTTCATCCTCTCAAACACTTTCTCTAATTGGTAAATCTAGAACTCAACCTCATCTGGGTCACCACAACCTTTGAAAGTTATGCCTTGCTAGGTAAACTACAAACACTAGTGTCTTCATAGGCCTACCTTTGGGCCTACCAAGTGCACACTAGGACACAAGTTCCAACAAACATACAACCATTTTACTTACATGCCAAGATGATTAATACATCATTTAAATTGCCAAAAGCATAATGTACAAGGACAAGTTCAAATGAACATGCACACGTGTCTCAGTAGGCCTACCTTAGGGCCTCTTACACACATTTCATGACATGTATACATGCACTTCTAGTTTTACATGCCAACTTTCCATACAATAGCTTACAACTTCCTTAGCTTTTCTAGGCACTCAAATAGAATTAAAAGCAGCTAGTCCCACAGCAACCATAAGAGCCTACAATGATGAACACTTAGGTTAACACATTGAGCATTTGAAGGTTACCATTACTCTTACGAATCTGAAACATACCTAAAAACTTTCACACTTTCAAAAGCTATTAGATACATAATTATTCTTCCAATTCCTTCACCAAAACATGAGGAAACAGGGCCCTAATTCTTTCCTTAACATAATTTAGCTAGAACATAGAACATAATGCTCTCAGCACCCTATCCTCTTCATAGCTCCTAGGTTCCCTTAGCTCTAAGCCATCACCTAGGGCTTTTCCTTATCAAGAAAACTCAAAGTTAAACCTAGAAATTCAATAGAAGGATGTATGTGGAACCTTTACCAGAAAAGTGAGGTGCTAGACACACCACCAAGCTCAGTTTTGACAAACCTTAACTAGCTTGTGCCAAAGCAAGCCTTTCCACCACTTTTGAACTCAGATTCCACCTCTCCTCCTCTAGGATACTTCCATTTCCACCATGAACACTTAGTACAACTTTTTTCCTATCCAAACCCACCGAAAGCTTGCGTAGAAGTAGCTTAATTTTGGCTAAAATGTGCGAGCAGTGGAAAGGGTCTAATCCAGGTAAACTAACTGTACTAATTTTATGCCAACCTCCTAATTAAGGTAGTTAACTTATCACTTGCTAAACTAACTAGCTTCACTTCGTATTCACTATATTTCCAACACCCACTTTAGGTTCTAATTTGGACAATTAAGTCCTCAAATTTTAACACAAACACATATGCACCTTAAGTGCACCCTTGTGCACCTGATAGTGCACCTTGGTTCACTTTGCCTTTCTTGGCCATTTTTCTTGGTTTTCTCAGCCTTAGACCTCATTCCTAGCTTAAGTTCCCAATCTGCCCAAGTTACCCAAACGGTAACATAACCTTAAACCCGTTATATGTATATGAACACACATATGTGCACACTAGCAACACTTGTGCCACTTTCCTTAGACCTGGTTAAATCATTTTATTTTTCCATGCCCTTCTTAACCTTTTCTTTGCATTTCCATTAACTTGTAAGTTATTTTATGTATAGCCCATTTCCTATACAATTTCTAGGCATCATAGTCATCACACCCCTTAAGGGAATCTCGGTCCAAGGACAAAAGGGCAAGTTTATGACTGAGGCCTTCCACTCTACCTTTGACTCCTAAAAAAAGCCTTCAACTCATTAGCAATGTGCTTCCTTAGCTCATCGACTTTCTTCATTGCCATGTGCTTCAAGTGGCCAAACTTGAAGGCCATCTTCACAAAGGCATTCTTGGACTTGCCCAAATTTTCCTCAGTCTAACTCTGGAATACTTGCTTACTTCATGATCAAATCATGGTAGTATCCAGAGATAGTAAAAATTCTAGCAACAGAAAATAGGAGAACTTAGCCATAACAAGGAAAAAGAGAAGTAAAAGACTTAGCCAAAAATAAGGGTTAATACTTTAGAGGCATAATCCGTGAGCACAAAGGCCATCATCTCCTCTTTAGGGAGTATCTTAGCAACCTCCTTGAACTTCATAATGGTGGTGATCCACTAGTAGAGTCAAGGAATCATTCTCCTCACAATGTGATAGTCAAAAAAAAACATGTCTTCAGTGATGTCACAAATCGTTGATCACTACACTAGGGACTAAGCAAGTGTTCCGGCCATGTCGAGAAGCCTAATGCTTGGCCATCTAACTTGGATCTAAAGTCTCACCTAGACAATCATGCCAAAGTTCATCAATGGTGTTAGTCCCCAGCCATTCATCTATCATTCAGTAAATATCAAAAAGATCAAAAGAAATGGAGATCTTGGGGGCCAAACCTGGAACCTTGGTAGATGGCAGGACTTGGTGATCCTCAATGATCTCAATGACCTTGGTAGGAAGGTCAGCCACTTCTTATCCCTTTTTCTTCTTCTTCTTATTCTTATTCTTCTTCTTCATCCTCAAACTAGCCGAAGAATCCATGGTAACATCCTCTGCTATCACGCCCAGCAAGGTTGCGGCCATCCAAAGGCTTGGGAGGGGGGAGAAACAATGGGTACCTCCTTGTACAATTCTTATTGGATTATGTTAATGCATTGCTCCTTCCCCAAAGCTGAGGATGGGTACTCAATCTCCTTGGCGGGCTCTACGGGCTCAACACAAGCTTTCTTTGGCTGAGGCCCCTCAAAGCCTTTCTTTTTTTGCTCCTTCTTCAAAGGCTTTTTGCCCTCCTCTTTGTCCTTCTAGACTTTGCCAAGAAAAGGTTTCCTGAAGAACTCAACAAAAAAGTGTGAGTACTTTAAAAGAAAAAGAGAAAGTTATGGAAGAAGCTTACAAGAAATGAAAGCCAAATAGCTGATGTCCCACAGAAGTAGCTGGACTAGAAAGGGCTTTTCTTTCTCAACCAGAGGAGGAGGTAAGTTCAGGTCTAGTTGAGAAGTGGGGTAAACCTTGAGCTCCCGAATGACCACTTTGGCCATCAGTTCCTACTTGATAGGAAAATGGTAAGGTTCATCTCCTTCATTTGGCTTGCCCCAATCTGCCACTGCTTGGATCCTGGCGTCAAATTCCTCAAAACACCTCTTTAGCTTGACATTAAGCAAAAAAGAAAGATCTTCAACATCTGCTTCCAAGAGGCCTAATCACCAACTACCACATATCCCCCATGACTCCAACACCATCACAAAAAAGTATTTCTTCTACCAATTATGCCATCTGTCTTAAGTGGCAAAACAAAAATTGAATTTCTCGCTCCTAGAACCTCAGGGAAGCATAAAGTAAAAGGAGCCCTTCAGCTGAGATTGGAGCTTATAATATTGCATGGAGATAAGGAAATGGAGCTTGACCTTGAATACTTTACGCATACAAATGAAAGCATTGAAGTACATCCCATGCAACTCACAGAAGTCCTTGACAATGGCGTGGGGTGAGATATTAGAGCCCTACTTTTAGCTATGTCCTAAACAACATAATCTCCCCTAGCTAACCCTGCCCGCTCATTTCACCTTTCTTCAGCAATCAAACTAAAACATCATCAGGCAAGAAATATTTCTTCCTCCACTTCTCCACCTTCTCGAAAATGGCACAACTCAAGTGAGAGACACATGACTCCCACCACTTGACGCTCAAGGACATCTTCAATGTAGGACATATTTGACCACCAGCAAAACTTCACCTGGATGATATCTGTAACTTGAAGAACGTGAATTAGGAGCTCCTTGAAATGTTTTTCGGGGGAGGGATTTCTAACGCCCAAGTCAGTATGTAAGAAACAGGTTACCAAGAGCAGAGAGCATAGAAAAAGTGACTCGTGTGTATTGCCTAGGAGTCTCCCAATTATTTATAGGAGGCTTGGAGGAGAAGGTCGTTATTACCAAGTCAAGTAGATTAGGACACGTGGTCAGCCAGATTTGCTGGACTTTCAGTTCATACCTTGGGAGAAGTATGTCCAGCCGCCCATAGGCGGTTATGCTCAGGGGGTAGGGGCATGTGCAAGGTTCCTATCAGTGGTCCTTCAAAACTATGTGTTTGTCATCTTCCTTTAGGACCTCTCAGGGGTTTATGAACCCCTTTGGGAGTTATGTTTACACTCGAAGGTGGTTTGGGGAGTCTATTGAAGGCACAAATGTGTTTGAAAGATCTCTATGCTACTAAGGGTGGTAGACTTCCTTTTCCAAGGTTGGTTAGGCTATTGTCCAAAAGTGGTAGTTCACCTTTTCCAAGGTTGCCTGTGTTAACTTCTGAGGATGGTGTCGAGCCCTTTCTTTTGCCCGTGCTCTCTTCCAAGGGTAATGTTGATCCCTTTCCCAAGGTTGGTCGTGTTTTCTTCTGAGGGTGGTGCTGATCATTCTCCTGAGGTTGGTCATAGGGCTTTCCGAGGTTGGTGTCGGGTTCACCAACCCAAAGGTCATGTAGCAATAGCGCTTTGGCTACCACATGTCCCCTCCAAAAGAAGCAAAGTTGTATCTTCAGTTTTCTCATATTATCAGTTATTTAAAATTACAAATTTGAAGTTGCACCCTCGGATCATCGGAGCTATTCTTATTCTAAGACTTATTTCTTCTTTTGCCGAAGTCATACCCTTGGCATGCTAGGCACTTTTTATGAAAAGGTTGATTTTTCCACCAAGGTTGCACCCTCGACATTACACCTTCTGTACACATGGGTTACTTCTAGCCAAATGTGGGTTCTTCATTTGGTGAAGTTATGCCTTCAAGCTTGGGCTATTTCTAGCCAAAAGCCCTCTTCTTTTAGCAAAGTTGTACCCTTAGTGAGGTTAGGCTTTATAAGCCTGAGATCCCCTCATTTACCAAGGTTGTACTCCTAGGACTTTTTGGCAACGTTTTATCATTGGCACACCAAGGATTTGTTCTTCCAAGGTTACACCCTTGGCAATGCATCTTCAGTGCACCTAGGTTATTTTCCCCCCTCTGAGTTTTGTTTTCCTGCCTGTTTATGGATATACAATTTCCAAAGGCGATTTCACCATCGGGAGTTAGTAGGTCTGACACCTTGATTTGTGAGTTATAGGTTTGGTAGGTCAAGAGGCGTGCCCTTTTTTTCACATCGGATGACACCTATCACCAAATTAGTGGACACTCATCAGATCGATTACATCAGTTACATCCCTTTGCCAGACCTAATTTATTATGGCTTCCTTTCGCTTGGCCTTCTTCAGCCATATAATCCTTCATCCACCTTAGAAGTTCTTCACTTCTCATTTGTGCTCTCTGTTTTCCCTTTTTCCATTGTGAGTTTCTCATCTTTCTTGGCAGTGGTTCTTTTGGCAGAGCAATTTCTGGAAACTTTCTGCGGTGGTTGTGAGCTTCTTCAAGAATTGAATATGTGGGAATTCTTTTGAAGTCCCTTTCTTCTTCCCTTTTCCTTTTTTCTTGCCAAAGTTAGAATCTTAAGATCCTAGGATGGAAGGTCAAAGTGCTGAAGTTAGGGACACTGAAGAGAATTGGCCCTCTCTTGATGCCCATTTGAGATGCACCACCTTAGAGAAGGTGCAAAAATGGCAATGTAAGTTTTCCTCACGCTCTTATGCCAAGGTTAGGGTTCCCAAGCATGGTGAGCTGAGTTACCTTTCTCAGGAAAAAGAGGTCACTGTCTTTAGGTCCAGGTCTTCGATATCCTCCTCTAAAGATGATCTCTGATTTTTGCCAATTTCGTGGCATAGCAATTAATCAAATTCCCTCAAACTTGTATGCCTACTTTAATGCTTTTTTATGTATGTGTGGAGTTTTCAAAGTAGTTACCCACTTCATCTTTTTCATGCAATATTACAAACTTCACCCCATCTTGAATGGGGGATTTCATTTTTTACTTCCTCAGGGACCTTAAAGCAAGAAGTTCACTTTCACCTTCGGTACCAAGGATAGTTGGTAAGGGTGGCAAAAAAAATACTTCTTCATGGAGATAGATGAGAAGTGGAAAGATCTGCCAGTGAAATGGGCTTCAGATACTTTGGCGATTGATGTGATGGGTCCATAGAAGTTACTGCCCCTCGAACTATGGTCCCTGTTTGAGGACTTTGATAGCCGTATACGGGCTATTGTCTACTAGCATGACCAGGCACCTTTGCGGCCACTTTTCCTTTTCCTAATTAGATTGAACCTAATGACCATAGAGGTCCTTCGAGAGTTAGGGTTGATCAAGCAACACATCACCAATGAGGAGATGTCAATGCTAACAGTAGATAGGAAGAATTCTTGGATAGTCCTCCTCCTTCAGGGGGAACTATCTTATGAGGGCCATGTGAAGAGTAAGTAAATTTTTGATTTACTTTTTAAATTAATTTGTACTTACACTGATGTTTTTCATTGTTGTAGAGATGGGCAACAAATCAGCTGCCTTCTATCAGAGCCTTTTCCATGGTCAAGCCAAGAAAGTAGAATAGAAGAAGAAGATGCCAAAAAGGAGGAAGGGGCAACCTTCGAGGGAGCCCAAGCAAAAGAAATCTAAGGATTTGATTCATCCTCCCTCTAAGGATACAACTGAAGCGATGGATCTTACTCCCGAAGTTGTCATACTTTCAGTCCCGGTTAGTCCAAGTTCAGTTGCCAACACCCTTGGTACCTCACTAGATGTGCCCTCAAATGAAAAGGTTGAAAAAAGGAGGAAGGGGAAGGAGAAAGATGTTCCCCGTTGATATCCTTGACTTGAGCGATTTTGAAGTAGGGGACGTCAAAGTCCCTCTACCAGGTTCGTCTTTTGACCCTTCATCTATAAGCTTAGGATTTTTTGAAATTTTAATCTTAATAGATGAATGGTTAAGGGATAACGTGGTAATGGAACTTTGGTGTGATATTACAGATGATTTGCCTCCGCCTGATTATAAAGCTAAGTATATGAGGAAACGGGAACTTCAGGATATGAAGATCCCCTCTGGCAAGGTTCCGAGAGAACCATTCTGGATTTTACTGAGGACATGGACTTGCTCTCGAAGGACTGCCAAAAGATGGTGCCCCCAATGGCTAGGGGCATCATGACGAACATGGCTTTTCAATCTCTGATGGAATCCTATCCGAATGAGGAGATCCTTGCTGCTTGGATGACCGAACATGCAACTCAGGTAATCCTTCTCTTGTGGTACTCAGAAGATATTTTGCCGTTGAAATTTTTACATCCTTCTTTGGACTGGTTGAAAAAGGAGTACCTTGGTCTTCCTGAATATCCTTCACAGCCCATAGATGAAAATGACTCTAAGAAGTCTCAAGGCGAGGACGGGGGGAATAGTCTTCGGAATTAATGTACTCTGTATTCTCTCCTTCTATAATAGAATGCTTCTTGTTCCTTTCTGTGGTGAAGATTTTGTCTAAGTGCCAAACTTCTTCGGAAACAATGAATAACACTAACTTCGGCAAAATCCTTAAACGTTCTCTTCACTTTTAGAGATACTTTAAGAAGTGTGACTATGTTTCATGACACCACCTTTAGTAAACTTGTTTACTTAGATAGCTTATTCACCATCTTTAGTTAAACTACCATCTTCGGCAAACTTATTTGCTTAGACAGCTTATTCACCATCTTTAATTAAACTACCATCTTTGGCAAACTTGTTTACTTAGACAACATATTCACAATCTTCGGTGAACCTACTATTTTGGCAAATGCCCAATTTGGCATGTTCGATGAACGTTTAGCTTACCACCTTTGGAAAAATTACTCAGGGTAATTGGCCAATAAAAAAATTGTCTCTATTTTATCATTCACGCAACTTCTTCGAGAAATATCCACTTATACTACTTCAAAAAATTTCCTCCAAGTACAATGTTACTTTGAAATTTTTTAAGTATTTGGAAGATTTATAAGAGTAGAATTTTTTCAAAGAATCTGGATGCCATGTGCTTTTCAATTCTTCTTATTTGGCATTTTTTAGTTTGTAGATTTCTGGTTGAACTTCATCTATAACCAAAGAAGGCCCCTCCCAATTTGCCCGAAGTATGCCATGAGATGGTCTTCGGGCTTCCAGCTCAGCCTTTTAGAGAACAAGATCTCCTATCTTGATTCCTTTTGGCTTAACCTTCAAATTCGTGGTGATGGCTACTCTTTGCTGGAAAGCCTTACTTCTAAGTTCAGCCATCTCCCTATGTTCATCAACCATGTCAAGTTTGGCTCTTAAGTCAACGTTGTTCCATTTCTTGTTGAATACTTGTATTCTTATGGAAGGCTTTATAACCTCAATAAGGATTAGAGCCTCTATGCTAAACACGAGTGAAAAAGGAGTCTCCCTCGTAGCTCTCCTAAGGGTTGTTCAGTAACTCCATAAAACACTTGAAAGTTCATTGAGCCATTTTCCCTTAGCTTCATTCAGCCTCTTTTTCAGACCATCTTTTAATGTTTTGTTTGACACTTTAACTTGCCTGTTGCTTTAAGGATGGGCAACTGAAGCGAAGTCCAACTTTATCTTGAGATTGGTAACAAATTCCTGGAACCCTCTATCAATGATTTGGGAACCATTGCCTGCTACTATCACCCTCGAGCAACCAAATCTGCATATGATGCTTTCCCAGATAAAACTCTAAATATCTTTGGCTAAAATTGTTGCCAAGGGTTTTACCTTGATCCACTTTGTGAAGTAGCCTACTGGAACGATACAATACTTGACACCTCCTGGAGCTGAAAAAAGGGGACCAATAAGGGCAATTCCCCATACAGCAAAGGGGCAAGGGTAGTTTACCAAAGTTATTACTTCTGAAAGTGCCTTTTGGATGGGCACATGTCATTGATGCTTGATGCATCATTTGACAAACTGCCTAGCATCTTTTCTTATGGTGAGCCAAAAATATCCTTGCCGAGGTAGTACCCCTACAAGGGCGTATGTCCTAATATAGGATCCATATATTCCTTTTTGAACTGCTTTCAAAATTGCTTTAGCATCTTCCTCGCGGATGCACCTTTGTAAGGGATTTTAGTACCCTTGTCAATACAACTCTTCCCCAATCATGAAGTACTTTCCTAACTGCCTTTGCACGTTTGCAGCTTCCTGAGGGTCTTCGGGTAAGGAAGAACTTGTCAAGTATTCACTTATAGGATCCATCCATCCTTTTTATGAGGTAATGAATGCCATTATGGCTATGCTCAGATAATCAAGTACTTCAGTGGACTTTTTTTACTTAGCCAATATATCTGCTTCCATGTTATCTTTTCGGGGTTCTTTTTCTATTTATACCTTGTCAAATTCTTGGATTAGCTCATTAATGAGGTTATGGTATTTTTACAAATTAGGGTCCTTAGCACCATATTCCCCTGTCATTTTTTTACCCACTAGTTACGAACCACTGTAAGCCTTTAGATTTTTTACACCAACTCTCTTTGGCAATTGTATGCCTGTTATGAGAGCTTTATATTTCGAAATATTGTTAGTGACATGCAATCCAAATTTGATAGCCTTCGATGCTTTCATACCTTTGGGGACTCAAAGTATTATTATGGCACCCTGGTGTTCTAATCCTGAAGCACCATCTACGAAGAGCTCCCATTCAAGTTGCTCGTCTCCAAGGTCACTCGGTGCATGCTCAATCTCATTTGGCAATAAAATCTGCTGAGGCCTGAGCTTTTATTTTCTTCCTTGGCTCATAAATGATGTCATACTCACCGAGCTTGATGCACCACTTCGACAATTGACCCAAATGATCTACCTTCTTCATAATATCCCGAAGAGGTAGATTACTTTGCACCAAAATGGAGTGTCCTTGGAAGCAAGACTGAAGTTTTCTACTTACCAAAACTAAGGCATAGATCTCTTTCTATAACATCGGGTATCTAACCTTTGCTCCGTGCAAGGACTTGCTAACATAATATACTAGATATTACTTCCCTCCTTTTCCCCTTACAATATTTTCATTGACAACGAGGTAGAGTATAAAGGGTTCTCCCTATCTTGACTACTGAAGTGTCGATAAACGAGACAGGTAGTTTTTAAGTTTATCCAAAGCTTTTTGATGTTCTTCATTCTAAGGGTGGTCCTCAAGGCCTTTGCCTAGATTATTTTAGGAAGCTTTTGTTAATACCCTGAAGAATGGTCAGCACCTATCCCCATACCTAAATATGAATCTGGTAAGTGCCATTATTCTTCCAGTAAGTCTTTGTACATCCTTGATGGTTGTGGTAGTTCGGGCACGAAGCAAGGCCTTAACTTTTTTTGGGTTGGCATCTATGCCTCTTTCTGAAACCATGAAGATAAGGAATTTCCTGCCGTCACCCTGAATACGTACTTTTCGGGGTTTAATTGAATTCCTTACATTCGAAGCTGCTAGAAAGTCTCCTACAAGTCTGTGTCATGGTCAATTGATAGTTGTCTCTTAACTATCATATCATCGATGTATACTTCCATCTTTCTCTTGATCTAGGAGTCGAACACCTTATTCATTAACCTTTGATATGTGGCTCTTGCATTCTTCAAATTGAAGTGCATTCTCGCATAATAGAATGTTCCTACATTGGTTATGAAAGCAGTTTTTTTCCTCATTTTTTGGGTTCATCTGAATTTGGTTGTACCCACTGAACGCATCGAGAAAGCTCAACAAAGCATGTTCGACTGTCGAGTCCACCAATTGATCGATCGATGGGTAGTCGATACAAGTCCTTCAAACAAGCATCATTAATACCCTTAAAGTTAATACACATTTGGAGTTTATCACTCCCTTCCTTAGTTGTGACGATGCCATTGCTTAGCTAGTAAGGGTATTTGACTTCCCTTATTATGCCGACCTCCAAGAGTATTTGGACTTATTTTTTGACAAAGTCACTTTTGTGTGCCGATATGCTTCATTTTTCAGCCAAATAAACTTAGCTTTGGGGCTCACTTTTAGATAATGCTGGATGATGTCCAGGTTTATTCTAGGCTTATCATTCAAGGAGTAGGTGAATAGATCTTTGTTCATTAATATCAAAGATACAAGCTTGTTCTTTTCCTCCCTAGCGAGATGCTTTCCCAATCAAGTACTTCAGCCAAGGAATAGCTCCAAGTCCTCAGTTTCTATTTTTTCATCATCACATTTTTCCTCTTCTAACATATCTTCAGCCAGCATGTTCTCCTTTCCCAAATTGTATAGGTGGACTTTGGCAAGATTTTCCCTTACCTTGACAAATACCTTCCTAACCTTGGTTTGATCGATGTATATCTCAGCATCTCCTTCTTTTGCCTTGAACATGACAATCAAATATTTCATGTCAGTTTAGAGGTAAGGGTTGCCCTGTGTCTTCCTGCTGAGGATGGCATTGTAAAATGATGGAACATCTATGACTATGAACCTTGTCATAGTGGAGGCAAATAGCTCATCTCCTGTCTTCACCGAAGTACCTTTCAGCATAAATGGGAGGTCAATCCATCCCAACATAGTGAGTTCAGTAGGTCCAACCCCGAACGTGGGTGAAGTCATCAATTTGAGCTCACTCTCGGTAATACCTAAGCTTGGTATCAGATGGGAAAAAAGGACGTCGACGTTTGAACCATCATTTAAGAAAACTCTCTTAACATCCCAGTTTCTAATCCTAGCCATGATCAGGAGAGGGTCATCGTGCAGAAACTTCATGATAGACCTATCCCTTCGGGTGAGCTTGTTTATGAAGCTATCGAACTCCAATCGTTGCTATCTCCCGCACCTTCATTTTCCTCTCAGCTAAGGATATTCCAGTGGTGATTGTCTAAATAACCCCAACTGAAGATGGTGGGCATTTCCGTGGACCTCAGTTCGTCCAACATCTATTCGAATCATACTCCTCATTTTCTCCTTTCTGTTCATCCTCTCTTTTGTCCTTTTGTTTGGGCGAGGGTATTCTCAGATACTTACAAAGTTGGCCTTGTTTGATGAAAGACTCAATGTATTTCCTCAGTTGGAAACAATCATCTGTGTCATGGCCATGGTCCCAATGGAATTGACAGTATTTTTTCATGTTCTTCTTATTTTCTGAAGTCATGGGCTTTGGCCGTTGTATTGACATTCCCTATCTTTCCAAGGCCATCAAAATATTTGCCCTTGTGGTGTTTAAGGGGGTGAACATTATTTGTATGTTGCTTTTGGTTTTTTAAGGTCAGTCACTATGGAACTGAGGTTGGTGACCCTGACCTTCAAAGTATTGATGGTCTGTTTTTTACCCTCCCATACTTAGCTCTTCAGCGGTCATGTGCTGCTCGACTCTCCTATAAAATTCTCCTAAGGTTTCCAGGGGGTCCTTGGAGAACTCGTAGAAGAGCTGAGAGTACCTTCTAAGACCTCAGATCATTACCAAAATCTAGATCTTCAGACAAAAGTCAGGGACTCTGAGGACCTCTTAGTTGAACCTTTTGACATAGTCCTGAATGGTCTCCCCATTCTTCTGGGATATGTCAAACATCTGGACGGGCATCTTCATTGCCAGCCTACTCCCTATGAACTCCTAGGTGAAGGTGGTGGACAACACTTGGAAACCCACAATGGTTTCGGGTGTCAGGGAATTGTACCACTTGGTTGCTGGCCTAAAGAAAGTCATTTCAAAGGATTCACAGAGGATGGCGTCATTGACACTGTGGAGCACCATGCTTCTTTTATACTTAGTTCAATGAGCCCAAGGGTCGCTTCACCGTCATAGCTTTCCAAGTAAGGCACCCGAAAATCACTAGGCATGGGTGCTTCCACTATCTCCGGACAAATGGAGACTCATCTCCAGTAAAGGTCTCAGGTAACCTTGACCAAACAGATTCTCGGGAGACTTGTCTCTTAACCTTGTCCAACCTCTCCAAGATTTTCTCCATCAAGATAGTGGTACTATCTTCTCCCCATTGCCAGGGATGCTGCGGCAAGAAGGAGTGATGTCTTCTCCTAGGCGAGTAACTTCGACAATAAGGAGATGGCTTCTTACAAGGAAAAGGACTCCAACAGTAGAAGGATCTTGGTTCCTTTGATCTGGATTGTGTCATGTACCATCCACAAGATGGTGGGTTCTCCGTTGAAGACTCCTCATGGATGCTCTTATTAGGCGAGCTCCAGCGAGATGACCAATGTCCTCTTTCCGAATGAACTTTAAGGGAGGGGATCCATGCATTCGAATGTGCATGTGACCAACTTTGGTCAAGCTACTGTGTCTTTTCAACCACTATGGAGCACTAGAAATCACATAGGAAGCCTATAGTGACTGTCAGAAGGTGTTCGTCCTCCAGCAATGAAGGCTCCGGGGGTGCTTGATTGTTTGCCACCGAAGGCTTAGGCGTAGACTGAGACTTTATAATACCCTTGTACTTAGAACGCCGAGTCTTTATGACAACAACCAGGGAGTGAGTTCCCACAGACGATGCCAAATGATGTTCGAGGACATCTTCGATGGAGGACATATTTGACCTTTGGTAGAACTTCGCTTGGATGATATCTGCAATACTTAAAGAATTGGGTTATGTGCTCCCCAGAATGTTTTATGGGGGAGAGATCTCCAATGCCCAAGTCAGTATGTGAGGGAGAGGTTGCCAAAAGTAGAGTGCATAAAAAAAGTGTCTCATGTGTATTACCTGGGGGCCTCCTGAGTATTTATAAGAGGCTTGAGGGAGAAAGCTGTTATTCCTAAGTCAAGCATATTAGGACATGTTTTCAGCCAAATTTGTTCAACATTCGGTCCGTACCTCAGGGAAAGGTGTGTCCAGCTCTCCGTAGGCGGTTATGCTTAGAGGTTATGGGCATGTGCAAGGTTCCTATCAATGGAGTTGTGTTTAGGCCTGAAGGTGGTTTAAGGTGCCTATTGAAGGCACAAACATGCTTAGGAGATCTTTATGCTACCAAGGGTGGTAGACTTCCTTTTCCAAGGTTGGTTAGGCTATCGTCCAAAGGTGGTAGTTCACCTTTTCCAAGGTTGCTTGTGTTAACTTTCGAGGATGGTGCCAAGCCCTTTCTTTTCATCGTTCTCTCTTCCAAGGGCAATGCCGAGCCCATTCCCAAGGTTAGTTGTGCTTTCTTCCAACGGTGGTGCTGATCATTCTACTAAGGTTGGTCATAGGGCCTTTCAAGGTTGGTGTCAAGTCCACCAACTTAAAGGTCATGTAAGCTACAGCCTTTCAGCTATCACCACCCTTTCTTGCTAAAGCTATAATGGCCATGATGCTACTTCAGGTTGAAGCTCACTAAGGAAAATACATAAACTACTTGACTTCAGAAAAGCTGATTGGATATGATAGAAACAACACAAGAATGGAGTAGCAAAGAAGAAATTTTACCTATAAACTTGCTTGGAAAAGAAAAGAAAAGAAAATAAGAGACGTCAAGATAAAAAAAAAAAAAAAGAAAGAATAGAATGTGGAAGTGAGGAGCCCTTCAAAATGGGGGTATAAATGCTACTGAATAGGGAAACCTAAAAAATGCATTGAAGGCAACAAGTAAAATGTCCAGAATGCCTTTCTGAGCCAAGAAAAGCACACTTGATGAAGTAGAGCCATTCTTAGCATGACATGTCGGCCTTGAAACTCGAATCTAGGTCACATTCACATCATGAGGATTTGGTGAAGTGTTCGATAGAGTAATGTCATTTCAACTGAAAAAAAAATGTAACAGACACTTCGAGAAGATGGAACATCATATAGCCCACTCAGACGAGTCAAGCATAACTGTCACTTCAGGGAAGCTTAAGCATCATGAATATGGGAAAGAGGAAGATCCTAAAAGGGAGTCAAAGTGGCAAAATACTAAAATGGCTAAAGACCACCAAGCTGATGAACTTACCCATCATCAACTTTAGAGGAAGGGTCTGTGATGGCCAAAGGATTGCAAGCCCTTAAACTCATCACAAGAGTTTAGTGCAACATGGCTGTAATGAGCTCTCTAAATGCCAAAGTACTACCCTGAGCAACGAGCGAGACCTTAGCGAGTATCCTTTGCTGAGGTCCCCTATAATGGTAAATATGTAGCCTTCATGCATTAAAAGCACATTGGCTCGATGGCACAAAGGATCCCTAAGCCTCTGACAAAATCGTTACCATCGTACCACAAAGGGCATGCAAAACACCCGCCCTACACCTATCAAAATAGCTAGTTGCTGAGATTTGTTAGGACTAGCAAGCCCCTAACCAAATCCTTGCAGAACACGTGGTTAGTTGATCTGGGTATCCCCTTCATACCTTTTTGCTCTAAGGTCTTATATAGAAGGCAAACCCTGCATAACTAAGGTAAGCCATCCTGTCCTTTGTACAAAGCATTCCTGCACCCCTTATCCTGACTTGAGCATTGGAGGATCCCTCTTCGTATACATTTAGGGATCTTCTTGCCCCCTTTATTCTTACTTTTTTAGTGTACGCTGCTAACCGGTGGGCTTTCCAGCAAGCCGAACATGCCTGCTTTAAACACCGGCAAGAGCTTAAGACACTACTCCTATTTCCTACTTCCTGCCATCCTCCAAGAATTTGGCAAACTGAGGTAACCAATAGGACCTTTGTGCAAATACTTAGAATTATTGTCACTAAGAACCTAAGGACTTGTAGGATTGCCCACCTATAACCGAGTCATGGACAAAACCATTAGTTATTCCCTTTTTAAAGTTATGTATGGTTTTAACACCCTAACACCTCTAGAACTTATGTCTTTGCCTTTGAGTGAATTTGGTAGCACAAATAAGGCACATAAGCTTGAGACGGTTAAGAATCTTCATGAGAAAGTTTGAGCTCAAATTGAAAATAAGACATAATAATATTTGTCTATAGCCAACAAGAGAAGGAAAATGGTTATGTTCCAGCTAGGAGATTGGGTATGGGTTTACAAGACACAAAAAAGATTCCCAGCCAAAAGAAAGACAAAGCTACACCTAAGGTAAGATAAATGCTTCTAAGTTTTTCAAAGACTGAACGACAATGCCTACAAGGTAGATCTCCCAGGTAAGTATGCAATTCATGCCACCTTTAATGTTATTGACCCTACTCTATTTGATATAGGCCATGATTTGAGGATGAACTACCTTGAGGGTGAGGGAGAAGGAGGTGATGGAAGCCCTGAGAGCACCACCCAAAACCTTTTACAGTTCACTCTAGGACTTATCACAAGAAGGCAAGCTAAAGAGCTAAAGGATGCCTTATAGGCATTCGTGGAAGGATACTTGGATGAAAAGTGGGTGAGCCAAGAAGAACTAGCAAAGCTTGTGAGCCTCGTGGAGGTCAAACCTTATACAAAGCCTATTAGAGACCCCTGTGCACCCACGGGACACCTGCCCCTACTAAGCTCCGAAACACAAGCCCTTTCTGAGCTCCAAGAGATATGCCCAGGACACATTCCACAAACATGCTCGATCATATGCCTTAATGTGCCCCAAATATGCACCCCATAATACACTTGCAGCATGAGCACCAGTGCACCCACGCAAGTCCAGTAGGAAGTACCCTACCAAGCAACCACGTGCCTCAAACCTACTTCTTAAAAGTATTTATATACAAAGAGTCTTATTTTGTTAATTTATAAGTGTAGACTTCTCCATGATACGGTTAGGCACTCTTTTCTAGGAATTCACTAAAGTATGGACCAGAGGTACCCTAGTAACACGCCCGCATCTTAGTCTAACTAAGCTTAGTCCTTCTACGGCTTTTTAAGCCACAAGCTGGCTCTATTTAAGCCAATGTTTCCTTATACTAAAGACACAAGTTGATCATAATACAATGGTTATTGTTGAGCATATATCCTTGAGTTCTTTCCAAATTTGGCGTGACACCTAGAGTACTAATCTTTTGCAAGCACTCGATTGATACTTCTCCTTTCTAGCCATGGGTTTGTTAGGGTAAGGATCTGAATATCATTCAACAAGAGTGTTCGAGCTTGTTAACATTTTAGGAAGCAATTCCTTGGTCATCTTCTAAGTAGTTTCCAAATTACTTTGGATCATTTGTTCCCTTCTTAATCCTTTAGAAATGCTTAGGAATAGTTCTTAAAACCCTAGAACCATCGGGTCATTCACCTTTAAGTGCTGACCATGAGTGCACCTATATGCACACTTACCAATTGAGGCCTACAACTCTTATGCTTACTAAAAAAAAGCCTTGGTATCTATGCCTTGCCTCTTAAGCACTTAGGCAAAAAATTAGGTCACTGCTCGGTCTAACCCATCCTTATGCACTACCCACTAAGACTACTTAGTGTGTTTCACACACACATTGCCCGTTGTGTTACCACCTCACAAAATGGGAGAATTACAAATGTGTCATAATGGCTAAAAACCATTATATTGTGTAATTCTCACCATAGTGATTGAAGTATGGGGGTAAAAGGCATGATCAACACTTCCTTAAAAGTGTTCCAAGTTGGTAACTTGGCCCCCAAGAAAAGCCTAAAGGATTGCTTGTTTGTCAAGCAACCTATGGACTTTTTTGTAAGGTTTTAGAAATTCGGATACTCAATTACAAAACTCTCAAGAAAGAGACTTGGAGAGTTATGGGAAGGATATAAATGGTACGAAAGTGCTATTGGAGGACCAAATTACTCATGAAAGACAAGTTTGGACAAAGGAAACACTAAAGGCAAAAGGACCTAAATGTCCTAGTGCAAACCTTAAGGTGTTCAAGCTTTTGACTTACGTCTAAGGGTGGAATTGTGGGGTTATCCCACCATGGGGGAGGCAGCCAAGACTTGATAATTAGTCAAAAATTTTGGGTACATGTGTACCAATGATTTTAAGACAAAGAAACCATAATTAGTGAGAAAGAAAATGACATAAGGCAAGGTTAAGCTTGTTAAGTGTGTTTTGTGCCCTTAAGCTCATTTAAGGCCATTTAAGTGGCCAAATCACTTATCCCTCTCTCATTTTTGTCCTCCCACAGCCCAAGAACACATCCATACTTCCTCCATAGCCACCACACCTTCAAACTTGCAAGTGATTGAAATTGAAGGCAAAAGGAAGCAATTGGAAGCAAACTAGAGCTCTTTCTTGGATACTTCAAGGATCAAGCTTGATTTTTGGCCTACCCACTTTGGTAAGGGTTCTCTTGCTCTCATGGACTGTTTTATGCAATTTTCAAAATCCATGGAGCTAGGGCTAAGCTTGGAAGAGAGCCATGAGGTATATGAACCAAGCTTAGTGAGGGGAGTGCACTTATTGAAGGTTTTGTGACCTAGTGTGAAGTGCACAATGATGGCAGTAAAGTGAGGGTTTATAGAGCCCAAAAGTTAGTACAAACTACTGTTAAAATCCTCCTAAGACCAAGCATTAGCTTGAGGAGGGCTGCCATAGTGATTTGGCTATGTTTATTGCTTGTTTTATGGACTAACCTATGGTATATGCTGCTGCCACATTTCCTGTGTTTGTTGTTTGTGTTTGGCTGCTGCATTTGGTTGCTATATCTTGTATATATGCATTGTGGCTTTTTTGTTTTAGTGTCTTTGGATGCAGGTTTTAATGAGGATCACATTACCTTAAGAAACCAAGTGCTACCCTTACTAAGTTTCTCAATGAAACTTACTCCCCTCAATTCTGTCATTTCAGGGCCAGCAGAAAGATCACATTCAAAATGAAATTTGTAATTTGATTTTTGATGTGAAATTTCAGTTACATGAACTTCCATATGTATAGTTATGATCTGGAAATTTTGGTGATTTTAGGAGCACATTTGGTATTTTTAATGGTGGTACTTATTGTGGTATGCAGCAGCTGTCCAACATCCTGTTCTGGAGTCCATTGTGTCTCAGGCACTCCTGTAACCTAGGGTGCGTATTTATCTGAGTTAAGACCATATTGTAGTGCATGTACACATTTACATGTAGTGTATGTAAAATGAGACAAGTATGTGAACATTTGAGTAATGTTTTGGCTATGTAAGTGATGTGGTGCAAAGCTGCCTAAGTGTGAATGATGGGCTGCTTACTTGTAAATTCTATTTTGGCCACATAAAGTTGTTAAAAGAAAGGTAATGTAATTCCTATGTGTAATGGACATATATGGGATAGCCTTGGAGGGCTTTCCCCTTGTGAATGAAGTGTTTGTATGGTTTGGAAAAATTGTATGGGCAAAATGGTCCAAAAGTTGCCAGAATTTTGACTCTGGACCTAAAGTTTAATATTTCCCTGTGTAGAATGAATATTGGTATCAAATTTTGACCACACCTAGAGGACATCTACAGGGTTAACTGGGATTTGGAATTTCTGGATTTAGAGCCCCTTAGCCAAAGATATGACGTTGCAAAGTTGGCTGAGTTACTGTTCATTTGGTCAGAATTTTGTAACCAACTTAAAAAATCCATAACTTGGTCCATAGGTGGGCTATTGATGTAAAACAAAATTCTTTGGTTTGATCTAAGTCTCTAATTGAAATGGAGAAAATAAAATAGGGGGTTGCATGGCTAGAATGATACAGTTTATTGGATGGAGTTTGGGCGCAGTGGCTGGAATTTTTGAACCTAGTAAGAATGCTAAATGTGTGGAAGCCAAAACTAAGACTTGTGCTAGTGTTTTTCTTCTTAGCTGCCATGGTGTGCATAAATCTGAATATGTGTGTTATGGTTAGACCAATATGCACATATTTACATGGTACTCAAGAGGGTCACTTGAGTATGTACACTAGGGGTGTTGTTCTGATGACCTACAGGACACACCAATCCTGGGAGTTTAAATGCATAGTTTTGGCACCATAATTGGATTACCCCGGAGTGGGTAACACATTGTGCTTGCATCCTTAGGTTTGATAGAGATTGAAAACCTCCTTATGCCTTAGTGAGACTTACTTCTGCACCTACTTGGCCTTACCCTAACTTAGACACATAAGGTTTTTTTAGCTAATTCAACTTTCGAAGCCTTCAACATTACTTGAATCCATGGGCACTTAAAACAACCAAGGCCATCATTCAAAATTTTACCCATTGGGACTCATTAGGCAATTCGAACAACTATGGATTAATTAACCTTCTTCCTCAAGCTTTCAACTTTTTCCTTGGCCACCTTACTACCCAAAAGTCTACTTAGCCAACACTGGTCAATCACTTAGACTCTTAAGTAACACCGACACCTTACTTACCTCATATGAGATAAAAGTTCCATGTACTTAAACTTTTTTGACCCTTTTTAAGTTTCGAAGAAACATCAATCCCTAATGGCCTTGAATATTTTGACTGAGGATAATATCTCAAGTAAAACTTACATTTTGTGAGTGGTTTAGAACAATTAAAATCTTAACCTAGAAATCTAAGCCACATAGCTAGAATATTTTACCTTCTTAACCCAATACTCTTTAACAGTGATATACACTTGGATCTTAAGGATCGTCTTTCTTATGGCCTTTAAAGTTTACTTAGAACTATACATTTAGACCTTATAGCTCATGCCCCCCCCCCCTCTTAGTTCATTCTTACACTACCTCATGTCTAACTTTGTCCATTGGGTTCAAGGCAAGATAGCCCTGCTTGCTTTGGAGTTTAATTAGTCCTCTTAAACCCTTGGCCTTCTTCCTTTTTGGGCAATCTTCCTTCCTTTAGGAAACTTAAAGCTACATTAAATTTGACTCTAAATGTTGCCATTGGATTTATCCTTCCTTGAGGACCTTATTTGGTAACTACCAACTTTAATTTTTTAGTTAAAGTGCTTTTCCCTAAAATAGTCTTAACACAAACCAAATGGTTCTAAGGCTTATGGGTTATAAGCCTACTACTACATTCAGCTTGCTACAACTAGTACAGAACCTTAAGGTGCCACCATTCCTCACTTACTTACAACACTGGAGCATTCCATGGCAATACTTAGCCCATAAGAACTTTCACTGAAGCCTGAAGTTGCAACTTCTTAGAGAACTAAATCTTCCTTCAAGGTACCCAGTAGACCATCAAACACACTCCTCAAAATTATATTGGCAACTTCATAATTTTCTTTGAGTTGCTCACTCTTCAAATCCCTAAGACGTACACAACTAAATGAGGATGTCTTTAATAACTTAAGGTGCAAGCTCATGGCATTACATGCTTTCTCACACAAGCCACCCTTACCCTCGAAGCAGCTGCTAAGGCCACTTATGACCTGCATGTAAGCTAGCCTTAAACCATCTTAGGCAACACTTTTTATGAATTTTGCATGGTTTTAACTAACACCCGATGATCTACCTAACATATCAAGGCTAATGCCTTTTAACCGCCTCTTTAACTCAACTATACCTTTACTAGAAAGATCTTATGGTTTCACCCTAATCTGACAAACCTAAGCAATCCTAGCTCTCTAACCAAGCACTGTCACAACCATGGACATAACAATAACTAAATAGAAATAAATTACTACTACTATGTTGTAACTTAAAGTTACTTTTTTTCACTTGGCTCCATAACCATATATACAGTATGAGCCAAAATTCTTTAGCTGCTCCAGGGAACTAACAGGTGTTTCTTCCTAAATTAAGGTGATTCCTTACTTGACCTTGTTTAGGCCTTGCACTTAGGCATACTTTAGCCCACTGTCATCTTGCCTTCTAGAAGCACTACGTATCGAAGGGTGCTCAACTCATTATAACTAAAAGGCACTAGTCCACTTTACTTCTTATTCTTGTTGTTGGATGAATTCTAGGTTCTCTACCATGTAGTGGCCACTTACTTGAGCTAATGCTTTGAGCTTAACTATTACCATAAGGTGTTGTTACACTTAGCCTAGGTGTTCTCAAGGTCTTAGCATACCTAATCCCTTACCCCTAGGCATATCATGGCACCCTTGCCCTTGATTGATGAAATATCACTTGGCCGCAGTGCACCCTTTGGAACATAGTGCACTTTGGCCCTTACTCTAAGGCCTCATCGCTAATCTATCCTACTTCAGGCTACCTTTCCCCTAACAAAGCACAAGCACCTGGAACCTAGGATGCAATTTAACCATTCCTATTATGGCCAAACACCTACCTTATTCCACTTGAACCAATAAAAAATGTGGACCCTAATTGGACTCTTACACCTTTATCAACCTATAACCACAGCTAGAAGACATCCCAAGGCAACAATAAAATTTATGATCAGTGCTAACTAACCATCAGTTAGCATAAGGATCAACAATTGATCTCTGTATCTTCAGCCTCATGTATTTTTTTCAATCTATGACTTCTAACCCTTGCTCTAATACCAAACATGGAAAAAGTACCAGCTAAAACAAGGAAGTGCGTCATGAAGGCACTTAGCCGGCGTTATTGGAACTTGAGCAATTGGCTCATTATTACCTTAGGTCAGGAAAATGCCTATATGCAATTATTATCTATCCTACCCTACACAAAAAATATGCATGAGTGGCTTTGGCCATATGGAAAATATTTAAACAACACACTTAAAACCAATGCTAGTACTAGAGTTTTAAAGCCAATTAAAACCTAACCAGAGCTGGAAAACAATAGTTTCTTCACCATAAGTAATAACTGTATTCCATATATTTAATTTTCCTTCTATACTACATAAAAGTAACCCTTAAGTAACCTAAATCCAGAGACAAAACTTAGTCCTCAAAGTACCCTAACTGAGGCAACTATACTACACTGAGGTCCTCCACTATAGCTTACATTCTTTAACTAATTCAAGTGTAGCCCTATGGACCCTTCCTTGTGCACTTAGTCTTCTAATATGAAGAAACCAAAAGACATTTATAGTTAGTAATGTACATGATAAAAAAATATATCTTAAAACCTAAAGAGGTTTATAGAGGGTACTTATAAGCAAACTTGGCTTAAAAGCTCTCACTAACTACCAAGCCTACTTATTCCTACTCTTTTCCTTTATTTGCACAATAAGAAAATTATCCCCACTAGTGCTTATCTTGCACCTTAAGGTACTTAGTTTCTTAACTAAAAATACTTATCCCAATTCTAATTGCAAAATTCTTACTCCTAAGCTCAAATGTAACCAAATGCATTAATAATTAGTAAGAAACACTTAAAGTTCCATACCTTAACTCCATTTATGCAAGTTCCAAGCAAATTTGAGTACTATTCACCACAAGCTCCTCCTAAGTGTTCTTGAAGTTTCAAGTAAAATCCTTTACCATGGGCACTTAAATTAGCTAGAGCAAGATTAATTCTACTTACCCAATCAACCAAGAATTGTTTCTAATAGGTTTATTGTACCATTCCTTGATTTTGAACTTCAAACCCTTTGAACACCCACAAAAGCACCACAACACCTTCAATCTAGCTTAAGCTTGATAGATATCACTTGGAGGCTTTCATTTTCATCAAGTATTCATGGAATTAGGAGCTAGAGAACTGCATCAATGGTGGACAGAAGAGAGCTACGAGTTTGATGCAGGAAGAAGAGAAATAGTGACATCCTTCCCCTTGAAACCTAATCCTTCATACTCTCATCCACTCTATCATCTTAGCCCATCTTGCCACTTAAAGCCCTAATCATTTCTTGGTTTTATCTTGGCCCTTCTTAGACTTTCAATCATCCTCCATTTATACCCTATTGAAGTCTACTTAGGCCCCCATACTTAGCTCAAGCTAGTCTTTAGGCCTTAGGTGCTCAAATACTTACACATAGCTTAAAATCACTAATTTTGTTACTCAAGTCCTTCCACTATCTTTTATGGCTTATATGGGCTATACAACTTATGATCTTGCATATTTATATCATTTTTACACTTTTGACCCTAAATCCATCACTTGGGTAAAATTAACAGTGACCCTTAAGTGCCTTTAATAACTTAATAACCTTCCAAAACATTACCTATTTACTTGACATGCATAAGCAAACTTAAATTGAGGTACTTATGAGAGATTTTACTTACCTTGCCTATCCAAGCTAGGCTTATGCTAGAAGATCTAGTACATAGAAAGCTTCAATTTGAATGAATTTTATGGGATTTTGAAGAGATGATTAAGATAGGCTACAAAAAAAGTGGAAATATGAATATAGGAAAGAGAGGAAGATGATGGATAGTTTTATCACTAACAAGAAATATTCTAACTACTCCCACTAAGAAAAGTCTTGCCCATTTTTCTCATTGGACCTGAAACTAGATTTTGTTTTATTTTGGCCACCCAAACCGTTATTCAAGTGTCCCTCCTAGGTTCCAAATGAAATTGTTTTCTTGCCTTTAACGTTTACCCTTAAGCCACTTAAGCCATTATAGGATATAATAGCCCAAATTCTCACATAACGCATTTTAGTCCCTTAGCTTACACTTTTTGTTCAGATAGGTAGAATAACTTAAGTTATTTAATTAAAAACATTTAAACCTTAATTTCATCAAAATTACATCCATGCTATTAATTCAATCCAAAATTACCATATTGCCTTTTGTACCTTTTGGCACCATTTCACTGTTAAGAACTCAATATAACCTTACTTAGTTTGCTTTTCTTGCTTAATAAGAAACTTATTTGTGGTATTTAAATAAAAACACTTAAATTAAACCTTACCCGGCCAAAGCAAGTCATTAACTAAGAGAGCCTTCATAGATATCCTTAGGGAAATGATGATTAAAATATAAGCATGTTATTTCTCAACATAAACTTAGGCAAACATTTAAGTCAAGGCTATTGGTTCCAAGTTTAAGGTTCCATACCCCTTTAAGGGCCTACATTACCCTAAAGTAGGAATAAGTTCCCAAGATTTTATCTCTTGTGTCATGCCATTAGGAATTTTTTCCATTTAATATGCAATTTTACCATTTTAGTTGCTTGTGGGTTCATTAAACCATTTCTTAAAGAACCAATAGTCATTATAAAGCATTAATATGGCTATAGGCTTCAACCTTAGTTATAAAGACAACATATAAATGGCAGTTGCCTTTAGAAACATTCATGAAATGCTTTTCCAAAACCATGTATTTGTCTTATATACACATACAAGAAACCATTCAAAATTCATAAGACATATGAACATAAGTAGAAGAAATCTTTATTCAACCCCAAGTCACCTACATATCATTATAGGCATTTACAAGTACCCAAAATATTGTCCATGTCTAGAGTACAAAGATCTCATTCAAAAGGCCTAGTGTGATGCTCCTTACCCCATACAGAGGTTATCTTCCATGATGTTTACATAGGACCAAGCTGCATGTAACGTAAACTAGTTGCTTGTTAGCCAATTGAAACCTTTTTCTTGAGCCCCAAGTTCCTACTGTGAGGATCCTCCAATTATTAGGTAATTAATTTATTTTAATTATGAAATTTGATGAAGTTTAAAGTTTGAAGTTAATTGACCAAGCATGAGACTTTCTTGCAAGTAAAGCTAAGAAAGGCATTTTGGTAATTTGGCTGGTCATGATAAATTGGGAGAATTTTGAGCAAAAAGTCTATATTTTCCCTGCAGGAGAATTCCCCTTATATAATATGAATACAAGCTTATATTTCACATTAAGAAGTTTCCCTTTGTCTCGTCAATATTTCAAATTAAGTTCCATTGGGGTGTCAACAGAATTTGTGCCGTAAATCCTGCTAATTGGACCACATCCTGATTATATTTATGTTGATTCAAGAATATACCTTGAGGTTGATGATGCACCTCTAACCCCAAAAAATAGGTGAGTTAGCCTAGGTCTTCCGTGTGGAAAGTAAAGTGCAGCAAATTCTGAAGTTTAGAAATGGCCTCCATGTCAAAACCAGTGATGATGATGTCGTTGACATAAACAAGTAGAACAATTATCCCTTTACATGTCTGGTGGAGGAAAAGTGATAGGTCATACTGACTTTGAGTGAATGAAAATCTGAGAAAAGTTGATCAAAAATTTTCAAACCATACTCATGGTGCCTGCTTCAATCCATGCAAAAAGCGTTTCAGTTTGCAAACATCATTAGGTGAGGAAGTAGCCATACCATAGGGAAGTTTCATGTAAACCTCCTCCTTAAGATCACCATGTAAGAAAGCATTCTTTACATCCATTTGATGTAAAGACCGTGATTATGATGCAACCAGAGCTAGTATTGTTCGTATAATGGTCATCTTTGCTACAGGTGCGAAGGTCTCATCATAGTCTAGACCATATTCTTGCTTGTTGCCAAGAACCACCAAGCGAGCCTTGTAACGATATATGGATCCATCAAAATGCAGCTTGATCAAAAACACAAACTTACTATCAAGGGGTATCACAGACAGCGGACATGGAACAATATCTCAGGTCTGGTTTTCTTTAAGTGCAAGAAGTCCTGTTTCAATAGCTTTTCACCAACATTCATGCTCCATTGCCTGTTTATATGTTAAAGGAATAGGAATATAGGACAAGGTGGTTGTCAAAGATAAAGGAGAGGTGAATCCATACCTATCTGGTGGTTTACAAACCTGAGTCTTATGTCTAAGAAGTTCAGGTGCAATTGTAAGAACTGGGTCAACAGTTAAGGGATCAACTGAAGGGGGCCTAGGAGGTGCTAAGATCTAGTGTCGCTGGTAAACTATGAGAGGTTTAGGGGGTACAGAATCTATAGAAAATTTAGTAAATATAGCAAAAATAGAAAATGAAGGAGAAAGATCATAATGGAGTGTGGAAAAAAAATACTGGTTTTCAAAGAAAATCACATTGTGAGAAACCTGAATACGACACAAGTTAGGATCATAACAAAGAAAGCCTTTTTGGTGCATAAAATCTCCTAGAAAAGCACATTGAATAGCTTGAGTTATGAGTTTTGTGCATTCTTGTGTAGGAAGATGAACATAGCACACACAACGGAAGATATGAAGGTGAGAATATTTTGGGGTATGACCAAATAATCAAAAGAAATGAGAGGCATGGTTCAGTGAAGAAAAGGGCAATTTGTTGATGAGGTAGACGGCAGTGGAGAAAGCTTCACACCAAAAAAAAAAAGGTACAAAAGACTCTAATACAAGAGTGCAAACAACATCGAGAAGGCAACTGTTCTTTCTTTCAGCCACCTCATTTTGTTTTGGGGGTTGAAGGACAAAACCTTTGAGAAATTATGCCATTGGTTTGCAAAAATTCTTGAAATAAATGATACATATACTCAGCCCCATTATCTGAACATATGCATGAAAAAGCTTGAAAACAAAAAACACTTCATCTTTAGAATGCAAAAAATAAATCCATGTGAAGCAACTATAGTCATCAATGAAAGTGACAATGTACTTGTAATTTGCATGAGATATGACTGGTACCATACCCTACACATCACTATGTATCAAATCAAAAGGTTGGACTACATTTGGTGTGTAAGTGGGAAATGGTAGAATTTTACTTTTTCCAAGCCTACAAGAATTGCAATCAAATTGAACAGTACTAATAGATGGTGCCCCTTTATTCCCAAGTAAACCAAATTTTATCAAAGTATGAAGTACATTAGAGTCTGGGTGTCCTAGACGTTTATGCCATGCTCAATAATCAAAATAAGTAAAATTACAAGTGATGACGGGCAAAGAGAAACATGGAAACACTAAAAATTATAGAAGGAAAAGACATCCTATTTAGACCCCCTTGCAATCATCTCCCCTAATTACTGATCCTACACAACACAACCAAATTCAGAAAATTCTACTTTACAATTGTTGTCAACCAATTGATCGATAGAAACAAGATTAGTGGTAAGGCCAGGAAAGACATGAACATTAGTTATAGAAGAAGAAACATCACCAGTGGCTATGATAGGTAAAGAGTTGCCACCAGCTATATGAATTTTTAGGATATTTACTTACATTGGTGAGGAATTTAACATTGTTTCTCATGTTTGGGAGGCCCCAGAATCAAAGTACTAATAAGATGATGTATTGAAGGGTTTACCTTAAAGTCCTAACGTAGAGAATGTAGAAATGATTATTTGTTGAACCATTTCAAGGGTCACAGATTGAACAGGAGTAAGAGCATTTTGTGTTAGATGTATAGTATCCACAAAACTTCTAACACTTGAAGAACCAGCTGAGGCAATATATGTTGTTTCAAATCTCTTGAAGAGTCGAGTAAAGCATTCCTTGATGATATGGCCATTCTTTTTGCAATAGTTGTAGAATTTTTTTGAACATTTTGAAGCATAATGACCAAATTCTTTGCAACAAAAGCATTGAATAGTACTCATGCCCCTACCTTTTAGCTTGCCATAAGCTGCATAAGCCATAAGAATAGATGTGGATTTATGTTGTTCCAAGGTGTTTTGAGTGAGAAGTCATTGTTCCTCACGGAACAATCCATTGAGGCATGCATCCAAGGAAGGGACTAATTCCCGGTTCATAAGATTGTACCCGGGCTTTTAAATTCATATTTCAGTTTCATAGGAAATTAATCCCTCTTAGTAGTTTCATGTACAGATTGAACTGAACTAAGACCTTCAGGAGGTAAGGTAGCATAGACTATATCAGTATATTCAGCCCAAAGATTCATAAAGCTAGAGCAAAAATTAGAAATAGAGAAACTGCCCTGTTGGAGACGGCTAGCTCATGTTCAAGCTGAAATCGATGAGCAATATTGTGTTGACTATAGAGTTTTTTAGATAATTCTACATTTTAGCTACAATGTTGAAAGGTTGAAGACTCAAATGTTGGATTCCAGATACCCTAGAATCCATGCCATGATTTGAGCATCCTTGACTTCCTACATGGCATGCTCACCCTTGTCTTGGTCCTTCTCAAGAGCACCCATAGATCTTTTCCTTTAACAAATATCTTGAAATGAAATGCCCAGGCTGAGTAGTTTTTGCCAAAAAATGAATTAGGAAGACATCATACTTGTCTAAAGCCATGAGGCTGAGACAACTTGATACAATATAACTAAGAACAAAGGATTGAACTAGGTCTGAGTTGGGCTTAAGAAGAAGAGATACACAAGAATTCAGAACTGAGGCTTTCATACCATGATAAACTCATAGAATTTTGAGCAAAAAGTTTGTATTTTCCCTAGAGGACAATTCCCTTTATAAAATATGAATACAAGCTTATATTTAGCCCTAAACATAGCTAAACTGCCATATACAAATCTATCTAAAGATATCCTAAAGCTAGTATATCTTAAAACAAAATCATAAAGATAGTTATCACAACTGTACAAGGCATAAAATCTGTCATAAAATCTGTTGGCTTTATATGGCTAGCTAATTCCTTTGATAGGTCAAACCCAATTTAGACCTAGTCAATGGCAGAAAAATATATGTTTGAAGGTTGAGGTAAGAAAACTTAGGACTTAAACATCAAATGAAGACATACTTGATGAAATGAAAAAGGAGAAAGGCTTTTATCCAAGAGGTAAGGAGACTTTTGAGCCTTTTAAGTTAAGGGCAACTAAGGGTGGGAGACAACCTGCCAATGAGGCTGAAAATCAGCCCATAATATGGGAGATACCTCATCTTATCATGGTTATTTACCCTAAAATTATATCTACAATGTGGGAGAGACCCCATCCTATTGTGGTTAGTTACCCTAAAATTCTATCTATGCATGCAAAACCCTAATCCCTTACTACTTTAATCTCTCATCCATCCTTCATCCATTCCCATTCCCCAATCAACCTCCAAGACACATAAACTCACTCTCCTTTCTTCTTCTCATCATCTTCTCTGCCTCAACACCTCCAAACCACTCAGCTTTTACCAAAAATTCAAATGAAATCAAGAAAATGTGAGCTCTTAAGTGTTAAACTAAGGGAGACAAGGACATGTTGTAAGGTAAAGCTTAGGAGCTCTGATTTTACTTCATGTAGCTTGATTTTTGTTGTTCTTCAGGTTAGGTATTATGTTTTCTTGGAACAAGGTTTCTTATTCATTAAGATGTACTCATAAAAATCCATGGTTTGTTAAGGTTATGCTTGGTAAAAGAAGGAGAAATTGTAAAGCCTTTGGAACAAGTTTTTGTCTCAGATTTTTCTCTTAAGGTGAGGAGGTCATTTCATTTTGGTTATGTCCTTAAGAGATGCTACTGTTATGCTTAAATTGTTAATGATAAATGGTTAATTTACTAAGTTTTTTATAGGACTCAAAGAGGGTTAGAACCAGACTCATGGTGCCTAGATCTTAAGCTTGCGATGTGGTGATTATGTAAGGATATGGTGTTCACGTAGCACAATTGGTTGGGTAAAAGGGCATAGAGGATGAAAAAGGCTAAGGTGGCCAAGGGCCTAATATTAAGGAACTGGCATGGCCAAAGAAGGCCATGAGGCAATGATTTTGACGTAGAGTGCATGTGTTTGTGGTGTGACCAAGTCAATGAGGCTTGGTAGTGTGCATATGTAGAGTTGGGTAGTGCATGTACATGTGGTGCTTAAGGCAATGGTTGCATATGTTTTAGGCTTGTGAGCATTAAAACTTTTTTCTTATGCAGCATCATATTTTTATTCATGCTTTTGAACTCACGTCAAACCAACATCTTAGTTTAATAAATATACGTGTTTTGTTGACACTAAGTAAATGATTTTTTTAATTTAGAAGTAAATACTAAATGTTAAGCAGTGGCAAAGATTTACGTAATAAGCCTTGAAAAAAAGATCTCGGATATGGGGAATGATTCCAACTTAATTATATGAATGGATTATGCAACAAGAAAAAATAAAATAATTAACAAATTAATTAGCATTAATTGAGATGGTTCCTCATGGTTCATATTAGAGCATAGGTTTATACTAAAGGTGAGCTTTAGGTTGTTACCAACATAGTAGTTTTGTGTATAGAGTCGGAGTTTGGCTAATGATTATGCATATTGATTATGTGTTACATTTTTTTATGTTTTTGATTTGTTTACTTGTAGTCTAGTTATTGTTTGTACTAAGAACCATAAGGCCACTAATGCGAGCCAGGATGGTTAGGTAGAGACAAAGGGTAGGGTGTCTGAGGCATCATATTGGATGCTCTATAAGCTTTCACCGTGAAGATGTTTGATTGTATGAATTGGCAAACTAAGAATCTTACTCTCCTAACCTAAGGGCTAAACGCCCTAACTCAAACCTATGCATAGGGCAGTAGGGCTAATGGGCAAGACTTTCATGACTTGATATGGATAATGAGCCACTAGAGGAGGGTAGTCGGGATCTTAAGACAAGTCACCAGAAGGGTAACAATGGTAGGGTCAAGAACCTGCTGCTGCTACAGCCTAGCATGAGGATGGATCCCTGATTACCATTCTCAATGAGTTTCAAAGGTTGGGTTTGCCCTACTTTAACAGCAGGGGAGATCCTAAGGATGCCACTAATCAGCTTGCTTAGATGAACAAGATTTCCAGACCCTACTAATTTATGATAATATGAAATTATATATGGTTTTCTTCTACCTAAAAGGCGCCACTAAGATCTAGTGGAATAGGAAGTAGGATCTACTCAGTGAGGAAAATAAAGGTAAGTTTAGGTATAGAGCCAAGCCCCTAGCTTAGCAGTACTTTGAAAAGTTCAAATGATAGTACATTAGCAAGGCTACCAGGGACCTTAAGAAGCAGGAGTCCAAGAAACTCACTTAAGGTGAGATGGCTATGACTAAGTACTCTAGAAAGTTTAGTGCATTATTACGAAATGAGCCATACTTAGTTAGTCGAGAAGAGACCAAGATAGCTTGGTTTATATAGGGGCTTATGCCACATTTGCTTAAGTTTATGGCCTTTTCTGATTTTAGTGCATATTCACAAGCAGTGGCATAAGGCACTACACTTAGAGATATTAATAAACCTTGCCAATGCCAAGGGCAGGTTTGAAAGGGTAGATCCTCAGCCACCAAAAGCCATGGCAAGAGGCTAGCTTCCTCATAGACATATACCAATGGTAGCAACTGAAAGAAAACCAATTCCAGGAAAAAGCCCCTATAAGAGCTAGGGCACGTTTTATGATAAGAAGCCATGCCTCCACTTAAAAGGAAAGTAGTAGTCCAGAAATTGTCTTGAGGGGCAGGGAGCACCCAAAAGGACTGTGCCTAACTCCAGATGACAAGCAAACCCAATATAGTTGGAGGAATTGGAGCACTCAAAGCTGGAGGAGCCAAATAGGGAGCTGGAGGATGGGCTTACCTACCAAGGCCACCTTAGCAATGAGTGTTCGCCTTGGCACACTATAATGATTGACTAAATAATACTAATGTTAAATTTTTATTTTATACTAGTGGATCATTATCTATTATATCTACTAGATTAGAAGATAATTAGGTTTAGCTAGGACTAAAGCACCTGAAATGTGGATTGTTATGGTAACGGGTCTTCATCTTGCATTCATTAAGGAGAAAGTAGAGTTATCCCTTTGACATAGGCTGCCACAAATTTCACTATGACTTCTAGGTGATGTCACTAGGAAAAAAAGACTTGGTACTCATTATTGATTGGTTGGTGATGAAACTAGGCTAACATCAACTATTTGAGTTATACCATCACCCTTCAAATAGAAAAGAAGGACTTGGTGATTTGTGACAACGGGTTGGGAGCTAGTGCCAAGTCCATTTCAATGAGATTGATTAATGTGATTCCAGTTATGGATGAAGAGAAGTAGTACAACCTGAAAATAGCTTAGGTTTTCCATGCCAACCTACCAGGTTTCCCACCTAAGATAGTGATCGATTTTCCTTCTCAATCCTAGGGAGTGGATACTTGTTCTTAATAGTCACTGCATTGAGCTTTCTGTAGTCAATGCATAGTCTCAGAGATCCATCCTTCTTTTTCACAAAGAGAACAGGAGCTCCCCATGGTGAAACACTTGGCCTTATGAACCCTTTTTCAAGAAGTTCATCAAGTTGTTTCTTGAGCTCATTCATCTCTGTGATTGGCATTCTGTAAGGAGGTATAGATATTGGACTAGCTTCTGGTTGCAACTTGATTTCAAATTCAATCTCCCTTTGTGGAGGAATACCTGGCAGGTTTTTAGGAAAGACTTGTGGAAAGTCTTTCACTATAAGTATTCTGTCCACTTCCTCATCACAATGCAATTCATTCAATGCATAACAATAATCATGCTTAGAAATCACAGATATCTCATCTAGTACCTCTAGTTCCATGCCATGCATTTCATACACTAATTCATTAGAATTTACTAATGCATGCACTTCACCATCAGGCAATGTGATTTCCCTCTTAGCACAATCAATTCTTATGTTATGCATAGCGAGCCAATTCATACCCAACACTAAATCATACTTAGGAATGTCCAACACTAGCAGATTAGTCATAACCTTAGTCTTTCCTACTACTAGCTCACAATCCTTGAGAAGGAAAAACTGAATGGGACCAACTTTCTCAAATGATACCGAAACTTGAGGATAGTCCTCAAACAAGAGAGAAAGGCTTATGTCCTAGAGCAGCCCATTCCGAATGAGCCTGCTGCCACTGCTCCAAGAGCTGAAAGGGATGCTCACAAGAAGCATTCTGATGATGCTTTGGATGTTGCATGCCTCATGCTTATTACCATGGAATCTGAGCTTCAGAAGCAACATGAGAACATGGGGGCATTCGATATGATCGAACATCTCAAAATGCTTTTCCGAGAGCAAGCTAGGCATAAGAGATTTGAGACCTCTAAGGCATTATTTCAGTGCAAGATGTCTGAGGGAAGTCCCATAGGTCCTCATGTGCTCAAGATGATTGGGTACATTGAGAATCTTGAAAATTTGGGATTTGCTCTTCAGAAAGAGTTGGCTATCGATGTGGTCTTGCAATCGTTGCCTGAAAGCTACAGTTAGTTCGTCATGAACTATAACATGGACGACCTTGAAAAGTCCCTTCCTGAATTGCTCAACATGTTGAGAACTGCTGAGCAAAATCTTAAGAAGGCTAAGCCCATTTTGATGGTTCAAAGGGGCAAAGGAAAGGGAAAAGCCAACAAGAAGAAGGATAAAGCTAATGGAAAGTGCAATGCTAGTTCTTCTTCAGCTGCACTGAAACCAAAGGGTGGTGTGGCAAAGGAAGGGGAGTGCTTCCATTGTAAGCAACCTGGACACTGGAAGCGTAACTGCAAGCTCTATCTTGAAGAACTTGCTAAAGAAAAGGGAAGTAAGACCTCCACTTCAGGTATTTTCGTTATAGAGGCTAACTTTTCTACTTCCTCATCTTGGGTATTGGATACTAGATGTGGATCTCACATTTGTGCAAATGTGTAGGGTCTAAGTAGAAGTAGAAGATTGGCCCGAGGTTAAGTGGACCTACGTGTTGGAAATGGAGCAAGGGTTGCTGCCTTAACCGTAGGGACTTATGTTCTCACTTTACCTAGTGGATTAGTTTTAGAATTAGACAACTGCTACTTTGTGCCTACTATTAGTAGAAATTTGATTTCTGTTTCTTGTTTGGACAAGAAAGGTTTTTCATTTATAATAAAGGACAAATGTTGTTCTATTTATTTGAATGAAATCTTTTATGGTAGTGCTCAACTTAGCAATGGGTTGTATGTTCTAGACCTCGAAGATCCAATCTATAATGTGAATACCAAGAAGGTCAGATTAAATGATTCGAACCCGACCTATCTCTGGCACTGTTGCTTGGGCCATATAAATGAGACCCGCATATCCAAGCTCCATAAGGATGGACTCTTGGACTCATTTGATTTTGAATCATATGAGACATGTGAGTCATGTTTGTTGGGCAAGATGACCAAAGCCCCATTCACAGGGCAAAGTGAAAGGGCTAATGACTTACTAGGACTCATACATAGTGATGTATGTGGCCCTATGTCTACACAAGCTAGAGGAGGTTTCCAATACTTCATTACTTTCACTGATGACTTCAGCAGATATGGCTATGTGTATCTTATGAGACACAAGTCAGAATCCTTTGAAAAGTTCAAAGAATTCAAGAATGAAGTAGAGAATCAACTCGGGAAGAGTATCAAAGTGCTTCGATCAGATCGAGGTGGAGAGTACTTGGATCGAGAATTCCTTGACTATCTGAAGGAGTGTGGTATAGTATCACAACTCACTCCACCAGGTACACCTCAATGGAATGGTGTATCTGAAAGGAGAAATCGAACTCTGTTAGACATGGTTCGCTCTATGATGAGTCAAGCTGACCTTCCAAACTCCTTCTCGGGACATGCTCTAGAGACAGCCGCTTTTACACTAAACCGAGTTCCATCTAAATCAGTTCAAAAGACACCATTTGAGATATGGAGTGGGAGGCGTCCTAATTTGTCTTTTATGAAGATTTGGGGCTGTGACGTTTATGTGAAACGTCAATCCTCTGACAAACTAGGGCCCAAATCTCAAAAATGCCTTTTTGTTGGGTATCCCAAAGAAACAAAGGGTTACTATTTCTACAATCCTTCTGAGCAAAAAGTGTTTGTTGCTCGAACTTGTGTCTTTTTGGAGAAAGAGTTTATCTCTAAAGGAACTAGTGGGAGGAAAGTAGAACTTGAAGAAATTCAAGAACAACAAGGAGACATCGAACCTGAAATGGAACCTGAACAGACACCACAAGATGTTGTTCAAGAGTCTGTTCCTGTAGCACAGAGCCCGCGTAGGACTGGTAGGATTCGACATGAGCCCGAGAGATATGGATTTCTCATGACTCACACTGGTGATGTGATGCTCATGGATCAGGATGAGCCCACAACCTACCAACAAGCTATGTCGGGGCCTGACTCTGAGAAGTGGCTAGTGGCCATGAAATCTGAGATGGAATCCATGTATGAAAACCAAGTATGGACTTTGGTTGACCCACCTGAAGGGGTAAAACCCATAGGGTGCAAATGGGTTTTCAAGAAGAAAACTGACATGGATGGTAATGTGATTACCTTTAAGGGACGATTGGTTGCAAAAGGTTTCAAGCAAATTCATGGTATTGACTATGATGAAACTTTTTCACCAGTTGCTATGCTTAAATCCATCCGAATTTTGTTTGCTATTGCTGCACACTATGATTATGAGATATGGCAAATGGATGTCAAAACTGCATTCCTAAATGGAAAGCTACTTGAGGATGTGTACATGACACAACCTGAGGGTTTTGTCACTCCTGAGAATGCCAATAAAGTGTGCAAGTTGCAAAGGTCCATTTATGGACTGAAGCAAGCTTCTCGAAGTTGGAATCTTCGTTTTGATGATGCAATCAAAGAGTTTGGTTTTATCAAAAATGAAGATGAACCTTGTGTCTACAAGAAGGTTAGTGGGAGCGCTATTGTCTTCTTGGTGTTGTATGTAGATGACATACTACTCATCGGGAATGACATTCCTGAGCTACAGTCTGTGAAGACTTGGCTAGGGAAATGTTTCTCTATGAAGGACTTGGGTGAAGCAGCCTATGTGTTAGGCATCAGGATCTATAGAGATAGATCTAGAAAGCTTCTTGGCCTAAGTCAAAGTACATATATTGACAAGGTGCTAAAGAGGTTTAGCATGCAAGATTCCAAGAAAGGATTCTTGCCCATGTCACATGGTATCACTCTTTCTAGTTCTCAGTGTCCAAGTACACCCGAGGAGAGAGAGCGCATGAGTAAGATTCCATATGCCTCAGCAATTGGATCTATCATGTATGCCATGATATGTACTCGTCCCGATGTCTCATATGCTTTGAGCATGACGAGTAGGTACCAATCGAACCCCGGTGAGAGTCACTAGACAGCTGTTAAGAACATCCTTAAGTACTTACGAAGGACTAAGGATGCATTCTTGGTCTTTGGAGGTGAAGATGAGCTCGTTGTAAGGGGTTACACCGATGCAAGCTTCCAATCCGATAAGGATGATTTTAGATCGCAATCTGGTTATGTGTTTTGTATTGGTGGTGGTGCTGTGAGCTGGAAGAGTTCAAAGCAAGAGACAGTAGCTGACTCTACAACAGAATCTGAGTACATTGCCGCCTCTGATGCTGCGAAGGAGGCAGTTTGGATCAAGAAGTTCATCACTGAACTTGGAGTGGTTCCAAGCATTACTGACCCGATAGAGCTCTATTGTGACAACAATGGAGCAATCGCACAGGCTAAGGAACCTCGATCTCACCAGCGATCCAAACACATACTTCGACGCTATCATCTCATCAGGGAGATCATCGAGAGGGGTGATGTAAGGATATGCAGGACTTCGACAGATAGCAACATTGCTGATCCGCTGACAAAGCCCCTTACGCAGCAAAAGCATGATAGCCATTCTAGGTCCATCGGTATTAGATACATGGATGATTGGCTTTTAGTGCAAGTGGGAGATTGTTAGTGTTGTGCCCAAAAAGCCAATCATGAGATGATTGTATTTTTTGCACATTGAGTCATGATATTTTATTAAGGCATTAATCCAGCAATTATGTTTGTTGTTTTGTTTCTGCGTAACTTAACAAACATAATTGTAACCCTAGAATAATGATATTCTTAAACGTCCCTGGTCTAGTATTATTGTGGAGCGGGTTGCAATAATACATAACGACTAGCATATGTGGAGACTAATATGAGATATGTAGTCTACATATGGGTACAAGTTGGAGAACTTGTGTACTGGACCGACCCACCATGAGAACACTACATGGATCGTTATATGAGTGTCATAAGTGATTCTCATAGTGATCATGGTATATGTAGTCCTTCGAACCTAAGATCATCAAGGTTCCCTACATGTGAGTCACATACTTTGATACTTTCCTTTGTTGCTCGTAACTGAGTGAACTTGAAGGAGGTCATTGGGTATGTCACATATCATGCAGAGGGATTTGTATGATCAAGATGGGATTTGTCCCTCCTATGTAACGGGAGTGATATCTTCGGGCCCCTTGATAGAGTGAGACTTAGAAAATGCATGGCCATGCTCGGATGAGTTGATATATGATATCAATGTCATCAGTTTAAGTTGGTCTACTCGGTAATCAAGAAACCAAAGATTGGGCTATACGAGAGTGACACATTCCATGTCTCGTGCTTAGTCTTGATATCTTGGACAAAGGGACAATGGCATATATCGGTGATGATCATAAAGGTTTAGTCGAATCATCGACAATCTTGTCACTTGGGTAGCAATGATGTGTTGCTAGACACCGCTCATTGCTTATGATCATAAATGTGATTTATGATCATTGCCAACGTGGCAAGAGCCTATTGGGTCGCACACATAGAGCTATTTGGATCATTAGAGTGCATGGGCTAATTATTTGGGTTATGGTTTCACTTTAATTTCGTATTAATAATGGGCCCAAGAGTTGAGCCATTATTAAGCCCGAAATTAAATCCTAATTGGATTAGGGCTTTGAAACCCATTAGGCCTGGAAGTTGAGTCTCACTATAAATACAACTTTTAAGTGAGAAATTCGCAGGTCTCCTTGCCCTAGCCTCCAAAAAGGACAGCCACACTCTTCTCTTGCAATTCCTTGGACGATGCAAGCTAGCACTACGAGCGCAAGAGAAACGCATCTGCCAGGACGTGGTGGAAGCGTGGTGATCCCGAGAGGCTCGTGTGGCTACCATAGAGAGCCTGAACACGTCAACTATTCAGGTTTTGTGATTTGACTCTACAGTTGAGTGAGAGATCTCAACCGAAAATTAGGTATGAAAATTTTCAAACACCTGGTTTACCCTGTTTCAGTTGGATCCTGGAGAGTTTCGGTTAAATTCCGCTGCGTTGTTTGACTCCCGAAACCCATCAGGTACTAAGTTGCATTTTTTGACACATTTATCAAGGCACGCTCACAATATGTCACCAACTATAAAAGATCCAAAAGACCTGCTGTTAAGTAATGATATCATTAGGATAAACTGACTTAAGAAAAACAAAGGAAAGAAGGCATACCCTGACCACCATCCCAATGGCAATCTTAGTCATTTTAAGGACAAAAAGTTTCTCTAATAGAAAAATACTATATTAATGGGTTAACAGCCCAAAAAAAAAATTTGCATCATGAAAAGGTTGACCAAGATAAGGGTGTCTCTTTCACTTAGAGGAAAGAATAAATTAAAAGCAGCACAACCCTCAAGAAGAAGCCAGTCTCTTATTTACCTCAAAGAAAGATGACAAGCTTTCACTTTATCTCAAGGTCCTTCCAAGTGATGGGGTGCTCAACAGAGTACCTTGGACACCAAAGTAAAAGGGAGATAATGTAAGAAAGCTTTTTTGTCTCTATAAAAAAAAGTAAGGAAATTCATAACATTTGAGAAAAATGTCACAAAAGTACATAAATGACATAAAAGGAAACATTTCCATAGGATGAGGAAGGGCCAAGAAAAAACCTTCTACATTGAATAGTAGCTTGTAGAGGTAGGCCCTCCATAGTTTACACCTTCACATTAGTTGGGATCCCCAGATGAATGAAGGGTAGAGGGGCAATCACCTTTTCTATAGGTACTGTTGCCATTGGCTTAGCAGTGTTGGAGCTTGGAAGTAGGTTCTTTGAACCTAAAGAGTCTTCATCCTTTAAATTAACCACCACTTTAAAGGATGCAGTCCAAGCTCTAGCCTTAAGGCAACTGTGTATTTTTCAAATGCCACAGGATCCATGTGGGCGTTATGATGTTGTGCAAAAGGAGAAGGCATCAGTCTAAATTGCTTCAATAGAGGAATCTAATCCTCATAATCAAATGAATCATGGAAGCAACGATTTGATGCTTTCTGGTAGCCTTTTCACTCCTAGTAAAGGAGCCCCATCTTTCGTTGGTGGGCTCCTCAAGACCTGCTTTGGGTCCTTCTAGGTCTTGTTCGCTTCTAATTGTTTACATTATTGCTAAATCATCACCTTGACAAGCTAAGATATCATCTTCAAAATGGTTTACTAACTGCTACTTATCTAATCTAAATCTGAAAAACACAAATGGTTACAATCGAAGCTCATGAAAAAGAAACAAAAAATGGAATACTAAAGGAAAAAAACCACCAGACCATCTATAAAGGATAAAAAACACTCTAGATTAAGCACCGATAACATGATTGACAATATCACTCTCACCTAAAGTAATTTTATATAGGACCTCAAAAGTATAATGAAAAGAATGAGCCATAAGAAGAATGGAAGCAAATGCTTCTGCTTTGTGTCTTGATATCCATTTTATTCCATTTCTAATGATGGATGAGCAGACACCTCAAAAGTCTGGCACTTATGATAAATCCACCAAGTGGAGACCATAAAGTAGAATTCATGCCTCCACTCTATGTAATTGCATGTATTTGCAAGAAATGGACCAATGGCCATCTCCTTCTCCATGTTGATGACATCCAGGTAAAGGAATAGGGATTTTGACTTATTGATAATATTGTAAAATAAGCAAAAGGCAAGAACAGATGAAGCCACTCAATAGCATATAGAGGATGATAAAAGCATTGATGAATCAAAAAACATTGTGATGTAGATGGAAAAGGTTGATCCCATAGAAAAAAAAAGGTGACAAGGAAATGATGATGCAGGAAGCAAAGGCATGGCTCCAGTCAAGCACCAATGATCATCAAAAGAATTTGAAATCTCAAAAAAGATGGCAACTTGGAAATCAACTCTATCTTGAAGTTTTTTTTTTTAGATGTCGTTGTGATCGTGTTCTCTAAAGAAATAAAGAAAGAATTATCAACATTTTTCAACTAAAAGTTAGGGGAAACAAAAAACTAAAACACACAAAAAAGGGATAACAAAGAATAGAGCCCTGAAGTGTTTTTTAGTGGGAGTTTCTAACTCTCAAGTAATTTTTTTTCTTAAAGGTCTTTGTAACCTAAAAGTAAGGAAGTCAATGTACCCATGAAGGTGGGTAAAGTTCTCCTTATATAGTGCTTCTCGGAAGAACCATGGGCATCTATCAATTTGGCCATGTGTCCTCCATTGAAGGATAAGCACTAACATAATGGTATAGCATGGTGGTTAGCAACCTTTCCCTAACTAATAGTGCAGATGTATAGAATAGGGGGCATGATTCTCGGGTTACTCCCTAAGAGGGCTCTCGATCAATTGGACATGGGCAGCCTATTCAGGTACGGATGTCTCAAGATGACCGCCTTTTGAGTTGCATTCATGCCAAGTTACAAAAAGCCTTTCCTAGTAAGTTGGAGGCCTATTGAGGATGTACCATCACTGGGGTGGCCTTTTAGAAAGCAAAAAAGCTAAAAAAACTAAAAGGAAAACTCTACAACTAATTTCTTTAAAGGATGCAAGAAAAAGCTTGTCAATAATTACATTAAGAACAGAAAGAGATGAAGTTTGTAATGATTTGGACTTGTTGAACATAGAAAATTGTCAACAATGGGAAGAAGCAATATAAAGAGAAGTGCAAAAACTTGATCTATAAGGAGAAGCAAAAAGAAGTACTCATATTATGTAGAAGGATGCGAAGTAAATCTCTAATGTCTTTTCCCCTCTTTTGCCTTATTTCGTTAGAAATGATGATCAAAATGGTAGCATGATAAGACAATCCTAATGCAAGGCCCATAAAGGTTGTAATGGGTCATAAAGACCCTAAGCCCATAAAGCCTTATGAAGCCTAAATTGGCTTATAGTATATGTAAGAGATAATACATAGGCGTAATGAGAAACTTCAGAGATCAAAGGACCCCCAGGAACATGGAGTACCACTTTAAGGTCCGCTTTACTGATAGCCTATTATCTTATTAACAAAATAAATGAAGGAACATCGAATCAAACCTAAACAAGCTATGGTTAGTCCTATATATTCAGCCTAAAAGAAATAGATTTGACTCTTATTGCTTCGAACACAAGACTTCTACTCAAACACATGGTTAACTCTATCATTATAAGGTTACCCCATGCACACAAGCCTAAGGTCCTATAATGATTTTCTTTTTTTTTTCTAGTACTCCCAGTTACTTGTGGACCTCCATTGGAGTAATTTAGCATTCCTTTCTAGGCACATCACTATCCTTTAACACAAACTATCAAAAGGTAAGCCTTCTATTATTATGATATCTTGTAACTGTATAAGGGCAAGTTGTTGGTGCTATTGATGGTGCTAACAGAACCATAAACTCATGCAAGTGCTTTGGTTTTGCTTCTATTATAACCTTTATATTCTATCTACTAAATTTCTCTCATCCATAGATGTATCTACTTAAGTGGTGAACCAAATTAAACTTGTTTGTGCTTATTTTTCTTTCTATTATGACTTATGCTATACATATTTAGTGTTTGAGAATTTTTTACTATTAAATTCTTTATAACATTAAGGTTTTATCCTAATTTTTTAATATAGATACAAACATGTAGGTAAATTACAAATTTTGTCCCTAAACTATACCTCTCATTATAAATTGATCCTTAAAGCAGAAAATGTAGAAAATTTGTCATTAAAGTAATCATTTATTGAATGAATGTCCTTTCATCGTCCAATTAGCAAATGTAAATATTTAGATACAAATCTACAAAAAAATATATAATAAAGGAACAAAATTATATGAATATAGAATTTTTATAAACTTTATTTACTTGCTAAATTTTTCAATTTACTTACTATTGTACTAGCTATTAATTTATTAAATCCTTAATTCGGTGATAATAGATTGTTAGATAAAATCAAATTTCGATGATGTTTAAAGAATATTATCCTTATTATTTCATTTTAAAAAATATATTGTCATGTTAAATATGCATTTTTATATTCACCAGCCGAACGCATAATAAAGATCTGCTAATAGAAGATTAATTGCACAACAAATGAGTACCTTAGAATGGGTAAAAGCACATTAGTCCCTGAGGATGCTTTATACCTCGAGTCTCGATCTCAGTAACAGTATGTATGGTCTTTCTCAAGATATAATTGTGTGGGTATTTGTGAAAGATACTTCGATGCCAAATTAAGCAAAGATTCAGGGTGTGAGAGATCAAGGGAAAGCCATCAACACCTCATTTATTGGCTCTAGGGAAAGAACCTCATATAACAAGGACCGTTAGATGAACAATAGATTCTTGTAGCTTGAGAGTTGTTAGATTTGAAGGATAGCTTTTTATGTGGGACCCACATCATGTTTATCCATTAAGTTGGTTGGGCTTGTATGGGCTAGTCTAGCGTTTAGGCTTCGACTGCCTTTTGAGCCAAACTGCTCAAAATGGGCATAAGCCCAAACTAAATTAAGTGGGCCTAAGTCAAATTATTAGAGTCGAAATATTTCAATATATGGTATCAGCATTGGCTTCCCAGTCTTAGTAGAATGGTGAGGTACTCTAGTAAAGGCTTTCTTAGGATTGTAATTAGAATGCTTACTAAATGATGGGTATTACCGTCATAGCAAATCTTAAGAATTTTGTCCTCCCAAGAGGGATGGGTGTTACTACCATCAGCGGATTAAAAATTTATCCCTCACAGGGATGATTGGTATTATCGCCGTTGTCCCCTCCTCCCTTGGAGTAATGAGTATTACTATCACCGGTTGAGAGTTTCAAAATTTTGTACCCCTAAGGATGATGGGTATTATTTCCATTGGCGAATTGCTAAAAAGTTTACCCCCTTTAGGGATAGTAGGTATTACCACCATTAGCAGAGAGTTTGAAAATGTTGTCACCCTAGGGTAATGAACATTATTACCACTAATGGATTGCTAAAAAAAAATTCCACCCTTCATTGGTAGTAAGTATTACCGTCACCAACAAAGAGTTTTCAACTTTTATCCCTTCATGGATGATGGGTGTTATCACCACTAATGTATTGGTAAAAAATTTGCTCCCTCTAGGATGGTGCATATTACTACCATTGATAAAAAGTTTGATACTTTGTCTCCCTTGGGAGTGATGGGTATTATTGCCACCAGTTGATTGCTAAAAAATCCAACCCCCTCTGGGGTTAGCAAATATTACTACCGTAAATAGAAAGTTCAAAAATTTTGTCTACCTAGGATCATGGGTATTAACGCCACTAACGGATTGCAAAAAGATTTCTCCTTCCACAAGTAGTAGATATTGCCTCTATCAGTGAAAAGTTCAAAAATTTTATCCCCCTCTTGAGGGTGATGGATATTACTACCACCAATGAATTGCTTAAAAAAAATTTCCTCCTAAATGTTATAGGTACCTCTGCCACCTTTGGGTAGATCGAGAAAATTTTGCCCCCTTCAGGGATGATAGGTACTACCACTACCAGCCAGTACATTGAAAAGATTTTGCCCCCATCTAGGGTGGAAGGTACTACTGCCACTAGCAGGGGTGATGAAAAATTTTGCTTATTGGTAAATCAATCTTCAACCTACATTTCATCACAATTTGGTCTCAAATCTTTTTTATAATTCATTGCGTATCAATACCTAGTCGTAAGTAAGACTAAGCTAGTATTGAAATTTAATTTATAGAAAGAAAAAACTAATAATTTAATAGACCTATTAATTATCAACAAATTATCATTTAGCTTGAACTTACTGTACGATTGTTACTGAAAAATTTGAATTAACTCTCAAATAACCGTATGACATCAACTTTTAAACTATAATTTAAATTTTTCAGTTACCAGCTTCTTGTAATTCAATATATAACATAAACGGAAAAAGTCTCAAATTTGTCACTAATATTTAAGTGCGGGCTCATATTTGCTACTATAGTTCTTTTTTTGCCTAATCTCCCACTAATATTTCAAAATGGGCTAAAATTGGCCACAAACTATTAAAAGTTGCAAGTTTTATAATTTTCAAGGTGATAATGTAACGTTTAACAACTTTAAAGACTTAAAACAATTTATCATTTTTTTTTCTTTAATAGAATCCAACACCCACCCCACATTCGCTACCTCTAACACCCGCAGAATCTAACACCCACACCATTTCGCCAACTGTACCAATAGATTTAGCTGCAACAGAATTTTTTCAACCAAGAAGTAGGTAACTGAACTTGCGATTCTGGATCCAACCTAAACGCCCTTTACCACCGCCAAAACAATCACATTTTCTTTGCCACAGTTGTCTGTTACTACTTGGTAGAGATCCTCTGCACCATCGAGCATCTCCACTCTATTGGAAATATGAATAAGATGTTTCGCAACATTCTAATGAAGCAGGAAAAGTTCATAGGTCAATAGATAATGTTGATGGATCTTATCAAGTGGTTACTGGAGAATGAAATAACAAAGCGGTTAGGATTTCTGCGAGGGGCGCGCAAAGATCAAGGAGCTTATATTTTTCAATGGTGTGAAAACGAAGGTCCTCTAGCCGTCATTTATTCTGAAGAGGGGCCGATGGCTATTGAATTCTATTAAAGAAAAAAATAATAAATTACTTAAAGTTTTTAAAATTTGTTAAACATTACATTATCACCCAAAAAATCACAAAACTTACAACTTTTAATGGTCAATGGTGAATTTAAGCTCATTTTGAAACATTAGTGGGAGATTGGGTAAAAAAAACTATATTGGCAGATATGAGTCGGGACTAAACATTAGTAGCAAATTTGAGACTTTTGCCATAACATAAATTTTGGCAGTTAGTGGACCATTTAAAATATAGGTTTTTCTTCTATGTAAATGAGGTTTCTATGCCAACTTCTTATTATGTAGAGGTAGAAATAAATATGTAATGAATTATAAAGTTTTAAGACCAATCTACAATAAAATAAAAATTTAAAACCAATTTGTAATGTCAATTAAAGATTTGAAATAATAGTGCTATTTATCCCTATTCTTATTACTTCTGGTAGGTTTTTTTATCATTATGAAGTGCTCACACGGACTTGGAATGAGTTGACCTAAAGTATAAATTTATGAGGACTAATTACCTTAGGGCCCTTTAACTTAGCTGACTTATATGGGTTAGTCTCTTAACTTAAACTAAGTCTCTACTATTCCTCTAACTTTGTAACTTTTTACTAGTTAGCCCAGCCAACTAATTTACCATAGCACAATTACCCTTTTTTTAATGTTAAGAGCGTTGGGGATTGAAATGCATGATAAGAGAAACAACATGGATTCCTATAGCATTTTTTCTTGCTTTTTTTTCTTATGGGAGGTATGTTTTTCTTTTCTATTTTTGTTATTTAAGAGGGTTTTTTGCTTAAAATATGTACTTATTTTAAAAAAAATTCAAATTCGTAATTGTTCAACAATATTGGCTAATCCCTATTATTTTCCTTATTTTATATTTTAGTCCCCAATATTCCTAAACATTCCAAAAAGGGTGACAGTGTTATAACTATATGAGATGATTGGACTAACTTGTAATGAGTTACATAGTTAGAGAACTAATATATAGATTAAGTTACAAATTAAATGACCAACATAAAATGAGTTTGCGTTGAGGGACTAAGTTGTTCAAGTTAGCCAAGTTAAAGGGCCCTAGGGTGATTAGGTCAAATTTATAATGACAAAATGGACGTGGGCCGTCTTTCTGAAATTTGTGAGAGCAGGAAGTGCAAGGGAATTGAAAAGAGGAGAGAGAGAGAGAGAGAGAGAGAGAGAGAGGAGGGGGCAGGGGCTATCGAGCAGAAAATAGGACCCGCACCATACTGTGTCTGCATTATTTGTCCTCTGTCCTTTCTTCTTGATTTAAAAAATTCTTGCTGTTTGCTTCTTTTTCACGTCTTGCAGTCTGCAGTCTTACACTGTGATAGATTGATGGGTTCATGGTCCTTGTGGATTCGGTGTTTACTTTTACACATCCACTGCAGTCACTGTACACTAACACCTGACGTTATGTCAAAAAATGCAGTTGGTTGTCTCCATTGCCTCGGTAAAATGAACGATTTCGCTGTTAGTGGACACTTATCAGAGTTCCGTGTTTTAACCCAGCTCCATTGATTCGATGGTTATTTGTGTTCCTAAAAAGCAAGTATCAACTTTTCCCTAAATATTTATTTACCCTTCACTTCGTGTTAGTTCTACGTAGAACTAGAATTAATTTAAAAATTAATGGTTCTTTAAAATATAGAACCAATTCATTAATTATAATTTATTTTTACACAACCAACTTAATCTAGTAAAAGTGGCTTAGGTTGGGTTTCGAATTTACTTAAATTATATTCACCCTTACTTATCAAATTTGAAAGACATTTCCTTTTATTTTATCTTTTTAACACTGGAGAGGAAAATAAGTTTCATATTTAAAGAAAGAAAAAATAGATAATTTAAATATCTATTGACTTTTAAACTGTTACTAGAAATTTTAAATCCACTAGAACATAGATTTTCAAATCCTCGTATCAGATAGTCTAGCTAAAACTATAAGTGGTAATCATAGCTTTCCGAACTTGGGTCTCAATGTGTAAATGATACGACATTTTGGTGAAAAAGTGTAATACCTGCATGTTTTTTCTTTTACACTCAATTTGTTTTAATTTAATTAATTTAATTTAAAATAATTTATTTTTATTTTTATACGTTTTTATCTAAAATCAATTTTATTTAAAATTTAATATTATGTAAATGTAATAACACATTGAAATTAAAATTTTTATGATATTGTTAACTTTTATGAATTTTTTATTTTTTAGACATTCAAATAAAAAATTTGAATAAAATCCACCGGAGGTACCCTATTTTTTTTTCCTGTCCTAAATGGTTTCCAATTCTTTAAATTTATCCTATCAAACTATATAGACTCATAATACACATCTCGAAACTTCCACCCCTAGCTGCCAGCTTGTGAGGAACCGTCCCAATAAATGTCTAATTAGTACTTTAATTACACTAGATCATTATATTATCTAATTCAAACTCTTAATTAGGTCAGAATCGTTCTTCATTTCTAGGATATTTTTGTCGAGATTTACTACATAAATCTTAACCACTTGCTTAGCATTTAGTATTTACTTGAGAGTTAAGAAAAATATTTACTTAATTTCAATAAAATACTTAAGTTTATTAAACTAAGATAGTGGTTTGGTCAAAATTTAAAGAAAACATGAATAAAATATGTGCGGCTAAGTAAGAAATCATTTTAATGTTCATGCATGTACATGTAATATATCGTGTCAAACCATGGATGAAAACTACACTCATAGCTAGTAAATACTATGGCAACACAATATCTAAGTGCTTTACCTATCAACCTAGGTAAGTAATGTTATGAGTTGATAAGCCTAACCCGAATTAATAATAATACATACCACAGTTATACTAAGTCAAAGCCAATACTAATAGACTTCTTACTAGCTACTACCACCGAGCTACAAAATATTCATGACTCAAATGGTCGATAGGCCCACTTTTGCACGGGAAAGAGAAACCCAAGTAAAGAATAACCCAAAGAATCCTTGTCGGACTACCTTGTTGTACAAAGCAAATAAGTTTAAAGTTAGGCTCTGACAATAAGTGCATACAACATACGAAAAATGAACATGTAGTGTATGCAAAATGTACCTATGAGAAACTAATAAACAAGAATCAAATAATCACTATGGATTCTTTGGCTACTGCACAACATTATCTGCATATTAACAACAAGGGTAAACATATAAAATACTTAGTAAGGCATTCTAAAACGAACAAAACATAACAACATCACACACATTGGATCATATCCACATATTACCATGCATGCTTAAACCTTCCCATAATCTATATGAGTGTGCCACAAGCTCTTTTGGCATCGTGTATTATATAATGATCATCATATCATGCCCTTTTAGGTACATGACTCCCTATACTTCTCACAAAAGCAAGCAAACAAACTAACAAACAAAAACACCAATTGGTCCATTTTAGCCCATGAGCATGCATCCTTGCATTTGCTCTTGAGCTTGCTAACTTTTGCTAGCTCAAAAATTCCCTTATTATATGTAGTAGGGTTTGACCATGTTTTGTGTGGATCATAGTGCCCATGGATGTGTCTTTCCCCTTCTAGGACCCTTTTGGCCCTATAGACCCATGTGTATGCTTACTTATGGCCCAAGCCATTTTATTGGGCCCAAGTTTCATTCGGACTTTAGGGCTTTGCCTTGGGCTCCACCTCGTGGGTCATGCCGAAAGTTCAAACTAAGGCCCACAATAAACCAAAGCCTCCGAGATGTGCCCATGCGGCGCCCTAGGTGTGCACGGCCATAAGCCCGCGGCCGTATGCACATGCATACCCTTGGGCATACCCTCGAGTGCTCCTTGGGCATACATGGTTGCATGCCCACGTGGATACATCCGTGTGCACCTCAACACACCAAACTCACCATGCTCCTAACCCCCCCTCCCCCAAAAATACTCATGCACCTAGGAGCACATGCCATACACGTACACATACCTCTCTTATGTTTGTCAAACCTTGAAGGTTTAGCCACACTCATCTCGCATGCATCCAAGGCTTGGTCCACACACTATTTTACAGCCCATGCACCAAGGACATCACATATTGCCCAAACTAGGAGCTAGGTCTAGCCTTAGTGCCACTTGAGTCCTCTTTGGCTCTATTGGTCACCCCATGCCATTTTTGCCTTACCATTTTCCTTAGCTTTCACCAAGCTAAAACATGGCCAAAGCTACTCAAAAAGAGAAGGGCTAGAACACCTTACCCTTGTGTAGATTTTGCACTTGTAAGCTCAAAGATCCACTTCCTACAAGTCCAGTCCTAGTCCTTAAGAGTTCCTTGTCTAACCATAGTAAATTAATCATACTACTAACATATTTTTAAGCCTAGGGGTTGTATCATTATTCAAGAACCAAAATAAAAAATGATAAACTCCTTACCTTAAGAAAACAAAACACTTAGAATCATAGCTCCCTTCTAAAAAGCTCATTAGTTTTCCTTTTTTCTTTTTTCTCAAGCTTAACATTACACAAAATCATGGATTTTTTATGAGCACAAATGCTAGTCTAAACAAGTATGAACTAAACTGAAACCAAAACATGTTCTCACCTAAAAAACATACCAAAACCGTAGCCACCTCTTAGAGAAAGCCAAACTCTTAAGCCCTTCCTTGAAACACATGCACTCTCAACTTGATTTCTTACTTACAAACTCTCATTCTTTTATTTTTCTTTCATTTCTTTGGTAAGTCTCTATGTGTTTAAGGGTTTAGGATGTGCTGAATAATCAAAGGAAGAGAAGAAAGTAAGTTTGTGGGTTTAAGGATGAGTAAGGATGGAAAATGGGTGAAAGGGTTAAAGTGGTAAAGGGTTAAAGCTTTTGCTTGGTTAGTAAAGGTTTAAGCTATTTAACCAGGGGGAAAGAGAGCTCACTCATGTTTTTAAAGTTGATTTTCTACCTCATTAATATGTTGCTTCCCTCTTACAAGTGCAAAAAGGTTGGATGGGTAAAAAGGTGCTTAAACAATTGGATAAAAGGATGTAATATCCATAAAATTATCAATTATGTTTGCATTTGAATTTTAAATCTTAGATTTTTTCCCCTCTACTTCCAATCATGTATTTTCCTACCCTTGACCAAGGTTGAATCTGGTTTACCAGGTTTCACTCGGGTTTAACCAAGTTTGACCAATACAAATTACAGAAATGCCCTTCTTAGCTTCTCTTGCAAGAAAAGTATCAAACTTGGTCAATTTAACTCCAAACTTCACCAAATTTCACCAAATGGCTTCAAACACCATTTCTCACATTCTCAAACTCTTTTTTACCATAGTTTACATAGAAATAACATAAAAATTTAACTTCGATCTACTCTCTCATAGTGGATCAACATTTAACATTTGCTAGTCCAAGTATTATGCTAGGTTTGTGTGTTAATCCAAACATTATGTTAGGTTTGTGTTCCTTAGTTTTGAGGTTTTTTTCTGTCAGTTTGTATGTTTGAATACCTGGTATACCCATATATTTTTTACAGTTTTTCTGTGTAATACGATATCATAGAGACGCTATGAACAACATGAGTTAAGGCTATTGTCTCTATAAAGTTTAACATTTTTATCTTATTGGTAGATGCCGTATGACCTACAGTTAATGAAAAAGAACTTTCATAAAAAAAACTCATAATACACATCTCAATGGGGTGCTTTTTGTTAATTTAACAGTTAAATTGGATGGAAAACATTGACATGATATTAAATAACATTAAAATAAATTTAAAATAATAACTTTGTTTCCTCAAACTTTTCCAATACCTAATTTCAACTATCTTAAAATTTCACTAAAATCATTATACCCTCCCTTACCACTTTGAACTTTGTCCAAATGCCCCTAGCTTCCTCATGCATACAGCATCCTTTAACATCACCACCTACTGTTAGCACATCTGCCTTTTCCCCATGTTGTTGTTACCATTTGCCTAAAGCTCTCGCTAATTGGCTTCGGCCTTGATGCTGAAAACCTCGCCTTGATGCTCAATCGAACACTGCCTTTTCTCACTAGTAGAAGCCCTTGCCTTGATGCTTGATCAAAGACCACCCAGACTTGCCAACCTTTTAATTGCTGGCATTTTATCAATACTAATAAGGAAAGGATGAGAATGGGTCGGAGATGGGCATTGGAAGGAACCAAAATGTTGCTGATTAAGGCATTGGTTGCTGAGGTTTGGTGTGAGGATTTAAGTTTGCAAAGAAGGAAATGAGCAAAGAGATTGGCGACAGAATATAGAAGTGCTATGGAGTGTGCAACGCTCTAGGATGGATGGTTTCATCATCTGATTTGGTTTCTTCGTTGCTAGCTAAGTTGGGTTTCTCAAATTTAGCAAACCTCTCTCTCTGATTTTTTTTGTTGTTTCCTCATTGCCAATTCCTGGTTTCAACAAACTGGACAGATCTTGGATGTTGCTGAAAAAATCTACATGATTCCGCTAAGGTGGGAAAATCTAATTTGCTCTCTAGATTTGATGGAGCATGAAGGTTGGTATGGGTAAATCAATGGCAAAGACAAACGGTGAGTAGTGACAAAAGGCACAGTGCCTAATACAAGTGAATTAGACCAAATTTGATTTTAGTAGAAGTTCAAGGGCCATAATTAGTGATTGAAAAAGTTTGAGGACTAAACTTGTTATTTTAAATTTATTTTAGTGTTATTTAATTCTACATCAGCATTTTCCATCCAAGTTAATGGTGAAGTTAATGGAAAGTACCCAATTAAGATGTGCTATATAAGTTTATATAGTTCAATAGTGAAAAAGTAAACTTTCTGTACCTATTTAGGATAAGAAAATAAGATATGGTACCTAGGTGAATTTTACCCTAAGAAATTCATAATTCAACTTAAAAAATTCATAAAACCTTCATAGCATTATAATTTTTTTTAATATATTATTATACCTAACATAATAATCAAATGGAATTAATTCTAAAAATAAATAAAAGATGTATAAATAAAAATAGGAAAAGTTAAAATTACCCCTTGCGGTTTACTCTAACCTATAGTTTGCTCAATTTATTTTTGAAAACCTAAACTTTGCCCCTTTGTTCTTTTATACTGTCCGATAATAACTTCTGAAACTGTAATTTAAACTATACGATAGTTATCTTCCTGTAATTTCAATCTTTCTAATATTTTTTTATATTTAATAAAAATTTTAAACTATTAGTTTTTATTTTCTTTAAATTCATTTTTCTTCTTATAAATGCATATAAGTATTTTTTTAAAAGACGGTTATGATGAAAAAAATATCAAAAATATTAAAATTATTGAAAAATGATTATCAGGAAGTTTAATTTAGGGTTTCAGAAGTTGTTGTTAAATCCTATAAAGGGGATAGAGGGTAAAGTATAGGTTTTTTAAAATAGAGATGGCAAAGTGTAGGTTAGACTAAACCATATGGGGCTTTTGTAATTTACCCATAAAAATAAATTATTTTAAATTAAGTTCATTTAAATTAGGGTTAATTACAATTTACCCCCCTAAGGCTTAGGTGAAATTACACTTTGCCCTTCCTGTTTCAAAATTATACACTTTACCCATGTATTTTTAATATAGTCCAATAGCAATTTATGAAATCTTAATTTAGATTGTATGGTTGTTATCCCCAAGTAATTTTAATTTGTATAATACCTCTTTTACAATAAATTGGCATTTAAAAAATATTATTTTAAAAACTTAAAGAAATATATAAAGAAAAACTTATAATTTAAAATGTCCATTAACAGTAAAAAAAAACCTTATAGATTGAAATTACTAGAAGATACCTATTATAATGTTTAAATTAAGATTTCAGAAAATGTAGCCGGATTGTATTAAAAAGGTTGGGGGCAAAGTGTAGATTTCCGAAATAGGAGGGGGTATGATGCAATTTCACCTAAATTTTAGTGACAAATTGTAATTATCCCTTTAAATTAAAAGGAATGAGGTGTTAGTTTATATTTTATTTTCGTTGCGTAAGAGTTGCTCTGACGAACAGTGCTGCCCCATTACCAAACCAACCGTATACATCAAATCACGGGACAGCGTCACATCCAATTTATCAAACGAAGATTGACAGCTGTTCCCTCGCGCTGTAATATGTCCAGAAAGCAATTTTTAAGAATATACGAAGAAGTTGTTGTTTATCATATGAGAATGAAAACGAAAAAAATAAAAACAAATTTTTTTAAGGAAATGTTGTCAAGTTCTGGAAACAAGTTTAGATTTTATCATCTTAAATCTATCAAAAATAATTTTATTTTCATTCCCGTTTGATCAAATTCATTAAATTGGAGAAACTGCATTAGATCTACTATTTTCAAACTATTTTTAAATAAATTTAACATGTGCAGCGATTTTTTTGAAAGTTAATGGGTATGATTAAATTTATCTGTTTTTAATCTTTATAAATTTATTTTATTTTATTTCGAAAGGAAAAAATAATTTAACTTTTAAATTAGTTTTCTATACAAGAAAACAATTACTAAATGGTTTAAATAAGAATTTGATAAGTTAATGTAAGGAAGTTATTCTAAAGTTGGCGGACTCGATAAGTATTAAAATGAAAATATTTTTAATAGATTTAATATCAAAATCGAACAGAATTAAATTGTTATGACAACGTGTTTGGTGAAGTTTAAAGTTTGAAGGAATGAAATTGTTTTAGAACAAGTTAATAAAACAAGAATTAAATAAATGGGAACAACGAATTTGGTGTATATGGTGGGATAAAATGTACCCGTGTCTCTAACATCTATTTTCCCTTCCATTCAAATCCCTAACATCGATCCAAAATATTCCGCAATGCTTTTTCCTCTCCATTCTAATTAATAATAAAAAAAATTCCGCAATGACTCCTGTACTTTTAAAAACATTTCATTTTTATCATTTTTATTAGGGATATCAATTTATACTCTTATCCATGGGTAACCTATGATACGCTACCCAATGAGTAAGGTTTTCTAATATATATTTTTCCATTTGGATGAGTTTAGGGTTTGAGTATTTTTTTATTTTTGTATCCACTGGGTATGGAGAGGAAATGGGTTTAGGGGGTCTACCCTCCTTGAACTCAGCCCATATCTTTACCTGCATATTATACATAACATATAAGTATCTAAAATATTACATATTATATATATATATATATATCAAATTTTAGTCCTATACAGCCTAAATATATAATATAATTCTAACATAATAAACTCTAAAAAAATTTTCAATCGTATGATTAGGCTACTTTGTTTTCGGTTATATTGTATATTCAACCATGTCATGCTTTCTTTAGTTTTAATTTTATATTATATGATCACTTGTGCAGGTATTGCGGATACAATACCCAACCCTATTTGTCTTAATGCGGGGAAGGTTTGGGAGAAAATATCCTACCTGTTGTGGGTTGCGGCGAGGGTTTGGGTAGAGTTTTTATATTGCTAATAGGTTTAGAAATCACTCTATCCTCTCTAAACCTGACCCGCTGACATCCATAATTTTTGTGGAAATGTTAAGCATGCCAAAAAAAAGTTACAACAGCCCCAAATTCTAGTCAAAATTGTATTATTAGTCCTTAAGCATATACTTTTCATAAACAAATTAAAATCTGTTATTTCTAAAGATGTTCCCTCAGTATAACAAAATATTTGTGATAAATTTTCAACATTACCATGGTTACTGTACACATATGTGCAATTAGACATAGGGAATAATTTTCAAATTTACCCCTACCCTAAATCAGTTTTGTTTTCCCAAGTTGTCATCTTTGATTCTCTCCAGCTCTCTTTCCCAACATCACCCAAAGCTAATCCCTAGCTCTTGCTCCTATTGCTGCGCCAGCAGCTCCTCGATTCTACAAACCCACAAAGATCACGTCGGAGTTGGAGAAAAAGTTGGAAGCCGTCAACGAGAGAAGAAAGATTGTAGCGCAAAGTGAAAAGAGAACATGAAGATTGGAACGCTGAAGACGTAATCGCCAGCCAAGAGAAGCAAGGTCAGAGTGCAAAGATTCAGGAGCGGCAAGAGACAACGTGAAGATCGCAATGCCAAATAAGCAATCACCAGTGAAGAGAAGCGAGATTGGAGTACAAAGATCCAAGAGCGGCAAGAGACAGAGTAAAGATCAAACCGCCAAAGAAACAATTGCCGACCAAGAGAAGTGGGATTGGAGTGCAAAGATCCAGGAGCGGTTGTGGCGAGCGGCAATGAAAATCCAGGAGCAGTAGATGAAGCGGCTGTGGCGGACGGATCGGAGGCAAATGTACGAGTGATAGATGAAGTGACTATGGCGAATGGGTGATTGGAGTAGAAAAATGAAGCGGCAAACGATGACTAGAGGAGTAGAAGGAGGAAATTGTCGGCAAAGAAACGGTAAGAAATTGTTGGAAATCGCAGATGAAGAAGCTTCCAGGAAAATACAAGCAAAATTGTTTACTTTTACATTTTTATTCACACTTTTGTATTTTCGTTAAAACACATTTATAAATTCATTTAGACACTTTGGCTTATTCTATCAGATATTTTTAAATTTGAAAAGAACAAATTTTTTACATGTTGTTGTATTCATTTTTATAGATAGCAGTAAACACATTTATATATTTATCTAGACACATTTATTTATTGCTTTAGACACTTTTATTTTTAAGAATATAAAATTATTTACATATTTCCTTAAACACTTTTATATATTGTTATAGACGTTTTAACATATTTTATTCAAACACTTTTAAATACTTTTTTGGCGGATAACAAATGATTTTTATATTATGTGAAGAAAAAAATTTACCTGCATATTATTTCAGAAATTTATACATATTTATTCAGATACTTTTGCCAATTTGTTTTCACAGTTTTCATCTTTGCCTATGACACTTATGAAGATAGTTTCTACATACCATTTAGTTGAGGATAAGAGAGGAGAGACACTGTGGTAGCTTGAAAGCAAAAACGGAAGGATTTGTGAGATCTAAAGACGCACGATAACTGTGAGATTTGAAGAAGCACAACCATGCTTTAATGACTATCTAGTGCTGACGCGGGCTATAGTGGCAGTGATGGTGACAGTAGCTATAGTGGCAAGAATAAGATGCGTAAAAAATAAATAATCTAAACATTATTTCAGATATTTATATATACCTGTTCAAGCACTTTTCTTAATTTCTTTAGATACTTTATATCTTTGTGTTTTGACACTTATACATATGCGAATAATGATAGAAGATCTAGTTGTGGTAGCGGTGGGCGGAGCGGCGGTGGCAACTTTTGTGATGGGAGGAATGAGGTAGGATTTCTAAAGAGAGAGAGAGTTTTGCTAAAGGGTAATTTTGTCAATTTTTTTTATGGATATGGATTATATAGAGAGAGTTAAGGGTAAATTAGTATGTCTAATTAACATAGGTGCGTACTATAATAACTATTTCAATATAGCTCAATAATGAATTAAAATTCAAAATATTAACTGATGATCCACTGGGATAAACCAAAGTAGGCTAAATTAGGTTTTAATTTTCTAAATATTGGAGGGAACAAACCCCTGCCCCACTTTATGTAACTTCAAATTGCTTTGTTCCCACATTTGGGTAAATTGTAACAAAGTCCCTAAATTTTGTATGAAATTATGTTTTGGTCCTTTCATTTTTTGAAAATTTTAATTTACTCAGTAAATATATTGCTAAAAAATATCCCAAAAAAAAAACCTTGATAAAATTCTTAAGTAAGCAAGTAAGGTTTTAAAAGTTCTAGTTTAGTAATTGGGCAAAATGCTTGGAAAACCTTGTAATAATAAAAGTCGAGGAAGATGGATTGGTTATGGTTAGAACTATACGCTAATGGTGAGGTGAAAAAGCCAAAAATCATTAAATCTTTATAGCAATTAGATAGCATTCATGGTTTCAGCTTATGTAGAATAAAGTATGTTGGAAGCTTGAGTGTGTTATAAAAGTGTGGATCTAAAGAAGCGGTTAACACAATGCTAAAAAATGGAGAGGAAGTGTTCTCAAAGTGGTTTGTGTAGGTATTTCCATGTAAAAAAGGTCTGAATAAGACAAGAAAATTTGTGTGGCTCCATTGTTTTAACATCCATCTGGTGTAACTCTAAATTATAATCATCTATAAGTGTCATAATGACTTGAACTGAGTCTTTAGAAAACACAGGAGAAAACAAATCAACATAGTCAATTCCTTTTCTCTAATTATACCCTTTGGCAACCAGGCTGACATTAAACCTCTCAATCTTTCCATTAGGATCTCTTTTAGTCTTAAACACTTATTTATTACTAATGGGTCTATAGCCCTCAAGTGGCTCAACAAGCTCATACACTTGATCATGTTGCATAGATTACATCGCATCCTTTATTGCATTCCACCATAGATATTTTTGAGGACTAGATATAGCCTCCAAAAAAGTCACTGCATCGATTATATGGCTAATGTCATAATCACTCTCATCAAGATAGACCATATAATAAAAAGATACAGTAGACCTCCTCTCATTGGTAGACCGTCTAAGCAAAACCTCTACTACCACATCTTGTGCCAGAGGAATTTCTTCATTTAGTGGTTGCAAAGGCTCTTGCTCTATTGGAGCAAACACAGATAAAGGATCTACGGTCTTTTATAGCATCTCTAACAGTTTTTCAATAATTTCTACAAAATGGGGAAGCAAAATATAAAATCTCCATAATTTTTTTGCTCCAACTCTAACAGCTTCCTTATTTTGTAGAACTTTGTATTTATTACATAACAATTAAATATTATAGATTTAAAATAAATTCAAATTAATGACTAGTTTAATTGTTGTCTAATTAAATATTATGGAAAATGTAAAAAATTACTCATCCCGTTCCACAAAGAATGAATTTTTTACCATTTTTGCCTAAAGTTTAACTTAAATATATTCATATTAATTTGTATTATAAAAAAATTTTAAAAAATATATTTATAAACTAAAACCGTTAAGGTACCATTTTTATATAAAAAATTTATATTTCTATAATAAAATTTAAAATAAAAAATTATGAATTAATTATTGTGAATAGTAAATGGCACAATCTTTGCAACACAAAGGGAGTTATTTTTTCATTTCCCAAATTTTTTTGAGTTTTTGAAAAAATAGGGAATAAGATCTTCCCTTTCATTTCATCCCCTATTTTAGAAATTGAGATAAGGAAGCTATTGAAGTGAAAAACGACTTTATATTCCTCAAAATAGAAAAAATCAACAAAATAGGAAATTTCTTGGAGATGCTCTTACTGTATAAATAGAGGAACACATATGGTATTAGCTTGTATGTCATTCTTTATGGTATTATAATGATCACTTTCATCAGCCATATAGTGCTATGGAAATTTAGTTATTTGTGATTCCATAATTCTAGAACCTTTATCTTTATGATACCCTTTAGAATGTTCAGGGTAACTAACAAAAAAACAACAAATAGAGCAAGGTTGCAATTTATTTTCCATGGGATCTTACAATCATACTTCTGTAGGATAACCCAAAAAATGAAAGTGATTTACACTAGGTTTTAAACTAGTCTACAACTCAAATGACGTCTTTTGCACAGATTTACTGGGCACTCAATTAAAAATATACAAAGCCGTCTTGATAGCATTACCCTAGAGAAATTCAGACAAATTTGCCCTATTTTACATCCTCCTCATCATGTCCTTTATAGTGCAAATTTGCCTTTCAACCACACCTTTTTGTTTAGGACTCCCTAACATAGGGAATTGAGCGACTATTCCACAACTTTCTAAGTATTTAATAAACGAAATCCACTGTCCCCCTGTTTGCCATAATACTTGCCACCTTTGTCAAATTTGACAATCTTGATAACTTTTCCTACTTGTTTCTCAACTTCAATATTAAAAATCCTGAACTTGTCAAGAGCTTCAGACTTCTCCTTAGTCAAGTACAAGTAATCGTAATGGGAATAATCATCAATAAAAGTGAATAAATATTTGGAGTTACAAGCTTTATGTGAGTATAGTCCACTTATGTTTGTGTGAATCACTTCCAAGAGGTTCGAGCTACATGTAGTAGCCTTTTTCTTAATCATGGTCAACTTGCCTCTACAACAATTAACACATCTCTTTAGGTCATTAAAGTCATGAGTAAGCAGAATGTTTTCCTTTATCAGCCTTTTTATTCTTTCCTTAGAGATGGTGCCAAGCCTTTTATGTTACAACATGAAAGATTTTTCCTTTATAAGAGGCCTTTTAACAAGAACTTTCTCAACATTATATGTGGCAGCATAGATATCATTGGAAATCAAACACAATCTATATAGGCTAGAGGACAAAGAACAACTACCAACATGCTTTAAGTCAAAGAATAATTGAACAAAACCATCCTTAATCTTAAAAGCATGTCCATCTTTGTCCAACATGGAAACTAAGACCAAATCCTATAAAAAAGATAGTACATAGAATGTGTTATTGATAATAAGTCTAAATCCAAAATCTAAATTTAGATAAACAACTCCTATGAACTCCACATCCACCTTTTTATTGTTGCCAATAATGAGCCTTGACTTATCCTTATTTGGTTTCCTCTTGCTTACAAATGCTTGTAAAGTAAAAGTAACATGAGTAGTTGATCCGTTATTCAGCTACCAGGAATTAGATAAGGCCATAGCTAAATTGGATCCATGTAAAACAAGAGCAAAAGAGTTATTACCTTTATACCCATTCTTAGCTAACCAATCTTTAAATTTAGGACAATTATTTTTAAAGTGACCTTTTTTTTTTTGCAAAAGAAAATTTTCTTTTATTTATTCTCAATCATTGCATTTAGACCCCTTACTCTTCTAGCCTAACCATTAGTCTAAGTTTGAACATCTTAAGAGCATTAGAATTAGGCCTTTTACCCTTCTTATTGTTGTGTTTTCCTGATATAGATAAGGCAGTTTGGGACTTATCACTCTAAGCTTCTCCTTTTTAGCGACGCACCTAATAATGACATTACTAATTGCACAAAACCTCATCCTGAGAGTTATAAGTAGTGATAAGAAACCTGTACTCAGTGCTTGATGCGTAATGCATGCATCAAGAATGACAATCTTGCGTGCCTTAAGTCTACTTTGAATGTAGACCATCTTAATGATGTACTCCCTAACACCACTTACTTTATCATAACTTGTGGAGTAAAGTTCTTTTAGGAGGGTGCACATTTCAGCATTAGAGAAAACTCTATACCTCTGAGGCACAACATTAAGAAAATCCTTAACTACATTAGTTTCAGAAAAAACACTAGGTAGGTGTTCAAGAATGGACCTCTTTATCGAGAGATAAAACATGTAGTTTGATTTCTCCCAAGCTGCATAAGCCTCCTTTTTTCATTACTAATCATGGTAGTAAGATCTGTAGGCTTATCGGTAATCATGGTCAGATTTACATCTGCTACCATGAGAGCTAATTCCATATCTTGCTTCCATTTTTTCAAATTGGAGCCAATCAACTACTTAGTAGTAATGAAGTTGTTAACAAAAAAGAGTACCTAAAAGATCAAGTAAATACAAATATCAATAATTTGTAAGGTAACAAGATACTTAAGCCACAAATAGTATCCACATTGAGAATTCAAGTATATAACTGTGAAAACACCTTTGGGCAGAATTTATAACATAAAATCTCAAATTCTCACACATAATAACAATACAAGGAACTTTTCTAATCCTAACTAATCTACCACCTTTGAGTGCATAGACAGCTTAGATAAGTCAGTTTTCAATCATATGTCATACGTGTCTCATCTCTAAACTTCATGCATAGTCAACACCTTTGGGCTGAATAACCTGTACATAATTCAGATACATCCCTAATCATGCGAGAACGAAATTTCACAAGGCCTATCAAATCGACCACTTTGGTGGCAACAATTCAATGGAGCTCATGAAACCCTTTTGCAATGAGATATTCCTTGTGTTACCTTCCCAATTAACGGCAAACACGAGGCTCAATTTCAATTTTCATATTATTTTATCGAATGAGAAAATTAATTCACTTAAATTTCTCCCTAGTTATATATTGTCATATTTATTTGTGTTTTTTTATCTATTTAAAGAATTATTTAACATGTATATTCACTTCGATTTACCTTTATAAGGCACCATGATTATATGTGTCTCTTCAATTAAAGTGAATTAAACCTTTATTGCAATAAAAGTAAATTTTAGTGTCGCTTTAATTAAAGGTTTAGGTTGCTTTTATGAAATCAGCAAGGGTTCATTATGAGAGCTAGGGACCAAAATACACAATGGAGAAAATTTTGATGCCAACAAATAAGTACAGCAATCATTTAGGCATAAAAGACCAAAAAGAAAACTTAAGATCTAACTCATAACAAAAGAAAATTTAGAGGACTCATATTCTCATTAAGCAAAAAATTTATAAAAGCATTCTCACGTCTTCTTCCTCCATTCGTCTACGCAACTTTCAAGTTTCAACCAGAAACCATGAACCTTTTTTCAAATTAAACATAATCCATGCCGATTTCAACCCCAAACCATAGGGATATGCAACTCCGTTCGCCGGCGTTAATTTTCTGTCAATTCACAGTGTCAAAAACCCGGATGATCATTCCAAAATCACTCCCGCCATGCTTGCTTTGTTCCAACAACCTTCACCCGTGGCAATCCGCAACTAGACATCATTGGAAACGGGCAGCAACAACCACAATCTCGGTCGTGGTGCTTGATGCGACCACAAGGTGCTGCCACTCCCCTTTGTTGCTTCTTGACAAACCCAATTTTTTAATCCCTTAAAAAAGATTCTAAATCTCTTTTCATTGTTTTATTAACCGAACCAATAAAACAGAAGAAACTTAGAAACAACATCAGACAAGCATGCATCGGGCATAGCGTAGAAAAATAAAATCCAATTGCATGATTGGACAAATATAATCCAATTAAACATATATTCTATAATCAAGTAATTATATCTGATACCACATGTTAATTTTTTTAGCTTATCAAGATTATAAATGAGAGCATGCATAGAATATATAAATTAAATTAAAATAAATAAAACATTTGACCTAATTTAGGCTCTATCAATAAATACAATGGAAACAAAATCGATGAATACATAGATCTTCTCCCTTATTCTAGTCGGTAGCACTTCTAATGGGTGGAAAACTGTTTTCATGTACAATGAAACCTTTGCCCTAATAACTTGGCCAATGGAGAGACCTAGCATTTCTATTAATATAGAAGTTCATAAGCCTATCCATTATTAGACACAAAGGCTTTATTGACTCATACTTATATGAACTCACATCTTTTATCATAATTGGAGTCACTAGTAACCCTTTAGTTCAATTATCATGTGGGCTCTATATGTTTTATTTAACCAATTTCAATTCTTAATCTATTTAAGTAAAAACATATATAATTAATATAGCCCACATATAGGAAAAATCCAAAAAAGCATAATATGAGGATGATTCATAGCTGCAACAAAGTTCTAGTTATATGAAATTGATATGTTGTGTAGGAAATTGAATTCTATTGTATGAAACTATTTACCTATTGCATGAAACTAAATTTGTATTGTACAAGAGCATTTAAAATTTTCATTTATGAAATTGGGTTTCATGTAATATGAAATTTAAATGTTATTGTAAGAAACTAAATATCTTTTGAACAAAAATGATTTCCATTTATATGAAATTCAATCTTTTCGATAAAGTCTAGCAAAAACTATTTGAGTATGAAATTTAATTTTTAATGTATGAAATTGGTAACATATTGTATGAATTTGTGGTTCGAATGTATGAAACTCTATCAACATAATTCTTTGTAGCAAAAAGTCATATGAATAATATATTTTTAAATAATTACCATATTTATCTTTTTGAAAATCATTTTTGCTGATTACTATAATTAATTAATTAAATTTATAGAGATAATTACCATATATACTAATTTGAAAAAAATAATTATAGTAGTAATAATTATCTTCAAAATGGTTGATTTATCCTTACATAATATCCTTCCTTCTTTATCCATATCTAACAGAAACATAACATTTCCTAACCTTAGTGCATGTAAAAAGGATATGGTGAGCATATGTCTAATTAGATATAGAGGATGATTTTACTAATTTACCCTTTACCCTAAATCATTCTTGCTCTTCTCCAAGCTGTCATCTTCGATAAGCTCTTCGATCATTGGCAACAGCTGCGACGACAGCTTCTGCGATGGCTGGTAACGTTCTTTCCCCTTGCGTGTAGCAACAGCTGTGATCGCAAGATCTAGTTGCAAGAAACAACTAGTGAGGAATGATGAGAAATGGATGACGAGATGAGGAATGGCCGCCGCCAGCTCCTGTGATGGCCGTTATTCTCTTCTCTCCTTATGCTGGCAATGGTTATGATGGAAAGATCAGCTGCAATCACGAGATCCGGTCACAAGAAATGAACTATGAAGAACAACAAGAAACAGATGGTGAGATGAGGAATGACAAGAAACAAAGGATGTGGAATGGTGAGAAATGAATAGTGATGAAGATGATGATTGGACAAGTATCACGGATATGAGTTCGCGGTGGAGATGAACAATGGAAGACGAAGGGGAAATTGACAAGAGGTGGACAATCGAATGAAGGAGATGAGATCTGATCTCTGAATTGCCAAATCATGTTGTTGATCGATCATTCTATTGCTGTGATCTAGCGATGAGATCTAGCCAGAGTAGTATCCCACAACGACTGGCACTTCTTCTACTGCTTCAAGTTGTTGAACCAAGCATTCTCTTCTATTTCTACAATTTTTTGGGTTTACATATTCATTTACATTTTTTTACTTTTGTTAAGACACTTTTATAATTTCATTAAGACACTTTAACTTATTCTTTTAGACATTTTTAAATTTAAAAATAACAGATTTTCTACATTTTTCAATATTTATTTGTACACATCTTTTTTATTATTTGTGCATTCATTTATATATGAAGGAAACAAATTATTTGTATATTTATTCAGATATTTTTAAATTTTTATTTCAACACATTTACACATTTATTCAAATATTTTTTATTTTTTCAGATTATTAATTTTAAGGAGAATAAATTATTTACATATTGACTCGGAAACTTTTAAATATTTTTTCAGACACTTTTTGATATCTAATCATATTGCTTCGAACACTTCTTATTTTCTCATAATAATAAATTATTTATAAATTATTTCAGACACTTTCAAATATTGCATTTGATATTTTTGCATATTATTTTCAGATACATTTACTTATTATTTCAAACACTTTTGCATATAATTTTGGCAGAGAACAAATAGTTTTCATGTTATTGATAAGAACAAATAGTCTACATATTATTTCAGATATTTATATATACTTGTTCACACATTTTTCATAATTTTTTTAAATACTTTACATCTTTATTTTTGACACTTATGCAGATGCAAGTATGACAGAAAACTTGATGGTGGCGATGATAGTGTCGACGGCAGCGATGGTGATGGCAATCTCAATGGTGTTGAAGGTAGGATTTTTGGAGGGAAAGAGAGTTTTGATGATGGCAATTTTGTAAATTTTGTTTTGATAAAAGTGACATATGTACAGAGAGTTAAGTGGGACTTAGTATGTCTAATTATACATAGGTGCATAATATAATAATTATACTGCATAGATTAGTCAAGCGATCTATTATATTTCTATTATCCTCCTACAAAGGTGTTTTCAACGAAGGAAATACTACAAAAGATACGGCCAGACTTGTGTCCGTCAAACAGTACTTATTTCAGTTTTGTAAGATTCAGACAAATTTCTACATTTAATGTACTGGTATTGAGGTGCCATGAGTTTGACTCCACTACAAGAATTCACGACTTATGCTATGGTAAAACTTGTGGCAAAATCGTAACAAATGAAACTTTGATGCGAAGAAAATCATCTTGAAAAAATCGTAGGAAAAATCACTGTCGCAAATGAAAATCATCGCAATATTAAGGCGTGCCCGTGATGATTATTATTGTTACAAGAGTTGCGTTGATTATGCAAGAATAAATAGGGTGCAACGATTATGTCTTGTAACTGTGCAACAACTGTAATTGTCGTAGCTTCTGACGATTATAGTCACAGTAAATCTTGGACTTTTTTTCCATGATAGTTTATTTTTTATTTTTAAATGATTATAGAGATTTTTTTAATTATAGTATTATTATTATTATTATATTAGAAAATAATAAAAGTGAATGTGAATGCAAAATAAATAAAAAATCATTATTATTAAATATCATATATATAGAGAAATGTGTTTAATAAATATAGAATTAGGGAAAAAACCTAAAACCCTAATCGTGGTCTGACTTTCGAGCACTCTCATTCTCATCTTAAGATTGTACATTTATATCCCATGAACTTGTTTCACTATAATTATTAAGGTTGTACATTAGCCAAAATACATTGTGACATTGTATGTATTCTAAATATTAATTGTTATGTTTATGACTATTGGGAGTGTATAACATAACTTTGGATTAACGTTACCTAGTTTTGTGTTTGGGTTGTATGGAATAGATACGTATAGTGGAGGTTTGCTGATGAAATTGTTGACTATGACATAGCTGAATTCGTATGGATGCATATAATGGAACTAGCGGTCGCTACAATTTTGAAACTTTTACTAGTTATTAGCGACAGTTATGCGTCACTAACTAGCGAAGGCCACGCGTCACTAACTAGAACTAACTAGCGACGGTTAAGCGTCACTAACTAGCGACAGCTAAGCGTCACTAATTGGCACTAACTAGCGACGGCTACGCGTCACTAACCGGCACTAACTAGCGACGGTTATACGTCACTAACTAGCGACGGCTATGCGTCACTAACTAGCACTAACTAACAACGGTTACGCATCACTAACTAGTGACGGCTATGCGTCACTAACTAGCACTAACTAGCGACGGTTACGTGTCACTAAGTAGCGACGCGTAATGCGCTGCCAGACACTGTTACTGGAAAATTTGTGACGGCCTGTTTTGCAATGTTTAGCTGTCACTAATTAGCGACGGTAACCGTCGCTAGAAAATTAGCGGTGAGTGAATTAGCGACGGTGTGTCGTCGCTATATCATATTTAGCGATGGCCAGCCGTCGCTAATGACCGTCACTAAATACGGTTTTTCTAGTAGTGCTTTGGTGGTGAAAGATCAGTCTATAAGTCATCCAAAATAGCACCGACTGAAATGACGTATTGATGTATTAGCTCTTGGATCATGGAGCTAACTACCACATTTGCTTGGTGCTGGATCCGCCCCTCAACATTGGCATCTGTACGGGATAAGTGCTCGTACACTTGTTCCATTAGTTGAGCAATCTTAGTTGACTAGGCTGTATTTTGCACTCTTACTAAGCAATTTCAGCTGATTAGGCATTAATACGTACCTACAAAAATAAGTTGATTAGCTTTCATAATTATATTTAACTCATAAAAATGTTATTAAATAGTTAAAAATTAAAGGAAATTACCCGCTAGGATCCAAAGATGTTAGGATCCACAAGGAAAGGTGGGAGACCCGGAATGTGACCCTTCTTCAGTGGGCCATAGACCTCGCACCAACACTCTTCATCGAGCTGGTGACGATATGTGGGATTAGGGTACTTTTGGTTGGCCTTATCCACATATGTGTTCTACAATCAAATAAGTTTAATTAGTGTTTAAAAAATAAGTCATTTGTTAGGAAGCATGAACAAACTAGAGCCAGAAAGGAAATGTGTTTACCCTAAGCTGATGCGTGATATCATCTTCTACCTGACCAGGCTTCTTTTGAGTGCATGTCAGGGTCCACCAATCCTTGAATGCGGGCTTTTGTCCATCACGTTCTTGCACCTATAGAAATTTATATTGAATTAAAAAATAAAATAAAATAATATAATTATTGTAAAATAAAAACAAGAAGTGATGTATGACTTACCATTCATCCTAGTGTATCTCACTAGAATAGAGTCTATCGTGTGCTTCAGGACAGCCCCTAAATCATATGCCGCCTTTTTGACATTCTTCTCGACTTTGAACAACTTCTTCCATTACACCTGCTGCTAGTAGTCACACATCCTTCCACAGTGGGGATGTGAAGTTAATTTAATTAAACATTAATGAGGATGCAAATATGAATTATTGTATGAGAATTTAAAAAAAATTAAATAACTTACATAAGTCAAGTGATGTGCTCCTCGCATATCTTGTGTGGCACCTCTATCTATAAAGGCCAGAGCCCATTTCATAACTACTAGTGAATGGAAAAGAAGGTTTGTCAGACAAACTTTTCCACCAGAATGCTATAATATATAAAAAAGTTTAATTACTTCAAAGGAATTTAAAGTTTAGAAAAAACTTTGAAAATATGCTATACCTACTCACGTTGGATAATCGTCAAATGTGAATATAGTGGAGGTGGTAGCTGTAACTCAACATATCAAGTCCCCTAAGGTAGGCCTCTAAAGGCCGTTGAGTGATCAGGGGTCTAGTCATGTCGGGGCATGCCTAGGTGGAAGTTTGTTGGTTGAAGACTTAAGCCATTGTCAACTGCCTCCAAGGGCGGAGCCAGAAAAAATTGTCAGTGGGGGCAATAGATAATTCGTTTATAATATATAGTTGTAAGCTTTAAAACTTATCAGGTTAAGTTGCACATTTTATTAAAGATACAATACTAAATTGTAATTTTTCCAAAATTCAGTGGGGGCAATTGCCCTCACTCAGGTGAACGTGGCTCTGCCTGCCTCATACTCGTCCCAGATGTATGATCTGAGTCGACTAGCCATCGTAGAGCAATGACTTGCCATTGTACTGATCAATTCCTACATGGTACCCAGCCAAAGGTTTGTACTATGGCATGCCATCCATGATGTTCAATGTAGAATGGTAGTCACTCTGCATGTCTAGGAGTGCCTGCGATGATGAAGTCGAACCTCTGTAACAAAGTACTTAAATTTTGTTAGTTAAGTACTTAAATTATAATTATGTGCAATCTTATCCTTAAATTTTTGTTTTTATCAATTATGTACTTAAGTCTTAATCACTTTTAATTTTGTCATAAACTTTTTTTAAATCTTGTCAATCAAGTACTTGAATTTTAATTATCTACAATTTTAACATTAAATATTTTTATTTTTATCAATTAAGTACTTAAATCTTAATTATTTACAATTTTATCCTTATATTGTATAATTTTTTCTATTAATCTGTTAAATTTTAAATACTTACAGGTTTACCCATAACTTTTTTACTTTTATCAATTAAGTCCTTAAATTTGCCTATACAATTTAACTAAGACCTAAACACTATCGCCATTTAGCGTATACAATTACATACACATACCTATCAACATCGATATACATACCAACATACACATACGCTATCAACAAACACATCAACATATACATATATATACACTATCAACAAAAACACTTTTCTAATTCATATATATCAACATATACATACACTATAACCTAAATACTTTCCTAATTCATGCCAACATACACACATACATTATCACCTTAAACCTTAAACATACACATCAACATACACATATCACTAATTAAACATTCTTATTACAAAAATTAAACAGATAAAATTAAGTGAAAAAGATAGAAGCTTACCTTGAAGATGATTATCACAATGCTTCCATGGAGGGTAAAGGAGTTGTTGTCCCAAACACTTCCGGAAAACAGACAAGAGGAAGTTTGAGGAAATTGGAAAATGAAAGGCCAAGAGACAGATGGGGGTTTGTCTCCTCAATTCACTACAACAAAATGGTGCATAGGCGACTCAAATTTACTCGTGTTTTGCATAAAATGTCAGGAAAATCCCTACAAGCCCCGTTGGTTTAGGAAAATGTAGGTAAAGGACCTTACAAACGTGACTACTTTTTTGAACATATGGGTCAAGACCCTCATAAGTTTGATAAGTTTAAAAAACGCAAGTAAATGGCCCATTAAGCTTGACAATATTTTCAAGAAAACACAGGCAAATAGCCTTCTAAACCCGATGGTTTGGAAATGTTGGCCATCCAAGCCTGACTAGTTTATAAAAACATAGCTAAAAATCCTTAAGCTCATTAAAAAAGCTCACCCTGTGTTGCCTAATCGGTCTGTTTCTTTTTTTGGTATTGATAGGAATCCCTAATTCATGAATTTTTAGATGAAAAATTTTCTTCCTTAACTGTGAATAACTTTTCAGATCAAATGTAATCTTCGTTCAAAACAAATTTTCATCACTTGCCATTATGAACGGTTGGGCGACATTGTGGTAGAGGTGTCAAGGAGGTAAAAAAAGTTTTGGGAGAGGCATCAAAGCGAACTGGCTAGATGAAACTTGAAGCTCCCAAGCGAGTGTAGCTTTTCCAATCCTCATTGATGGAAGGAATTTTGTCATAGTTAATAATGCAGATGGGAACAAAAGAGAAGTTGGAGAGTTTTGGTCATCGAAGAGTTGAGAGAATTCATTAAGGGGATCATGGCTAGCAGTTTTGAGGATTTTGCTCTTGGAGGTAATAATTTTACTTGTTTTATCTCAATCTTTTGTTGCACATGAAATGATAGTTGACACAAAAATAATATTACAAACAATCTAAATCTATTGGATTATGTTTGGATGCTTGAAATGTATATAGGGGATTAGGCATAGTAAACTCAACGACGAAGTAATTTTGTATAAATCAGCAAGCTTAATAAATTATGTTGTTGGTTTTTACTAAAAATTATTATTCTTCATCACTCTGTTCTTATTTATGTCTTAACTAAATGTAGGCATTTAATTTCCAGGACATTTATCATTGATACTATAGTTGTGAGTCTACATATGTTATTTCATTTTTCCTAAATATAATTCTAGATATGATTTTTGCTAACCATAGCTTCATCCATTCATCCTCTAGTTAGAATCTTTTATGCAGTCCAATTTCTCTCAGTAAAGCATATGTAATTCTTATTTTTTTTCTTTATGAGTTAACTGAAAAGCTCTCGTGAGGTTTCTTGTTGATGAGCTTTTTTCTTTTGGTAGAATGTGAGGTTTGGGTGGATTCGGACAAGCTTAAATTGCTTGATGTTATGGGTTGGTATTACATTTCCATTTATTTGCACGAATCATGGTGCATTAAGTAATCTGGAAATCCATATATATGTTATTCCACCCCTATCTTGATCTGTTTATTTTAGCACAAAATTTCTAGAATTTTCTTGTTGATGTATGTGTTTTTTTTTGTTGGAAAATGTAAGGGTTGGGTGGATTGGGACAAGCTTAAATTGCTTGATGTTGTGGGCTGCTATTACATTTCCATTTATTTGCACGAATCATGGTGCGTTAAGCAGTTTGGAAATCCATATATATGTGAGGGTTTAGGGTTTTAGGGTAAGGTTTTAGGGTTCAGATTTTTAAGTTTTAGGGTTAGGATTTTAGAGTTTTGAGGTTAGGGTTTGGGGTTTTAGGGTAATAGTTTAGGTTTAGGGTCAGGGTTTTAGAGTTTTAGGGTGAAGGTTTTAGGGTTTGGATTTAAGGTTTTAAGGTAAGGGTTTAGGGATTTAGGGTTTTGGGGTCAAGGTTTAGGGTTTAAGGATTTAGGGTTAATGTTTAGGGATTAGGGTTGTATGGATTTAGGATAATATGTTGAATTTCGTGGCAAAATTGTAGCAGGTATTGCTACAATTATGCCATATGGTTTTGCGATGATTAGAATCATAGCAAAGGTGTCACAATTTTTGCCTCAAAACTTTACCACCTTAGTATTTGAGACAATTTAATTGTTGGAATGAAATTGTAGGAAAATTATTAGAGCTTCTGATGATTTAAAGGATAGGAAAAGTTATCATCACAAATGAACACTTATCTAGGAAATGATTGGCCAACACTAGGAATTGTGTTGATTTTGTGATGATTTTCTTCTGCCTTGATTAAAATCGACACAAATGATTGTTGCAATTCCCTCGTTCTCTTCTTGATTTTACTAACTATTGCCACCATATAAGAGCATGGTTAGTAAAATTAGTTATAGCTAACTTTACCTTCCTTGCCTCAGATTATTTATGACAATCAAATATCATCTCAAACATAGCCTGCCATTCTAAGTAGGCCTCTGGATCACTTTTCTTATTGAAGGGTGGAATGGCAATCTTGGTGGAGCTTAGGTTTTCATCTGCTTAGGGCATTCCACTCCTAGGTCCTTGGGGCCTATTAGGTGGCTCTCAGGTGTGCCTCATTATTCTTGTTAGGCACCTCCTATGTGCTTGGCTTAGGCCAAGGAGAACCAAGGAAAAATGAGAGAAAACAGAAAGGGAAGAAAGAGGAGCCATGGAGACTGGTACAATGACTTATGTGCAAAACTGGAAACTATCAGGACTTAGTTGCACATGGAAAATGTACTATGGGAAAGCTGACAGAAAACTGAGAAAGGGGACCAAACTGTGCACTAAGTTAAGTGGTATAAGTGAAACCACAAGTTTAAAGATGGCATTGTTGGCCATGCAAATTTCTATAATGGCTAGTGCAAGACTAGACCATTTGTGGGAGACAACAATGATTACTAGTCAAAATCTTGTCTACCACTAGTGTACTATTCACTAGTTACTAGTTAAACTAACTAGTCTTTATTTTAGTTACATGGCCGGTCATGCATGGGTGCTTATGACACCTTGGTACTTGTGTTGTTTATTTGCTTGGCACTTTGAGCCATGTGTGGACTTAAGTGCCCATTTAGACACAAGTTTGAGTGGCGGCCTTGTGCATAAGTGGACTTAAGGGCTATATTGCGCCATGCAAAGAAATGGAAGTGGAAGTTGGCATTTTAGCTAACTAAAGCAAATGACTTTCGGCCGAAACTAGCCTAAGTCCATTTGCTTCATTTCGGGCTTCCTTGTCCTTGCTAAACCGAGAGCGTTTTGAGAGCTCCTTCACAATCTTGCCTTGACATCCAAAGTTCTTGAAGTACTTGGCGAATTCAAGCTTGGAGAAGTGGATTCGGCTTGTGCTTGCTTGGATTCAAGCTTTGTTTATGAAGAAATGGTGAAGGGCCGAGCCATTTGAGCTAGGGTTCTTGAGGTAACCTCAGAATTTCCTTGAATCCATGGTATTTCTTTCCATGAACAAGGAATTTTGAATGCTCATATGTTGCTAAGCTTGGAGAATAGAGCAATTGAAATATTATGTGGAAAACCTAGCTATGGCCGAATGTGATGAACATGTGTTCTTGGTGTTCTTCTTGGAGTTCGTGGAAATTAATCCATGTGTGATGCTTGCTGATGATTATTTAGCCTTGTGATAGGTTGTTTGGGTGAAGAACACCAAGATTGTGCAAGTTAGTACTTTGGCCGAAAGTGCATTTTGAGGTAACCCATGTTCAATCTTTGTTTACATGGCATTAACGCTATGAACCATGCTTATTGATGCATTGGTATATGTGTGTTGGATTGGATTGAATGAAGAACATGTGTATGTGAAATGGGTACTATGGCCGAAAGAGTGGAAATGGTGTTTACATGTATTTTGCTTAGTTACATGGTAATTGTGCCATGAGTAAGCTTATTGGTTGTTTGGCTACTCATTTGGTGTAATGGAATGTTGAGTAGTACAATGAGATGAAAATGTGTGCTTGGGCCGAAAGCTTGAATTAGAGTGAAATGGTACATTTCACTTGGTTACTTGGCATCAATGCCATGGTTGATGTTTATTGGTGATTATAATAGCTTATGGTATGTGAGATTAATGGGCAGCTCATGTTTGGGTATTTTAGGCCATATGGCCGAGAGCTTGAAAGTGTTGTATGGTAGTGTCCTTCATTGAAAGCATGGTATTTGATCCATGGAATATGTTGTTAATGGTTATGCCTTGTTATGGTAGGCATTGTGGTTGAATGGCACTTGGACACTTGAAGTTTTGTTGGAGACCGAGAGCTTGAGGTAGGGTTCACTGCACTTGAGTTCGCTTGGTAATATATGCCATGGTTCAAGTGTTAGGGTGGCTAAGTGATGGTTAAAATTTGCCATGTGATCTTAGTTGCTTGATGGGCTTATTGGTTATATTTGATTGCAATGTTGATTAGCTAATTGACTATGGTACATGTACTAAAAATGCAAGTGAATGTGGCCTATTTGCTTGGCATTTTGGGAGCTCCAAATGGAATGTTATTGGTAAGATTATGTGCAAGGATTGCACACGAGTACATGTATGGCTTATATGGCCGAGAGCAACAATGTGAAGTGTGTGTGAGTACTTGTGTGCCTTGGTGATTTCTTGTGCATGCTAACCCCCATTATTGTTATTGTATATGGATACACCTGCTTTTCTTGTCTTTGTGTTTGTTTTGCAGGTTGAGCTAACTAATTGGAGGTTAAGCCTTGAGTGTTCACTCGGCTTAACTAAATAAACTCTTTAAGAGTTGGGTTTATAATGAAGTGAATCCTACTGAGTTAATCTCACTGCCCATTCTCCATTTATTTTTCAGGCAAGGATATTCAGCCTGAGTAGTGCTAAGCTGCCTTGTGTGTGCACTTAGTGTTTATTTGCTTTGTTGCTAAGGTATGTGCCAATGTGTGCTTGGCTTGACACTTTAGAATTATTTGCAAGTCTTATTGTGAGTTGGCCGAGACTTATGGTTTAAGCTTGCAGGCTGTAGAGTGGGAACTGTCTAGGGGAGCATGGATACCTGGACTTTAGCTCTGGTTTTGCTTTTCACCTTTATGACCATGAACATGGCCACGGGCTTGGTGTTGCAGTGTGTGCTTTTGTATGGGATCCTTAAGGTGATGTTTGAGCATTAGGAGTTTGGTCTCGGTCTGTATATAACTTGGCATGAACAACTTATGGGTGCTTGGCATTATTAGCCATGTTATTTGCTAGGTAGACTACACTTTTGGTTGTGTATATTTGTAGTCTCGGATACCTAGATGGTGTTATTTTGAGAACCTTGTATGCCAAGTTATGTATGAGAGTATGGATGGTTATGTGTATGGATATGTGTTATGAGTGTTATGGGCCAAGGTTTGGCACTTTTATATGATATGGATGGCATGATCTTGCAAGTTGTATGGTGCACCATTGTATGTATGTTTGATGGCCGAGAGCTACATGCATTGTTCCTTGTGGTTTTCTAAACTTAAACCAACATTGTGGGCTTCTTGGTTGCCATATAGGTAGCACACTTGATTGCACACCAAGTATGCACTGGAAGTTGCATTATTTGTTGCCTTGCTTGTCATGCAAGAAAGTGGTTTGGGCCTTACTTACGCTGCAAGTAATTACTAGTTTGGTTTGAAAGCCACCTGGGCCACCTCCCAGGCCCATTACCTTAAGAAAATAAGACTTAAAGATAGTCTATGTGGTATGGCCGAGGGCTAGTTACCCAGTTTTTAGTTTGGGCTTGTGAGTCAGGTTGGGGACTTACAGGCCAGGGCCTGTGTAAGGTGTGACAATTCTTTTCCTCAGTGCCCTATTTTCATAAGAGCATTGTTCACTTGGGCTTTGTGGATGCTTTCCTCTACCCTTTTGTTAAGGACATCTCCTAAGACACTTAAGAGCTCAGTTTGGCTATTCTTTTCTCCATGAGGTATGTGTGTAGGTGTCTGGGTGCATGGGTGTTTGCTTATGTTTGTGTTTGCGTGTGTGGGGGAGGGGGTGTATGAGTATGTGTATGGTGTGCGGGTATGCGTGTTTGTGTGTGTGTGCATGTGTTTGGGTGTCTATGTGTGGGTATATGTGTGTGTGGTGTAGGTATGGGTGCATTTAAGGAAAAAAGGGTTTCATACTCATAGGAAGATGAAACTTCACCTAAGATGTGGTGGACCCTTCCAAGTGCTAGAATGGATCAATGATAATGCTTACAAGCTAGACCTTTTAGGTGAGTATAGCGTGAGTATCGCATTCAATATTGCTGACTTGTCCCCCTTTGACATTGTTTCAAATTGGAGGATGAATCCATTTGAGGAGGGGCATATGGTGACTCTCCTCATCAATGACTGAATTTTACTTGATAATTATGTTTTATTTAATTATTTTTATTTAAATTTCTCAAATTAGTATCTTATTAAGTAAGAAAAATAAGCTAAGTAAAATAAAGATGAGTTTCTAGGTGTGATTTTGTGCCTAAGAGTCATCAAAGAAAATGGTAATTTTGACCGGAGTGAGTGGTATGACCAAAATTATTATAGAATTAGGGTCATGTAAGCATTTTTTACTAATTAAGTTAAAACTATAAGTTATTCTAGCTACTAGAACCACCATTGGAAGAAAAAGTGCAAAAATTACACCAAGTGTTCAAATAAGCCATTTATGTCTTAAACGGCTTATATGTCTAAGAGGCCATGTGTGAGAGGCATAAAACTGCTCTTTGGGATCAAGGAGTGACAATTTTGAGTGTGAGTCTAGTTGCCAAATTGAAAAAAAAAGAGAGTTTGAGGGCTAAGAGGCAAGAAAATAAGAAATGAACTTTAGTGGAGTTGTTAATATATTATACCAAAGAGTTGACCACTATTCTCAGTTATTCCTCTTTCAATTTTTTTTGCTCTCTATCTCTAGCAGCTTGTTTGCTACAAACCTCACAAATCCCAAAAATTTCTAGCAAATTTGAATGTGCCAAGGTGAAATCAAGAAGCCTCTAGCTCATTCTTGGTGCATTAGCTTCAATTGAGCCTTTTGTTGCACATTTTGGGCATAAATCCTAAGGTAAGATTATTGACATAGGTTGAGATGATTCTAAGTTGATTGAGTAGCTATAAATGGTCTTGGTTTCAAATTTGTAGTGTCATATCATGTTGGTTTCAGGCTTGGAACTTAAGAGAGTTAAGTTGAGCTTAAGTGTGGTTGTGGTGCTTGTGTTTTGTTCTTGATTTGTAGCTAGATTTGAGGAAAAGGTTCAAGTTATTTAGCTCAAATAATGTATAGAAATGTAGTATTACATGTGAGAATAAAGTAGAAATAAGAACAATTTGAATTGGCTTTGGGGATTAAAAAATTCAGCAAGATTGGTGCAAGTTGGCACAAAAACACAAAGTGTAGAGGACACCATTGGGGACACTATAGGGTTTTAGAAGTCAAACAATGCAGCAGAGTTAACCAAAATCCTCCAAGTTCCAAGTAAAATGGGATAAATTAGGTGTTCAAAATTTTCATAGCTAGTATGTTAAGATCTTTCACTAAACTATTGAGCCGAATCACAAAACTTGAACAACAGATGTGTTGAAGCTTTGTAAGGTATCGATATGACCTACTTGGATCACCATGCCTCATTCAGGTTCTAGCAAAAGTGTTTCTCTTGTCCCCGTAGTGCTAACTTGCATCCCTTAAGGAAAGACAAGAGAGGAGTGTGGCTGGAAATCTTAGAACCTTTTTTAAGTTTCATCTAAGGAGGCTTTATACAAAAATAACACTATATAACATATATATAATAATACAAAAATCCCATGCTAAATATTTTTTCTAACCCTAAGCCAATTAGGCCTAATTTCAGGCTTAACAATGGCTTATCCTTTAGGCCAATACTTAATCTAAAGTTATCATCAAACCAAAACCAAATAATTTGGCTCATGTACTAAAATAATCTAATTGTCTATAAGTGTGGGACCCTGTAGCTCCTATCACATTAGCAATGATCATAAATCATATTTATGATCATAAACAATGAGCGGTGGCTAACAACATATCATTGCTACCTAAGTGACAAGATAGTCAATAATTTGACTAAACCTCTATGATCATTATTCGTATATGCTATTATCCCTTTGTCCAAGATATCAAAACGGAGTATGAGACATGGAACGTCTTATCCTCGTATCGCCCAATTTATGGTTTTTTAATTCTTGAATAGATTGACTTAAACTGATGACATTGATATTCTATATCAACTCATTTGAGTATGACCATGCATTTTCTCAGTCTCACTCAATCAAGGGGCCTAGAGACATCACTTTTGTTATATAGGAGGGAGAAATCCCATCTTAATCATACAAATCTCTCCACATGATTTGTGACATATCCAATGACTACCTTCATGCTCATTCTGTTACGAGCAACAAGAAGAAGTTCTCATATAACGATCCATGTAGAGTTCTCATGGCATGTCAGTCCAATACACAAGTTCTTCAACTTGTACTTATATGTAAACTACCTATCTCATATTAGTCTCTACATATGCTGGTTTTTATGTATTATTGCAACCCATTCCATAGTAATACTTGACTAGGGACATTTAAGAATACTATTATTATAGGGTTATAATTATGTTTAATTATGTTACTTAGAAACAAACAATACAAATAATTATTGGAATAATGTCTCAATAAAATATCAGGACTCAATGTGCGAAATACAATAACCTTATGATTGGCTTTTTGGCATAACACTAACAGATGTGTTGCCAATGGTGAAGATGAGTTGCCAAGGGTGCTCAAGGCAACCTTAAAGTTCTTGCCTTTGGCAATGCCCTTGGCATTGCGTCACCAAGGCCTAAGCCCCTTAAGCTCATGGCACTGTAAAAACACTCAATCGCTTAATTATCATCCCTAGGTTATTATAAGATTTTTCGTAGCTTTGGTTGGATCCAAAAGTCTTTCCTAAGTTTGGAATTATACTTTATTTAAGTAGTAACTAAGTGGTGTGCTTAAGGTAGGGCAAGGTGGGGTGGCTAAAGGGGTTAAGGTGCTCAAGTTGTTAAGGGAGCACTAAAGAGATTAAGACAGGTTTTGGAGTCTTTGTTGGCCTAAGCTGGAGGTCTTAGACATTCGGGAAATGAAGAGGAAACCTAAGAAAATCTCAACCAAACCTTGTTGTTTGGTAAGTAAGCCATTAAGGAGCCCTATGCTAAGCTCTAAGAGCTTGGCAAGTTGGACCACAGAAGATGGCTCTCATGCACAAGAAGTTAAGGGAAAGACCAGTAAGTTTTCAGAAGAAGTGACAACCTACTCTAGGACCCATAAGTGGGACATAAGGGAGGGAAATGATTAAGGATACATGGGCTACTATTTTAAGTACCTCCACCATTTGAGCTCACGGCAAGGTAAAGGCATTCCGGGCGTAAGAAGTCCCAAGAATTGTGTATGTTACATATCAAACAATCATGCAGTTCATATTTTTTTTAATGTTTATTGGTTGTGTTGATTGTTGGTTGGTTGTTTCTTATTCATTTGCCATATTTTGTATGCTTGCATGTTGTTCTCCTTGCAGGTACCCTAAGGGACCTTTATTGAGTACAATCGTATACTCATTCTCGTAAGTTATTGTGTAGGTTCTAACATCAGGCTTAACAACTAGGTGGTTAGTTTTGGGCAAAGTTTCACCTTTTTGCAAGTACTTGTTACTTGAATCCTTGAGGTTCTAAGGTTTCTTGGGAGATAAGTTTTGTACCAACTAAGTGTTATGTCCTTATAATTTAGAGGCTAAGTGGTGCAAAAGGATAAGTAAGGGCTTGCACTTGGAGCTTGACAGCTTGAATGTAGGGCTCAAGTGATAGATCTTGGTTATGATTTTGCCTTATATATATGGTACTTGATGTACTAAGATAATGCCTGTATTAGGATACATTGTGGTGTAAAACCACTGGGTTACTTTTTGGTGCATGCTAGTGAGTGTGAACAAACTATTACTTGAAGTTAAAGTGACTAGTGTTTTATTGTCTTAGTATATTTTACATATGTTTTAAAAGGAATGCTCAAGCAATGTTTTCTTTAATTGGTTTGCTTATTTATTTAGCATTGCCAGGAAAAACAAATGTGTATCTTTTTACAGGATAGACTAAGTAACTAATTGCACATAAACTTTTTTAATTTACCTATAAGTAATGGTTAGCGAATAGCAGCTAAGTGAAATTATAATCCTTAAAAGCCTAAAAGTTATTTAATTTAGGGTATTGGGACCTCGCTCTCTTATAGGGGAAGTTAATGGGAATCAAACATGCAAGAAGCACTAGTTGGAGTGTCAAGATGCTTTGAGGATATGATTGGAGCCTATGAAAAATACAAGGAGCAAGGTGCTCAAGAAGGCACTACATGGGATTGTGAGAAGGCTTTTCAACGAATAGGAAGCATGTGAAAATAAGAACATGGGGAGCAGTTGGGATGAGTTCAAAAAGAACCTTCAAGGATTATGAAGGAATGTGCTCAAGGCCTAGGACTTCTATGAAGCCCAATGCATGGGTCCACCCTAAGGCACATGCACCCTAGGAAATGAGCTCATGCCCTTCGATCAATATCATGTGTTTTACTTTGTATTAGTTTGTAAACATCTAGACTTAGTATGATTACGTGTTATTATGGCCATGAACATATAAGGGGCATGTGATGAACTTTAGCGTGTCTTGGAGGCACACTCTAGGTAGCACTAAGACTCCTGAAGCATCTAGAACTCCCACTTTGCAATATCTTAGGTTTTTGGTATGTTTAGCTCCTATAATTCATTCAAGTTATCAATATACTTTGTTGCTAATGAGTACTCTATCTCGAGTTCTTTGTGGATTTAACTTGCCTCATAGGAATTCTAAGTTCTTGTGTCCATTAGCATACTCCACTAATTTTTAATCACATGCTAGTTAAGGATGAGAGTAAAATCTAGTCATTGAGTGTGTGTTGGAGCATGAAGATCATCCTTAGCACGTTTCTTGGTCAAATGGCCGAAAGGTTCGAATCGCCTTTTGCCTTATTTTATACTTCCTCTGTCCCATATTCTTTGTACCATTTAACTTTTTCACTTAATCTGACTTGAATTTATTCATATTAGTATTTATTCATATTAGTATTTGTTCAAAATTGTTTTTAAAAACTATACGTCTTGATTTTTTATTCTTATATAAAAGTTATTCATTATATAATAAAATGTTGAAAATAAAAAATCATAAATTAATTGCTAAAAAGTAAATGGTGCAAAAAATATGGGACGGAGGGAGTAGTACTTTTTCCACTTTTCTGCTTTTATATTTTTTTTCTCGATGCTTCCTTTTTTTTTTTCACTTTTTTCCCTTCTATTTTTTTGGTGCTTTTACTTCATTTTATTTCATTTTATTCTCTTTCCAAACTTTTTTACATTTTATCTCTCTTCCCATTTTCTCATCTTATTTATTTTGTTTAACTTTGTCTTTATATTTTATTAGCTTTATTCTTCTTTTTTTTTAAATATATCTACCTTTTTTCTTAATGTTTTTTTTTCATTTTTGTTTTTACATTATTCTTATTTTTCATAAAATTTATATATTTTTTTCTTAGTTTTTTCAAATTTAGAAAGTAATAAAAGAGCAAAAAAGTCATTAAGGCAAAAGAAAAAACAGTTATTGGTATTGAACAACTAGTTTATCTAAATGAACAAATAAATATAAGTAAAAGAATGATTAGTTTATCTAAAAATAATAACAGCTACTCATAAAAGAATAAATAAATAATAATAAAAAAATAAAAATAAATAGTTTCTTTGAAAAAGCAGCTAAGAACTTATAAAAAGAACTATAAATTGGGTCAAAAGATCATATATCTACTAAAAAAAATAGCAATTTTTACAAAAGAATAAATAGCTAATAATAAAAGAATAAATAACTATAGATAAAACATAGATAAAAGAACAAATAGTATCCATAAAAATCAAATATGATGAGCGATTAAATAAGAACTGATAAAAAATAAATAATATTTATAAAAGACAAATCCAATAAAAGAAAAGTACGAACTAAAAAAAGAATAATGGCGCAAGCTGCACGACTGGCCTACAAAAGACTTACTCCAAAAGATAATATATGGCGATTTTTACGCAAATTAGGCTAATGTGAATCTTTAATTTTCCACCTTAGGCTCCAACGTTTGTTCTCTAGTTTTATTATTTTTGGGGCATCATTACATTTTTCGTTTTATGTTCGATACTAATTATTTTAACATATCAACATTCAGGAACCTACGCTTCCCTGTTTTTTCTCAAAAAAAGTAAGTAAACAAAAAAGACTGCTTTAAATTTAGAAATAATAATAATAAAATTTAAAATTGCTAGAAGATGTCATTGCTAAATAATTTAAGCTAAACTTCTAAAAGTTGATAGAAGAAAGGTTGAGGGAGTAGTAGATTTCTATATGAGGACCTATAATTCTCTCTCTTTTTTTTTTTGGGTGGATTTGGTTGTGGTTTATAAAGTTTTTGTAGGATTTTTGGATTTCATGTCCTAAATAAGTACCAAATTTTAAGGTTTGTTTTATCGAATTGTATAAACTTATATAGGGCATCCTAATTGTATACTTTCTGTCAATTTTATTGTTAAATCATATGGAAAAGGTTGACATGACATTAATTAACATTAAATTAAATCATAAAATAATAATTTTTTGTCCTCAGACTTTTAAATCAATAATTTTGCATCCTCATCTCTTCCCAAACCAGATCGCTCCTCCACTGTAAGAACTGGATTGCTCATCCTCTCGCCCTAGAACTAGATCCCAAAACCTAAAACCTAGAAGAGCTCGACCCTTTAGATGCATCACTGACTCGTTTTCTCCATCACCGTTAGACTGGCTCTCTCTAGTGCCGCTTGTTTCTTGTTGGCACGACATCAAATCTAGGCAATGAACGATGCTGCAACCATAACCTCAACGGACACGTCCAATGTGCCACAAGTCTTTGTACTCGTCCATAGCCATTTCCTAGCTTTAAAGAGGCTGAAGACTTAGACTCCAAAGATTAACTCGCTTGCCACTGTCCCATTCCAATGGAAAGACTCTCTGAGCAAGCCTAAATATTGCATGGCCAACGTCATTGTTGCCGCACAATTCTCCTAGAAGTCTTTGGACCTTCCGCTTAGACACCTTACATGCCATTCCCAACTTGCTCACCACCCCGCTACTGCTCGTTATTCTTTTTGCCATTACTGCCACCACCTCATTATTCTTCAACTCTATGTGTCCAACCCAACTCTAACCCAAATTACTCAAGTCCACCGCGAAGCTTGACAACGAACTCGGATCAAGTCGATTTTGCACATAACGCCATCAGGTTGATCGAATTAGATCTAGGGTTCTTGAATAATTTGGGAAACCTTAAAAGTTTTCAACTTTAATTCATTCTAAACAATAAAATTGGTTTCCAAAACCATAGGGCTTTTGCTGCTTGTCCAAATATAAGCAAAACCCACCCAATGGCCAACATGAATGGCCCTTGTGCCAGACTAGAAAGGATCATGGCCGTCAAGGTTCCATTGGTTTGCACTATTATAGGTTTAGAAGTTGGAACAGGTAGCATATTTGGAAGTTTGGAGTTTAGAATTATTGATTGAAAGAGTTTGAGGACCAAACATGTTAATTTAAATTTATTTTAATGTTAATTAATGCCACAACGGCTTTTTCTATCTGAGTTAATGGTGAAATAGATAGAAAGCACCCAATTGAGATGCGCCATATGAGTTTATATAGTTTGATAGGATAAGTTTAAAAATTTGGTACCCATTTCGTACATGGACTTTACCCAATTTCTAGACAAGGTTTGTTTTGTTTACACTTAAGAATGAAAAAAAAAATCAACTGGATTAAATAGTTGGTTAATCATGTTCTTTTGTTTTTGGAGGCAGAGGTAAAGAACAGATTAATTGAAAAAAAATTGCAAAGACACCTGATATACCAATCAAAGAAAATGTTAAAAATTGGAAAGTAAAAACATTGAACTTTGTCCTACGGTTCTTACTAACTCGAATTGATTAACACAGACACAAATATAAAAAAAAAATTTCCACCACCACCTTCTGCATTGAAAATGGGTTCTTATTGTGACATTGATTATTTCACTATTTCCATATGTCATAGATGACCATTGCAAAGGTAATTTTAATATTTTCACAGAGCTAAATTCTTCTTGAAGTTTTCTCTTCTCTTTATCTCCTCACAGACAATGAAGGCCTAGCAAGTTTAAAGTTTTATTAACAATCCCTAGGAAATGTGCAACTAAGAAAGAAATGATTTTGGCTTTCCTTATTGCTCTCACAAAGGTAGCATTTATTTAGGCATTCAAGATCAATCTGACTTCATCTATCCTGAGAGTAAAAACCATTAGAAAGCAACACCTAGAGGATAACTAGATTTCTCAACATTTTACATGTATTCCAAGTGACACCCTACCACGAAAACTTCAAACTTTTGCATTGAACAACCTCATATAACTTCTGATCTATCATCACCTTTAAAACCTTCCCCTTATTGCCATACTTATTAGTATGCTAATCTTGACACTTGATCATACTATTCCATACCAGTGACGTTGTAGCCCCCTTTACAAGGGTACAAAGGTCATGCCTTTTAACATAGTAAATGTGGATCCAATGAATCCTTAGTTGGTCCTTCTTAGCAAGAATATCCCAAAAAAATTTTCTATAAGAGTGCAATTTCATGAAATTATGCCTTTTAGGTTAATGCCCTTTTCATTTTTCGGTTTGCATACTTTGACCCATAATACTAAGGCTTTTTTTTTTTTATTTTCCTTCCCAGACCAAAGGAAGTTCTAGTTGATTGAATTGAATTTTTAAGTACTTTTTAAGGGATTATGAACATTGAACCCTAGTTCATTTGAATGCGAAGAAGGACAGACCTGATTAGCTGCAGCTTCCTAGCATATGAAAGAAATTAAATAAAATTTGGCTTACCATTGTACTCTCTGTTTGACCTTTGTCACCAATGGCTTAAAATCCTTAGCTAGGAAGGTTTTAAAGGAAAAAGGAACTCCTAGATACTTCATTAGGAGTTAGCCTCCTCAAGATCCCACATTCTGAATAATTTCCTCCTTCAAATAAGCCACCATACCACTTATAAAAATCTCTAATTTTGCAGCATTTAGGGATAGGCCAAACACTTCACTAAAATCTGTAATTGTTAATTGCATGTGTAGAATAGAAGGAACATCTGCTCTACACAATAAAATCAAATCATCTACAATGCACAAGTTCATGATCTTGTGCTTACCGCATTTCAGGTTGAACCTAAAATCGGGCACTTTTTAATACTAACTCAACCTTCTACTAAAATACTCCATGCAAAGTAGAAAATAATATGGGGACATAGGGTACACCCTAGAAGAAGCCACAATAGCTCTCACTAAGCATGATTGAATAAATGAGGCTGACACATGCTCCATGATCAATCCCATAAAATGCTAAAAAAATCCCAACTACTGAGGGAACTTCTTAATAATCTCTAGGGCATTGAGTTATATGCCTTCATGATATCCACCTTCCCTATGCATCAAGGTGACACATGTTTCCTCTCATAGTGCTTCAAAAGCTCACCCGCCATATGGAAATTGTCTTTAATAAAGCACCCCTTAACAAAAGCAACATGATTTGGGTTGACTAGAAAAGTAAAGACTTTTTGCATTCTTGCTACTAACACCTTGTAATAATTTTACATAAAAAAATATAGAAGGTGATAGAATGATACCTTCTTAGTCCACACATGCTCAAACTTGGGAATTAGATAGATAAAAGTAACATTGACCTATTTTAGTGGCTTCCCAGAAGTAGAAATTTTTTTTGAAAAGCCTCCACTATGTCTCTTCGAATGACACCCCATGCTTCCTTATAGAGAATGCATTGTAACCATTTAGACTCATTACCTCCTTACTGAGTGAATCCTTATGTTCCTTCAAGCAGATAGGACCTTTCACACAATGTAGGACCAAGGGCTGACAACCTCTTATCTATCCTAAAAAATGCTCATAAAAAGTAGTGAATTCATCTGCAATTTGTTCTCCATTGTAAAAGACCATTCTATCACTTTCTTTAATTGAAATGATCCATCTTTTCTTTATTCATTTTTGAATGGTTTGCTAAAGAAATTGAGCATTCATATACCCTTCCTCACACCATCTAATTCAGGCCTTTTAACGAAGATAGTTGTCCTCAATTGCAATTTTCTTTTGTAGTTTATTTCTTACTTTCATGTTTTCTTCAAAAGCTCCTAGTTTAACCTATCCACTGAACATTGCTTTTAAATCTCCTAAAGAGATTTAAACAAATTAGCTAGTTGGCTCTGAATATTATAGTACCTTATGTTATTAAGTTGCTTAGAGGGCTTCTTAAGGGTGCTCAACTTTTTACAAAGGGCATAAATTTTGACCCCATCAACCTTGTGCACATACACTTCGTTTATAATATTACTAAAGTTCTCATCATTTGCCTAATAGTTCAAAACACAAAATCAAACTTTGCCACTTTACTTTCTAGGCTCGAAGTCAACAACAATTAGAGAATTCTCTAATATGCTCAGTGGCCTGAAACTAATACTGCCACCGAGAAACTGATCCATTTATTCCATTTCCATAGTACTTTATCAGGTTTTGACTATAATAAATCATTCACCACTTAGTTACTATTCCATATAAGGAAGTAACCCTTATATGACTGGTCCTAAATCACCACCTCCTGAAAGCACTTAGTGATAGCATAAACTTATAAACTTCCTAATCTATTACCTTATGCTTGCTTTCCCTTTCTTGTCTTTGTTTGACCACACTAAAGCGACCAAAAAGAACCAAGACCCTGTAATAATTTAATTGATGACATTGATATTGTCTCATATCACATCCTAATCTTTTTTCCTGTTAAACTCGTAGATGAAGGATAATAGTTGCCTCATTGCCCTAACAGTAACTTGAAGGAACATCAACCGGTCTAATTCCATAATGCGATCAATGTCAGGCCTATTGCTCTTCTAGAAGTCTTCCTATTTTTGTGCTCATTGTGGTTGGAAAAGCCTTCAAACTTAGCAAAGAAAGTCTAATTGAATTTGAACAACCATTGTACAAAAAATTCAACTAAAAATTAGTGCTAATATATATATGTTTAGCTAACTGGCACTACTTGAAGGTTTTGTTGCACCTTCGAACATTCCACATAAATAGCTTCCTTTATCAGGCAGGATCGAGTCATCCCCCCATCATTCTCTTCTTCTTGATTACAATTCCATCATGAAACTTATCCGTCCACAAACTTTTTCAAATGTTGTAAAATGATTCTTCACAGGAGTAAAACTAGATTCTTGAAAACTAGATTTTTTATGTAATTGCCCAGTCATTAGCAGACTCTCCTTTGCCCCTTCATGCTCGTTTACCCCATTTTCATGCCTCTCTTCCGCATTATCATGATCATCCACATTAACCATAATAGCATTCATCTTCTTCTTAGGAACCAAAACTTGCTTAGTTTGTGGTTACTACACTTATGGATTTAGATATTTCTTAGCTAGGTGCCCCACTGTTGCAAAAAGGTTATAAACTTTAGGCACATGCACCTCTAAATTATCAGAAAAGGGGTGTTTGTACTCCATTTTTGTTTTAACCTCATTTTTCATGTTAACCACCTCTAATAATCTAGCATAATAAATTATCTTCATATTAAAGTTAAGTTTATCAACATAAATGGCATGCCCAAGATGGCTAGCAATCTAACTTGAAGCTTTCTTACACCATAGATGCACATCACATTTAAGTTAGGCCTAAATTGGGGCTTTTGTCATATTCCCCGTCTCAAAATTAAAACTTGGCCTCCAAGCCTTAAAAACTAGTAGATTTTTCAACACCAGACATGGCCCTTCTTGTAACATCTGGGCTCCATCTCTATGGTGTTAAAACAAAAAGTGAAACATCTTAACTTATGAAGATTGATTTTCGGCAAGACTACCATTGACAAAATTTCTTCCACATACTTTGGGTAAACATAACTAAATGTCCTTAAAGGATGCCCTATGTTGTATATTCATCTTAGAAGTACAAAATGTTGCACCATTCATCCTTGAAGTATGTAGTCATTGTACCATTCATCCTTTCATCAAGTCTTATCATTAGAGAGTGTCATAAAGCTGACAGGCAGGATGAATTATGTAATATAAGGCATACTTCTAGGATTGTTGCTGCAGCATAAGTTATACTTCTAAGACAATTGGTGCAACATAAGGAATACTTTCAAAATGAATGGCATAACATAAGTCATACTTTCCAATGACAAGAGTTTATAAAAGGACAAATGGTGTGACAATTGTATACTTCCAGGATGAATGGTGCAACATTTTGTACTTCTAGGATGAATGTGCAATGCCAGACAAACTTCTATGATGTTTGGTAATATTTACTCATATAGTTTTCATAGTCATGTATCCTATATAACCTTCTATCACGTACCAAACTAGACCATGCTCTCATGTCTCTATTGCCTATACTACATTCTCCATATCAATCTCAACAATGCCATCTTTTACAGTCCTTCTATCAAGTGCGATTGCATCTGGTTATCCGAATGCTAATTGCTAGGAGCTACCTTACAATACTATCTACAAGGAGAACTATAACAACTTTTGGCACCCACGGTGGCCGATCGTCCAAGAATTGCTAAGAATTTATAAATTTTGCAAGTTTTAGTTTGTAATTGGTAGTCTCTTTACTTGTAATAAGAACTAATGCACATGATCTAAGCTTTTTAACCTAGTCACTAGCAATGCATGAGTAGCATTGGCATGGAACTTAAACATAAAACAATACTCAAAACATTGTTGGATTTGTACTTAAAAATAGTTTTGAGCTACTCAAAGCCATAAGCATAATTTTCTACAAGCATAAACCCAATGTATATGTTTCAACTATGTACATGAATCACAAATCAAACATATAAACTAACCAATGTTGCAAGAGGCATCTAGTACAATAAAGTACTGAAGGTATAAATAACTATTATGATATATATATTAGGCTAACCACCTGAGCTCTACTTTTTAAGTTTCTTAGCCTTGACCTCCCCTTGTACATCTTGATCAACTATTGCTCAAGGTTAATCCAACATAGTTAGTACCTACGAGAAGTGATGAATAATAAGCCAAAAGGAATAACTACCAAGTATTTTATACCTATATGTACTAGTTCAACAATAAGGTTTTTGGCTGAGCAACCTAAACCTGCACAAATAAACTAAGGGCTGTGAATTATAAATGTTTTAGTTAGGGTCTTTAGGCTACTCGCAAAACAAACACTATAGGACACTGTCAATAAATATCCCAAGTTTATTGTGATCTTATTACAGTTTAAGGGCTAAGCATATGTTCATAGCTTGTGTCCCTTAGAGCCTTTGCTCATCCTAGTTGTCTTATAGGAGATTGTCCTATGTCTAGCATGTTCTACCCGCTAACTCACCCTAGCAAGCGTTGGCTTGCCAAATTGTGCAAAGCTGTCACCTAAACACTTAAATACCATGCCTTAAATTCTATGTCTTGAGTAATCCAAGCCTACTTGGCTAAGCTGTGTTTGATACATTAAGGTTCCATACTATATGCCTTAGCTCTAAGACTAGACTAGGTTACTTAATGTTACTAACCTTTCACCCTTCCTATGGTGAACTTTGACTAGCATATGGCTAGTCTTTATTAGGAATACTAGTTTCATAGTCTAGTTCTTCAGGTCCATGAACTAACTAGGCAATTAGGTATACTAAATCTCTGCCCTTGTGTGTACAAGGTTTCCAGTTTACTCCTATGAGTCCAAGGCCCATCTAGGTGACCAAGTGTTACTAAGCTTGCACCTTTCCTAGTGAACCTTTAATGGAACCTAGCTCATCACTTGCTACACCTTAATATGTCATCCACTACTACGAACCATGTTCACTTCATGTGATCCTTGCATTTTCTAGCATATACTAAGGTCCTAGGTGTATTAAGGTAGCCTAGCTACCTTCCACCTCTAGGTCCCTCAATGTGCTCTAGTGACATATCTTATGTCTCAAGTCACTTAATTACGTAGAATCCTTGGTCTTCTTCTTGATTTACTAGGGTAATAGGCACTTAGTTGGGTTTAAAGAAACCTTCCAAGCCATGCCCTATTCCCCTTGACATCCATTCTTGGCTTTCATGGACCCTAGAACCCACATATGCCCATGTGCATGCATGTACCCTATTAGTCTTTCGGTGTCACTCCTCAAACCTTAAGTGTTTTTGACTAACATCCTGTAGTTTTGTGACTCATAAGCCACTATAGGATCAATGCCATACTACCCTGAACAAGCTCTCTTAACTAGATTAAATTGTCCCTTAGAATTCCATACTAACTATGCCTTATTGCTCAAGCACTTACACTTCGTTAACTAGGCCATTTTTTTAATTCTCCATGATCTTTGCTTAAACTACTTGGTTACTCATTATTGATGCATAAAAAAACACAAAGAAGTATTATAAAAGCTTATCTAGGAGTGCCTAAGTATTTTCATGCTTTCCTGGCCAAATGCAGTCACACTTCCTGTTGGTCAGATCGAACCTCTAAGCTCTGTTAGGTTTGTGACCAACCAAGTGTGATGCAATCACATTGAGAATATCATGCTATCACATCTCACCATTCTCCCTAGATTTCTTAGCCTACCAAGCATGACACGATTATGTTAAGTATATTATGCAATCTAATCTCCTAGAAATGAAATATGTTCATGTTTTCTTTTTTTGGATTTCTTGCACCAAACTTCCCTTTATAGATTTTAAAACTCCTTAGGCACCCCAAATCAAACTTCCCCAGTAGGAAACAAGTTAAAATGCATCAATGAAACATAAATCCCCTTACCTTTAACATGAATTTGAGCTTGATCAAGCAAGTTGAGCTCCAAAGTTTCCTTTAAGCTCCAATGGGTTCCTAAGGCTCCAAGCATGTTTTCCTCACAAATGAATACCAACAAAGCTAAATCAAGATTATTCTCAAGCTCATAAACAACTTAGAATCATAATAATCTCATGGGTAAGGACTTACTTAGAGCTTTTGAGCTAGAACTCTATATTGCACCACTACCTAACTTGGGTTTTGTTGTAACCACTTGGGAGCTCCCATTTCCAATGTGAAGCTCACCATTTGAAGCTTGAATGAGAGCTTTGTTGGAGTTAAAAAGAGATGGATGAATTTGGGAGAGGAAGAAGATTGGTGAATAGTATCATCCTAATCTTTCCCACTCACCTCTTATCCAAATCTCTCACTACCTCATATTTTGATCTTTTTCCATAATAATCCCTAAGCTTTGCATTACTTCACTTAGATCCCTCTTGACCCTCAATTCAACCATTTAGAGAGTCCCTTAAACTCTCCACTTAAGCTCCAAGCCAAGTTCATAGGCCATTCATACACATAAAACACAGAAAGCCCTAACTTTACACTTAGTGCAATTTAGGTCCTTTCACTTGGTTCTATGGTTCCAATGAACTTTAAAAATTAAGATCTTGGTTTTTTGGGTAAGTTCTACCTCTTAGATCTTGAATATATTATAATTATGATTTTGTCCTTCACTTGAGGTGAATTACCAAAATGCCTTAATGACATGAGCCTTCCTAACCTTTATGACTTGGTTGAAATGCATAAATGTGTTTAAACTAGGGATTTCTTACCTTGTAAAGAAGTCTCACATGATTGTAATGAGTCTGGTACATGGAAGGCTGTCATAAGAACTCTCTTATGCTTGGTTGTTAATCTCTTCATTCTCAGCTTCCCTTGTTCTTGACTAATTACTTCGAATACCCAACTCTTCTTGTCACACGCACCTTTTGTCCTTCCCCATTCTAGCTAACTGTGGTGTGTTTGTTAGACCCTGATTCTGAAAAGTCATTCTCATGTGTTCCTAATTTAAAGTTGTCACTCTCAATTCCTAGATCTTATTCATTACAAATATAGTGTCATTCCTTGAATCCCCTTTTGACCATGCCCTAAGAAGAGTAGAGGCAGGCCCCTTTTTACCATTTGAACATTGGTGCCATTGCGATGATGAGCAAACCCTAGCTCTCTCACAAAGATATTAGATTGGTCCTATTCATTTTGTAATGTGTATCTAATTTGATACTTTGTTTATGTTTAGTTTGAAAATAATATGAATAATACATGAAAGAGCTTCAAATCGATCAAATTTGAAATGAGTTAGAGTTGTTCACTTAAATTGTGTGGCTAGCTTGATATTTTTATTTAGGTTTGATCTGACAGTAATTTGATTGAGTCACAATAAGTCTTAAACTTGAGTTGAGCTATTGGTTAAATCCCTTATTTACACTGATTTATTTTATGGCTTTTACTAGTTCCCAACAATAATGTTGATTACTCTCTCTCTTTCCTAACAATAATGTCATTATATTATATTTTTCACATTGTAAGTTCTTCTAAATCTCAAAGTATGTGTCATCCTTACACATTCGTAGATGTTTAATCCAATTTACCTAAGCATTGGTATAAAAAGAATTAAGTTTTACGGTAAAAATATAATGGAGTTACTGTACTTCATGAGGTGATATGAAGAATAGTGATCGAAGTAGAATTATGTGCAAGGTCAACTTTATATTTAATTTTTTTTAAATACATCACTTATCTCAAAATGGATGAAGCATTTGTTTGCGTAAGGAGAGAAAGGTGTGCTCAATATATATTATTCTTTTTCATTTTTTTCCATTAAAATGAAAATCGGAAAAAGATTATTTTTTTTAGATTTTGTGTAGCTAGAGTTTTAAATTTCATTTTTGGAATTTGTTTAGTGATAGTTTAAATAAAAGTAGTAATAAGGTAAAGTGGATGTTAAAAACTTTCTAAAATTGGAAACAATTCAACCTTTCTAGGGACATCAAATAAAAAAAGAAAAAGAAAATGATTCACTCTTTTAAAGATAGAAGGAGTAGTTGTTTAATACAAAATTTGTAAATTCACTTTTGTAGGACTTTCTGTAGATACAACATGCAAAAAACACATAAACGTATAGTGCGAATGCCAAGCCACTAGAGTGATCCTTGTAAAGAAATGTTTTTTAGTGCAAAAACAAATATTACTTTAAATAACACAACTAATTTGTACAGCCTTCAACTCAACCTTGGGTAGGGTTCAAGGTAATATACAAAATCCTGGCCCTATGGTTTGGGAATTATTTTGTGGCTAAATTCATTTTTCGATAAGATATTAGTCAGTACTAAAACTTTTTGTGTTTTGCCAACTTAGTCACAAAACTCATTAACTTACCAAAGCAATCCTAAAACAATGAAATCATTAAGTCTGCTAGCCCTAATTTGGATGTTTCGCCAGCTGGTCTATGGAAAATCTGATGTGGCAATTAATGGATGTTAAAATGTTAAGCTGTTGACTTTTTTATTTGATGGATAATTTTAGGGGTTGAATTGCTCAAACAAAACACTAGAGTGACTAAAACATTTTTTCCCCACTATTTTGTTATCACCACTCTTCATTTGCTGCCTCTTCTTCCACTGCAGTTTGTGCTCGAGCTCATTCAATTCTCTTTTTTCTGTCCAACTAGATGATGAACTTGCTTGATGTGGGAGATGCAGGCCCTCATCTATCCCATTTGCATCCTGGCCATAGCAAGAAAATTGGACAAAGGTGGAAGCTTGAGCTTTGTCGTGTTCGAGAGCCACCGCCCTCCTCCTATCTTGTCGGAGATAACCTGGTCATCGCCTTCTAACTGTCCAACTGCTGCTTACTACAAGGAGGATTGTAGCCCATCCTTTCCATGGACAAATTTTGATTCAATCGTTGCTCATCACATCAATCATTGTTCATTGATTTAGTGCCCAATTTTTTATCAATTTAGTGTAGGTAGCGGCCTGTTGGGCCGTACCTAGTCAGTAGTGGAGGAAGAGGCCCAACCAGTGATGGCAGCAATCGTTCCAAAAATTTGGAGGATTTCTGCATTTTTGTTTTGAAAGTTGAGAATTGACTATTTCAATCACTTATATTTTTAATTTTGTGCAATTCAATCCCCACGATTACTAATCAGACAAAAAAGAGTCAACAAGTCATCAGTTAATGGTAATTATGTGCTACATTAGCTTTTCTATTTGCCACCTAGCAAGATATCCAAATTAGGATTAACAGAGCTAACGGTTTCATAGTTTTAGAAATATTTTGGCAAGTCAATGAGTTTTAGGACTAAGTTGGTAGAACTCAAAAAATTTTAGAACTCAATAATATCTTATCCCATCCATTTTTGGTCTCTACTCTTATTTATATATGTTCATTTAGGCTTCTTATTCTTTCAACTATAGCTCAAATATTTTGCTCCATCAAACTATAAACTATAATATTAAGACACTTCACTCCTTTAATTCTGTAATTTAGCCCACTAACCATTAACTTTGTAAGATTTATAATGGTTTCGTGACATGATTGTAAGAGTTTAAAGTTTTAGCCGCTAAATTACAAAATATATGATTTGAATCACTTAATAGAACTATGAATGCAAGGATAAAAAATAAATAATGCTACATTCTCCTCAATTAATATAATCAATTAAAAATTAGTTTTGGTTTTTTTCAGAATCAATATCATTTAGAAATTAATGCTCTATTTAACTAATAATCATTTCAAAAATATTTTTGGTAGAAACTAATTTTTATGAAAATTTTTTCTTCCATTACTTAAGAAAAGAAAAAAATACTTTCATTTTGAAAAATTTCAATGCGATTTTTTGGCTTCTTAAAGTAGAAAAAAATCATGTGCTGTCTCTAACTTTTTTGCACTATCTTGGACAGATCTTTAACCTTCATTTTGTTATATTAAAGTCCTCAACATGCCAGATCATATCCCAATTATTGTCCTTTCATCAATTTTATAGTTAAATTTGAGGAAATCTTAAGAAGATACTAACTTTGGTTACTACTTTTTCTTTCTCTCTCTCAAAGCACCCTCAAGCTAGTAAAATCCACAGTTCAACTGGCATCTTCGACTCCATTCCATTTCTCTTACCTCCTCCCATCTTATCCTTACCCACAGCAAACCGATATCTGGATACCCTTACTCTGACGCCCCACCCAAATTTCTTTCTTCCTCTTAATCGTGCCATAAATAAAAGAAAAAACTCATCGCTATATAAATTGAGAGCGAAATCAAAATCAGAAAAATTGAATTTGTCGGCCATTTCTTACAACAACCACCTAAAAAGTGAGCCTACTGCTCCTCTCACCAGTCACCACCCTTCTCTCAACCACTTCTAGAAACTGAAGCTCTTTGACTCTCTCGAATCCTTCTCGCTTTCTCTCTCCTCACCTTGCTCCTCCAAACACCACAATATCCCCCAACTCTCCAAAATCCATTTCTGTTCATACCCCTCATCTTAGCACACTCTAGACCCGAACCTCGATTTGGATCCAAGCACTACCTTCGCCGGCATCACTGATGAATGGGGCGAAAAGGCTGAGGCAACGTTTGAACCCTGGTCGATGAAGGCACCGAAATTGGATTCTCATGTGGACGAGGAGGAGTGGGAGGAGGAGTACATGACGGGTTCGGCCAAGTTGAACAAGCAGTAGAGACTGTGAAGGACCAGTCAGAAGATTGCTGCCGGAGATTTGACGGGGCCATCTGAGGAGGAATCTGTAGAAGAGGTGGGTGAGTTGACGGTGATGCTTGTTGGAGCGCAAGCACGGTTTTTGGAGGATGAATTTGGTTATGCTAGCTTGAGGGTGCTTTAAGGAAGAGGAAGAAAAAGTAGGGACCAAAGTTAGCACTCTTCTCAAGATTCCATCAAATTCAACTGTGAAATTGATAGGAGGACGACAATTGAGGCATGATTTGGTATTTTGTGAATTTCAAGAGGACAAAATAAAGTTCAGGAACCCATTTAGGGCAACGTCAAAAGATTGGGGATGACAAATGAATATTATCGCTTCTTAAAGTATAGACTTTCAATTAATATACTAGCCGATCAAATAATTACTCCATATAGAAATATAGTAATTTGTATTCAGTTTCAATAAATAATTATGTTAGGGTGCTTTTTTTTTTATTTAATTTCTTATCATTTCCTTTTCTTTCTAAAATGGTTAACTAAAAAGGAACCAAGCAAGTAATAAAAGTCCCTTTTGGGAGGAAGTTCCCCAACACTATTGCAACCTTGAAGCTCTTCGGCAACCATCAGTCGCCAACTGAGGGAGGAAGAAGGCTCAAATTTGAAAGCCAACGCATCTCCGGATCTAGCAACTTTTGAATGTTGGACATCACTATTCGTGCTACTTAAAGGTTCGTCTCCAACGCTAGGGATGACCTAGATCTTTGGTTGGTTAGATCCTTTCTTCACAGCAGTGCCAATCAAGTAGGAAAAGAAGGAGATGCACGACGAGCAGAGTGAGGGACAGGCAAAGAATGACACTATGGACATCATTGCGGCTGCCACGAATGATGTTGTTGGAAGAGGCTGATGGCGGGCATGAGGCAAAGGAGAGATAGGCAGCATAAAGATGGAAGAGAGGAAGATGAGTTGGGGATGGAGGCATTAGACATAGGTGGTAGATGGTAGACAAAGTATAGGGTATAACAGAGAGAAAATAAAAAGTTAGGTAGCCGGGCATGCAATTTTTTTTTCATTTCTTATGATTAGGCATTAACAGAGGTAGGGTAAAAGAGGTTAGGTGCCCTACATTTTATAATGGGTAAAATCCACCGGGGGTCACCTAGCTTATTTTTTTGTCCTAAACGGGTACCTTACCTTCAAATTGTCCTACCGAGGTACCTTACCTCTTATCGCGTGTCCTGTTTAACTACTTTCCGTTAATTTTAGAGTTATATTTAACGGAAATTGCTTATGTGGCATAAAAAAAATTTAAAATAAATCATAAAATAACATTTATGGTCCTTTAACTTGTTTCTATCAACAATTCTAAACCCTAACATTTAAAATCTAACACATCCCCTTCCTAAACCAAATGCACGCACGCACACCGCTGCGAGCCACCTCCATCCTCCCTCCTTCCCTCTCCGCCTCCATTTCCTTCCTCTCCGCCACCCTCCTCTCCTCTCCCCTCCGCCACAATCTCTTGCTTCCTCTCATCTCCTTTCCTCTCCGTCTCACTTTTTCCTCTCCTCTCCTCCGTCTCTCCCTCCGCCTCAGTTTCCGCAATATAAACTCCACCGCAATTTTCTTGACGAGCAATATTCTTCCAGATCTCCGCCCTAGTGCGTTAAAATCCATAGTCTTCCCAACTCACCGACCTGTTATTTTCGATTCGCTGAGTTGATTGGATGGCCTCAGCCGTTACTGCAACACCCGAGACGGCGGCGAAGAAAATCGCCAAGAAACCTGCCGCCGTGAAGAAGCCCAAGTCATCGCCTGCCCATCCTCTTTTTCTATCGGTATATACCTTGTCTATGTGTTGGGATCTTATGATTGTCGTCTCGAATTCCTTTTCTAATTAAATCTGGTTTTGATTGTTTCGCTCTCTTTGTTGCAGATGATAACGGAAGCGATAGCGATGCTCAAGGAGAGGACTGGATCGAGCCAGTATGCGATAGCCAAGTTTATCGAAGAGAAGCACAAGCAGTTACCGTCGAATTTCAGGAAATTGCTGCTCGTTCGCCTGAAGAAGTTGGTCGCTTCTGGACGGCTCGTCAAAGTCAAGGCGTCCTTCAAGATTCCCTCCTCCTCGGCTCCGGCGTCTAACAAGACGGCTGAGGGGAGGCCAAAGGCTAAATCAGTCACGAAGCCCAAGCTGAAGAAGACAGAAGCCGCCGTTCCAAAGCCGAAGCCTAAGGCTGGTGGCGCGACAAAGCGGAGGGAGAGACGGAGGAGAGGAGAGGAAAAAGTGAGACGGAGAGGAGAGGAGATGAGAGGAAGCAAGAGATTGTGGCGGAGGGAGAGACTGAGGAGAGGAGATGAGGGTGGCGGAGAGGGGAGGAGGGAGGATGGAGGCGGCTCGTAGCGGTGTGCGTGCGTGCATTTGGTTTAGGAAGGGGATGTGTTAGATTTTAAATGTTAGGGTTTAGAATTGTTGATAGAAAAAAGTTAAAGGACTATAAGTGTTATTTTATGATTTATTTTAATTTTTTTATGCCACGTAAGCAATTTCCGTTAAATATAACTCTAAAATTAACGGAAAGTAGTTAAACAGGACACGCGATAAGAGGTAAGGTACCTCGGTAGGACAATTTGAAGGTAAGGTACCCGTTTAGGACAAAAAAATAAGCTAGGTGACCCCTGGTGGATTTTACCCATTTTATAATTGGGGACCATGTTGAACATTGTCAAAGTTTATAAACTTCTTTGAACGAGTTGATAAAGTTAGAGAGACAAAAGTGATTTAGCCCCTGTTTTTTTAAAAGCACCTATGACCTAATGTTTGGATTTTCAGCTAGCCTTTAACCCAGGGAAAAGCATGCGGACAACTTTCTCTTTTGAAAATGCGTACATGCAAACACAGAGACAGTCGCATGTGTATAGAAAAGGGGGAAAAAAAACAAGATGTTAATTATTAAGATATTTTGGAAAGACGGAGTGAATTTAGCAATTGCTGCAAAAATAGTTAAAAATAATGGAAAAGTTAGTTTTGGCCCTAAGCTTTGCTTAATTTTCTATTACAGAGCTAAATTTTTTCACTTTTTCAATGAGTCCTATATTTTTTTTTTTTGCATTAAGAATCATTTATAAGTGGGGATTTGGGAGTTTGTAGCAATTTAATGGAAGTTGGTAAGTTTCCCGAAAACCTAGAAGACATCGTGTCACTTTTTAACGATTAGAACTTGGCATTTAAATGCAAGTTGAAGGAGAGAAGATTGAACCATTGATCTAGGAGCTCAGTGGCAAAAGCCTCAACCAACTCACCTAGGTGTCAAGTTCAAGTCGTAAAATTTTGTAACAATGTAAACTCTATATGAAAGTTTTTCGCTTTCTAAATGAGTCCTACATTGTTTTTAAAAATTTTAATCTTTCTAAATGAGATCTAAAATTTTACAACTTTGTAAATACCTAATTTAAAATTTATCAATTTTTGGCATTCACTTGTTTTAAATTCTAATTTAAATTATCCAGTAAATTTGAACTGTGTAATAATTATTTTTTACAAGTAACAGACTATTTAAATTATCAATTTTTTTCTTTATAAGTCTTATTCTTATTCAGTAAATATTTTTAGTAAATCTAAAGTTAACCCTTAACACCTTAGCAAAGTTTTAAGAGTGATTTACGAAATTGAAATATTTTAGTAGAATAACTATTAGGACTAAAAGTAATTTTTCCAAAAAAAATAAATAAATAATTATGATGTTGTTCGACTGTTGGGTGCAGAAAATGTTGGCGATCCCAATATTTGAGCGGCTGGACTTACATGGATGGGAAAGTGTACAAGATAAAATTCCTCTGTGAAGAACACAAAAATGTAGATGGTGCAGCACATGTGAATGTGGGTACTTTACTTGCAACTATTTGGTACTATTCGTATGCAATTTGATAGCGGCTGGTTGAAGCATTCATACATTTAGCAAGGCCTCTAGAACTAATGGAATTTGAAGAATCGGAAACCAATAGATGATTACGCAATCAAATAGAAAATAATTTCATGTGAGCAAAGAGAGAGTCTAATAAAAAAAGTTATGGAATTAATTTAAAGAATTGTTTATATTTTATAGTTTTCTGTGTAAAATGGTATCATGCACAGATGCTATAAATGACATAATTTGAATATATTATCTTTGTAGACTTTACATTTCATTTTATTTACTAATTAAAAGTGAAATGTAAAAAATTGACTGAAATGGTGATCAAATTTTTTATCAGAAAAATATTGGTTGTATGCTGGTGGCAAAGTGATTGCCAAAAAGGTGGTTAGCTATTGATTACCAGTAGAAGTCGGTCATTATCTCAGTCACCAAATGTGTGCCGGCAAATTTCTAACAACTGATATTTTAGTTACTAATTGATCACCAAAAGCTGAAATATCAACACCTTGATAGCTGATTCACTATTCATTTTTTTTCACATTTTTCTTCTAGTGATAGATAGATGCCATATGATTTATAGTCAATATAAAAAAAACTTTCAAAATTTTGTTCTCTTTCGTTGGTCCTTTTAGTTGGAACATGATGAATTCTAACACTAATCAAGCAGATATATTTGCTAATTTGACAGTGAGGACCGGTCGTAGTGATAAGCATTATATGTTATTTTATATATTGTTATGTGTATAAACAGAATAATAAAATTTCAATGGTTATATGTTATTATTAGAGCATATTTGTCTTAGATATACATATAATTAATTTCCACAGAATAATAAGATTTTAAAAACAAAAACCTTAAAAAATTCTAAAAACCACCCTGCCTCCTGCGCGCGGCCTAATCCATCTATGTTCTTTAACAAGTTCAAGCCATTGCCTACCTCATGGCGTCATTAATAATAATTGTTCTTAGTTACCTTCTTACAAACTTATATATATATATATATATTTTGGGATACAAAATTACAGTAAAAGAGAGTTAGAAGAGAAATCTTGCTAACAAGTCTATACTAAACCTTACACCGTCCAACCTGAGCTCATACCCTTTAGTTAGAGAGATAATAAACATCTTACATAAGTAAGAATTTGAATTCTAATTGACCACAAAAAATAGTGGTCATTATGTCAATTAACTTAAGTTATAGGCCATCAGTATATATATATATATATATAAAGCGAAAAAAGGTAAGAGTAGTCTTTCTCGAGAAGAAAAAAGTTAAGAGTAGAGAGTGTAAAGTGTACTACGCCGTAGACTACTGAGGGCTATAGAATCTTCTTTACAGTCTCAATTAACATAAACGCAATTAACAACATTATTTAATAAGTCTCATTTATTAATTCTTAACGACATAAACAAAGGGATGTAGAAAAAGAGCAGCCCCAAACATGCACCGGCCTAGAAGCTGCGCCCTCTCAGATTACCATAGGTTTTTGTAGTTCCCAAAACCCTTGCACATATATATATATATATATATATATATATATATATATATCTATGAACACTTCAGAGCCCCTGCATTAATTAGCAGGCTAATTAATCATGTCCTCCTAATTAGTTAAGCTAATAAACTTCACTAGTTAGGAGGAAAATAATAGTGGACGTTCCCCAGCTACTGATGAGACTAGTTGTAGGTACCCAGGAACATTAGCTAATATGTGGATATATAGAGAGATGAATGTATGAGCTAGCTCACCCATCTCTATAGAGAGAGAAGCCAAACCCTAGAGAGAATCTCCTCCTCCATTCATATGATCGGGAGGTGAATTCCCGTCCCCATTCCAGGGAAGGGAATATGGAAAAGGTGGTGGCTCGTAATAACCACCGCCTCCTGCTTCTCCTCCTCCACTCCTGCGCGATATAGTGTGTGGAGGGTGAGGAGTAAGAGTGGAGGAGGTGGCCTCGTTGCAAGCATAGCGGATGAGGTCTGCGTTGGCAGTTTCAAGGTCCTTCTGGAGGCGGTGGACCTGGCGCTGGAGGAAGGCTATGACACCCACACAGCCGTGGACAGGGTCGCGCACACGGGCCTCTGCCTCGTAGGCGAGGGAGTTGACGGCGTCCTCACGCTGGTGGGGGAGGAGGTCGTTCAGGAGCTTGCTGACGTTGCTGGCGCCGAAGATCTTGTGGACGTTGGCGAACTTCTGCGGCTCCTCCGGTGGGAAGTAGGGCGCGAATATGCAGCCTGGAAGGCATTTCCGCCGAAGGAACTTGCAGGCAGCGCACGGAGAATTGTAGGAGCTCGACGATGCCATGAAAATTGAATCTGCTTGGCTTCCTTCTTCGGCGAACAAAACCCACATACAAAATTGTGACAAGTCAGAGATGGTCATCATCTGGGGTAAATCTTTCCATCAATTTTCAGGCAAATTAATTTTTTTTTTCTCTCGCACGATAAAAAAAACGAAAAATACGTCGGTTTTTCTTCACCTCTCCTTCATCCAAGTACATCAAAGTGTGTAATATTTTGCTGTACATTTCAAGAGTATTAATTACTGTTTGCCACACGTGTATAAACATACAGTACAATTTCATCAGAAATATTTTTAATTCAACAGCCGACGTACTAGAATATTTCTCAAGAAAGTTGCTTTCTTTGGCTAATTAATTAAAACAATATGATTCTCCTTTGGTAAAAAAATCTATATATATTGTCTTTGTCTAGTACAATATTAGAACAGACACTGTTTTCTCTAAAAAATATATATATTAGACTAAAAACTATGAAACGACTAATTTGAAAAAATATGTATACATGGGGAAGGAAATATTGTTTTTTTGAAAACGAAAATCATTTTCAAACGAATGTATGTGTGAATTTATTTAAAAGCAAATTTAATTATTATAAAACATAATAAAGTGAAAAAGGAAATTTACTTCCCATTGTATGTGTCTTGACATATTTTTGAATTTCTTTTTCTCAAAACTTTTGTCTCAGTTTCAGATTTTTTTGCTTAATAGTTGTATAAAATTCCCTTAATCTTTGGCTTTTTCGATCATTTAGTACCTTTACTCTGCTAAAACTCTGCATCACAATTTTTTTACTGTTTTTTTATCTCTCTCTCTCTTAACATATTCCCTCCTTTTTTGGCTCATAAACATAATTCTTTAACTTCTTTTCAAACCTGCAGGGGCCTTTCTAGGGCAAACAGTTGAAAATTTTTTTTAGTAGGAAACACTTAAAACCTTTTTCTTATCAAACAGAAGAAAAATCTCCAGACTTGCAGTTCAACAACGAGGTATTTAGACTGTGCCCTAGAGAGAGAGAGAGAGAGAGAGAGATCTTAAAACCACAATTAGCTTCTGAAATCCAGCTGCAAGCTTCGAGTTATTTAATTCCTCGTAGTCATGATCAAGCTCTTGATAGGTTTACTAACAAAAAAAACAGAAATTCACAGCTAATTAAGTTTAAATTCTTATATGAATTTCACCCACTGATGAACTTCTGTTTAACATAGTTATCTCGTAGAAAGAAAAAATTGTATTTATACACAAATGGATCGTCGGTGTCTCTCTGAGCAAAGTATAAAATCAGAAAGATCTACTTAAATTACGAGAGAAAAAAGCTAGGGAAGCCCTAGCCAGATCATGATTGGATTTCGGCGGAGGGAAAAAAAGCTAGCAGCTAACTGGATAAAGATGATCACCAAAGATCTCTTAATAGCCTTTTTGCCCACAAGAATAAAACAAAAGCCAGATATTTGTTATAAGCACAGAAAAAGAATACTAAATGCTTGTGATCTACACATATATGTGTGAATCAATTGTTCCCCTTTACTTTTTCCAGCTGCAGGCCGGAAAGAGCAAGTCATTAAGAGTAATTAAGAGAAGAGAACAACTATAATCAAGTACCTTTTGTTAAAGCTTAAAGCTATATATCTTGCTCTCTGATGAAACAAAATGAATCTGGAAACCCTAGAGAGGTAATTGATGAAGAAGGAAGTAGCCTGTGATGGAGATCGAGAGAGTGGTGAAAAAGGTAAAGGAGAGAGAAGGGCAATGAGAATTTGAGTGGATGGAGAAGGGAATGGAAGACAAAGACAAAGGAGAGCGTCTAATAAATGGCTATAGTAGTAGACTAGAAAAAAGAAGAATGAATATGACCTTGCATCTAATAATAATAATATCTCCAATATGTGGCCGTCTCAATTGCCCTCCCTCTCTCATTCCTTACGTACATTTTCTCCTATGCTCATGCATTCCCGCACCTTTTTCACTGAGTATTGTTATTAATCATTCCTTCATGTAATATACTCCATCTGTTCCGTTTTATATGAAATGTTTCTTTGGGTATAAATATTAAGATTTTTATAATTTATGTTATTTTTTTTTTCATTTTTTCACTAAAATAAAATAAAATAAATTATTTTGGGTTTTCTGTAGTGAGAGTTCAAATGAGGATTAGAAAAAGAATTTTTTTTGTTTCATCTTAATTTTTTATTTTTGTGCAAAGAAAGTTTAAATGAGGATAATAATGTATATTTAAAAACTAATCCTTTTTAAGATAGTCTAAAAAGAAATACTTGTTATCTTTTTTGGGACTGAGGGAGTATATATTTATTCTTAAATTTTCTTTTTCCAAAATATGTACCCTTTTTCAATCATTTCCTCAATATACAATTTCCATTATGTGAAGCATATGAAAAATTATTGGTGTTACCACAACACAAAAATGAGAGAATTACAAGTGTGGCGTAATGGTCAAAAAGCCATTATATTGTGTAATTCACTTCATAGTGATTAAAGTGTGGGGGGTAGAAGGTATAATGAACACCTCCTTAAAAGTGTTCCAAATTGGTAACTTGGTCCCCAAGAAAAGCCTTAAGGGTTGCTTGTTTGTCAAGCAACCTATGGACTTTTTTGTAAAATTTTGAAAATTCGGGTACTCAATTGCAAAACTTTCACAAAAGAGCTTTGGAGAGATATGGGAAGGATATGAATGGTATAAAAATGCTATTGGAGGACCAAATTGCTCATGGAAGACAAGTTTGGACAAAGGAAATACTAAAGGCATTAAGGACCTTAAGGTGTTGAAGTTTTTGACTTAAGTTAAAGGGTGAAATTGTAGGGTTATCCCACCATAGGGAGGTAGCCAAGGCTTGGTAAATGGGTCAAAAATGTTGGGCGCATGTGTACCAATGAGTTTAAGACAAAGAAACCATAATTAGTGAGAAGGAAAATGGCATAAAGCAAGGTTAAGCTTGTTTAAGTGTGTTTTGTGCCCTTAAGCTCATTTAAGGCTATTTAAGTGGCCAATTCACTTATCTCTCTCCCATTTTCAGCCTTCTCTAGCCCAAGAACACAGCCACACTTCCTCCATAGCTACCATACCTTCAAACTTGCAATTGATTAAAATTGAAGGCAAAAAGAAGCAATTGGAAGCAAACTAGAGGTATTGCTTGGGTACTTCAAGGATCAAGCTTGATTTTCGGCGTACCCACTTTGGTAAGAGTTCTTTTGCTCTCAAGGGTTGTTTTCTGTATTTTCAAGCAAGCATGGAGCTAGGGCTAAGCTTAGAAGAGAGCCATGAGCTTAATAAACCAAGCTTAGTGAGGGGAGTGCACTTATTGAAGGTTTTGTGACATAGTATGAAGTGTACAAAGATGGCAGTACAATGAGAGTTTCTAGAGCCCAAAGTTAGTACTAACTAGTGTTAAAATCATCCTAAGACCAAGCATTAGCTTGAGGAGGGCTGCCATAGTGATTTACTTAAGTTTATTGCATGTTTTATGGACTAACCTATGGTATATGTTGCTGCCACATTTCATGTGTTTGTTGGTTGTGAATGGCTGTTGCATTTGGTTGCTATATCTTGTATATATGCATTGTGGTTTTTGTGTTTTAGTGTCTTTGGATGCAGATTTTAATGACGGTTACATTGCCTATTGACTCCAAGTGCTACCCTTACTAAGTTTCTCAATGAAACTTACTCCCCTCAATTCTGTCATTTCAGGTCTAGCAGAAAGATCTCATTCAAACTGAAATTTGTGGTTTGCGTTTTGATATGAAATTTTAGGTACATGAACTTTCATATGTCTAGTTATGATCTAGAAAGTTTGGTGATTTTAGGATCACATTTGGTATTTTTAATGGTGGTATTTATTGTGTTATGCAGCAGCTGTCCAGCATTCTATTCTGGAGTCCATTGTGTCTTAGGTACTCCTGTCATCTAGGGTGCATATTTAGCTGAATTAAGACCATTTTGTAGTGCATGTATGCATGTACATGTAGTGTATGTAAAATGAGACAAGTATGTGAACATTTGAGTAACGTTTTGGCTATGTAAGTGATGGGGTGCAAAGCTGCTTAAGTGTGAATGATGGGCTGCTTATTTGTAAATTCTGTTTTAGCCACATATGGTTGTTAAATGCAAGGGAATGTATTTCCTATATGTAATGGACATATACAGGATAACTTTGGAGGGCTTTCCCCTCCTGAATGAAGTGTTTGCACACTTATGAAATTTTGTATGGGTAAAATGGTCGAAAAGTGGCTAGATTTTTGACTCTACACTTAAAGTTATATATCTCCCCATGTAAAAGGAATCTTGGTATGAAATTTTGACCACACCTAGAGAACATCTAAAGGTTGAACTTGGATTTGGAATTTCTGTGTTACCACCTTCACAAAATGGGAAAATTACAGCATAAGAACTTTAACTTATATGCTTTAATTTTCACCATAATGTATGAATTGTGAAGTGTAAAGTATTCAATATACACTCCCTTAAATGAAAAAAAAAAACAATGATAGCGTAGTCCTTAAGAAAGCATTGGTATATTGCCTAATTTTAAAGTAACCTATGGACTAAATTGTAAGGTTACAAAGATTGGGTACTCAATTGCACAAATTTCTAAATATGGCTATGGAAAGGACATGGATGGAATTATGAAGAAAGGATATGGATGGAATTATGAAGAAAGAACATGGAAGGAATTAAATATATTGTTGGGGACCAAAGTGCTCAAAGAGGCAAAGTTTGCCATTTATGGCATAATGACAACTAAGGTGCTTAAGTGTCCTAGATTTCTCTAAGGTGAAAATGACTGTTGACCAAGGTTAAAAGAGGTCAAAATATGTCATTTTCCCAGCCAAAATGCTTGGAAATAATCTGTCCAAGTGTTGGCCAAAGTTTCAAAAAATTTGCATATATGCCACCAAGGTCAAAATGATGTATAAATGAAGAAAAATCTTCATTTCATTGGCATTTTCCCTAAATTCCAGTTTCCAGAAGCTAAGAACTCTTCCTTAACCTTTTCCACCATCCTCCATAGCCACCATACCTTAAGAAATCAAGAGAAAGCAAGAGAAAGCAAAGAAGACATCAAAGAGTGCAAGAAAACCTATTTTCGGTTCCATTAAGGTTCATCAAATTTCCAGCAAAAGGTAAGGGTTTTATCTGGGTTTCATGGCTGTTTATTGTTCAATACAGATGCCCAAACATCCATGAACCTAAGACCCTAAGCTTGGAAGAGAGCCAAGAGCTTGATGAACCAAGTTTAGGTTAAGGGGGAAATTGCACCAAGGGTTTCAACCCTACAGCTTTGGTGCTTTGTTATGGCAGTGAAATTCATGGTTTCTAGAGCCCAAATTAGTACTAACTAAGACCTAATGACCTCCTAAGACCAACAAATAGCTTGAGGATGGCTTCCATAATGAGTTCTTAATGTTTAATTGCATGATTATGGACTAATCCTAATGTGTTATTGCTGCCAGCATTTCATATGTTTGTTGCTGTGTTTGTTTGTGCATTTGGATGTGTATATTTGTGTGTTTGTACTGTATTTTTGTGTTTTAGTGTCTTTTGATTTCAGGTATATGGCTGGAGTTTGAATATTTTATTGATAGGCCCTTACTAAGTTTCATTCAAGAAACTTACCCCCTTTCTGTCCATTTCAGGAGCACCTGAAAGAGAATGTTAAAAGTAATAGTTTTAGTTTGAATTTATCTATTAAATTTTAGGTACATGAACTTTCATATGTCTAGTTATGATCTGAAAATTTTTGTGATTTTAGGAGCACATTTGGTATTTTTAGTGATGGTGCTTACTGTGTTGTGCAGCAGCTGTCCAGCATCCTGTTTTTGGAGTCCATTGTGTCTTAGGACCTCCTATAACCTAGGGTGCGTATTTAGCTGAGTTAAGAACATATTTTAGTTCATGTATGCATGTACATGTAGTGTACATAAAATGAGACAAGTATGTGAACATTTGAGTAATGTTTTGGCTATGTAAGTGATGTGGTGCAAAGCTGCCTAAGTGTGAATGATGGGCTGCTTACTTGTAAATTCTGTTTTGGCCACATAAAGTTGTTAAAAGTAAGGGAATGTAATTCATATGTGTAATGGACATATATGGGATAGCCTTGGAGGGCTTCCCCCTTGTGAATGAAGTGTTTGCATGGTTTGGAAAAATTGTATTGGCAAAATGGTCCAAAAGTTGCCAAAATTTTGACCCTGTACCTAAAGTTTAATATCGCCCTGTGTAGAATTAATATTGGTATGAAATTTTGACCAAAGCTATAGAAAATCTAGAGGGTTAACTGGGATTTGGAACTTCTGGATTCAGAGCCCTGTACCCAAAGATATGACGTTGTAAAGTTGACTGAGTTACTATTCATTTGGTCAGAATTTTGTAACCAACTTAAAAAATCCATAACTTGGTCCATAGGTGGGCTATTGATGTAAAAAAAAATCCCTTGGTTTGCTCTAAGTCTTGACTTGATAATGGAGCAAAGAGAATAGGGTGGTATGTGGCTAGAATGATACAGTTTATTAGTGGAAGTTACAGGTGCAGTAGCTGGTCACTAGAATTTAATAAGATTGCTTAATGTGTGGTAGCCAAGATTAAGACTTGTGCTAGTGTTTTCCTTCTTTGCTGCCATGGTGTGCATGAAATGTGAATATGTGTGTGATGGTTGGACCAATATGCATGTGTTTATATAGTGCCCAAGAGGGCCATTTGGGTATGTACACTAAGGGTAGTGTTCTGATGGCCTACAGAACATTACCAATCCTGGAAGTTTAAATGCACAATTTTGGCACCATAATTGGACTACCCCAAAGTGGGTAACAGAAGTTGGTATCAGAGCATGGTTTATACATGTACATGGCATATAGTTGCATTGCATGCATCTACATATATGAACTCAGTTTGGTCAGCTGCTAGTGTCAAGTACCATTGAAATACCTATGATCTTTATATGTGCTCTATGATGGATCATCAATGCAGGAAGTAAAAATGGTTGCCACAAGGAGAGGGGAACCACCCCGAAGGCCTCCTACTGATTCTGGGCAACAAGGAAATAGACAGAATAGAGGGAATCAGGGGCAACAGGGGTTACCAAACCCTGAAGTGCCTCAGGTTTGGTTAGAGCTTCAGAGAAATTTAGCTCTAATCAATGAAAACTTAATGAGGCTGATTCAAGGACAACAGCAGGGACTCCAAGTAGCTCCAGTAGAACCAGTTCAGGATGCACAACAGCAACCAGAAGAGAATACTAGGAACACATCTGAATATGTTCCTTCTGGAAGCTTAGAAGACACAAATGATGAAACTGTTGAGGAGGAAGATGAAGATAGGAGAAATCCAAGAGGAAAAAGACTAAGGTCTGAGATTGGTCAGGTATCCAGGACCAATCCCTCAGTCTATGACCATTCCTCCACTAGGAATGAGATTGAGGATGGCCATGAGAGAAGATCCAGGAGAAGGCAGAGAGATCATAAAGAGCATCACCATACAGGGGACTCCCATAGATCCAGGAGACATAGACCAGAGGATCTAGAAGGCCTAGATGAAGTCAGATTGTTGGAGAGGTTCCAAGGCCTAAGACCTCCACAATTTGATGGAAGAGCTGGGCCTGAGAAAGCTGAGGAATGGTTAATCTTCATCGAGAAGATGTTTGAGAGAATGCCACTTAGCTCCACCAAGAAGGTGTCATTGGCCACTTACAACTTGGTAGGCAGTGCAGAGATGTGGTGGAGAAACACCAGAGATAGGTATGCTGTCCAGAAGGGCAGAAGGCTAGGAAGAGATATTGAGATGAGTTAGCCAGAGTTCACTCAGCTGTTTCAAGAACAGTACATTAGTGATGCCATCAAGGATATGAAGCAAGGTGAATTTGATGCTTTAAGGCAGGACAACCTCAGTGTCCTAGAGTATGAGCACAAATTCAATCAGTTGGTGAGGTATGCTCCTTAGTATCATGGACTAGAGTTGTTGAAGGCCAAAAGATTTGTCAGAGGCTTAAGGTCAGACATTAGAAAGGCTGTTAGACCTTTTGGAGTAATTACATACTATGAAGTAGTGCAGAAAGCTCTATTAGTAGAGCAAGAGGAGTATGAGACTAGGTACTTTCCTAGTGGACCAGGGGAAAGTAGCCAGGCAGGAGGCAAGCAGAAAAAGCCACCACATTGCAAGGGAATTGCCAAGAATTCCCATTTTAGTGGTGAGGGCAAGGTGAAGAGGAAGTTCCATGGCCTGAGGTGCCCTAAGTGCAGGAGGTTTCGTGGAAAAAAACCTTGCTATTTTGACACCCAAGCGTGTCTAAGATGTGGATCCATGGATCATTGGATCAAAGACTGCCCAGAGGCTCAAAGGAGGCCAGAAGACCAAGGTCTAGTAAGGCCTATTGGGGCAGGACCTAGAGGAGGAGCACCTAGGGAGGGACTGCAAAGGCCAGTTGCTCCAGTACCTCAGCCTCTAGTGCAGAGAGTTGGCGGAGTCTTCCAAGTGGAGAGGCCAGAGACATCAGAGCAGGGATGAGCACTAAGAGGTAACATTTATCTTAATGGTATGCCTGCTAGTGTTCTGTTCGATACTGGTGCATCTGTGTCTATAGTGGCTAGAAAATTTGTTAATGCCATGAAATTGCCTACAGAAGTCATGCCTAGGATATCCTTAGTGAAAACAGTAGGTAGTCAATGTCTTTTCACTAATGACCTAGCTAGGGATTGTGAGCTAGTAGTAGGAAAGACTAAGGTTATGACTAATCTGCTAATGTTGGACATTCCCAAGTATGATTTAGTGCTGGGTATGAATTGGCTCGCTATGCATAACATAAGAATTGATTGTGCTAAGAGGGAAATCACATTGCCTGATGGTGAAGTGCATGCATTAGTAAATTCTAATGAATTAGTGTATGAAATGCATGGCATGGAACTAGAGGTACTAGATGAGATATCTGTGATTTCTAAGCATGATTATTGTTATGCATTGAATGAATTGCATTGTGATGAGGAAGTGGACAGAATACCTATAGTGAAAGACTTTCCACAAGTCTTTCCTAAAGACCTGCCAGGTATTCCTCCACAAAGGGAGATTGAATTTGAAATCAAGTTGCAACCAGAAGCTAGTCCAATATCTATACCTCCTTACAGAATGCCAATCACAGAGATGAATGAGCTCAAGAAACAACTTGATGAACTTCTTGAAAAAAGGTTCATAAGGCCAAGTGTTTCACCATGGGGAGGTCCTGTTCTCTTTGTGAAAAAGAAGGATGGATCTCTGATGCTATGCATTGACTACAGAAAGCTCAATGTAGTGACTATTAAGAACAAGTATCCACTCCCTAGGATTGAGGATCTATTTCATCAACTCAAGGGAGCTAAAATCTTCTCCAAGATAGATTTGAGATCTGGATACTTCCAATTGAGAGTAAAGGAAGAGGACATTCCTAAGACTACATTCAGGACCAGATATAGGCATTATGAGTACACAGTCATACCATTTCGTTTGACTAATGCCCCAGCTGCTTTCATGGACCTTATGAATAGGGTGTTTAGACTACATCTGGACAAATTTGTGGTTGTGTTCATTGATGACATCCTAGTGTATTCCAAGGATGAAAATGAATATGAACATCATCTGAAGGTTGTCTTAAAGACTTTGTTGGAACATCAGCTTTATGCCAAATTATCCAAGTGTGAGTTCTGGATAAGGAAAGTGTCTTTCCTAGGACACATCATAGATGCACAAGGCCTTAAGGCAGACCCTGAAAAGGTCAGGGAAGTGCAAGAATGGGAAAGACCAAAGACTGTGAAGGAAATTAGAAGTTTCCTAGGATTAGCTGCATACTAAAAGAGATTTGTACCAGGCTTTTCCATGATTGCCTCAATTCTTACTCATTTGACCAAGAAGGGTCAAAGATTTGAGTGGATTAAAAAGTGTGAAAAGAGTTTCCAGGAGCTGAAGCAGAGGTTGATTGAACCTCCAGTGTTGATTCTTCCTGATCCAAGTAAGCCCTACATCATATATATAGATGCATCTAGATCGGGGTTAGGTTATGTGCTTATGCAAGATAGAAATGTCATTGCTTATGGGTCAAGGCAGTTAAGACCCCATGAGCAAAATTATCCTACCCATGACCTAGAACTGGGAGCAGTGATTTTTGCTCGGAAGCAATGGAGACATTACTGTTAGTGTTGTACCCAAAAGCCAATCATGAGATGATTGTAATTTTGCACATTGAGTCATGATGTTTTATTAAGGCATTAATCCAGCAATTATGTTCAGGGGTGAGCATTCGGTTATTTCGGTTTAAACTGAACCGAAATAATCGGTTTTGTTCGGTTTCGGTTTTGAGATAGTAACAAACCGAAATAACCGAATTGATGGGGAAACCGAATTGGAACCGAACCGAAATGTTTCGGTTCGGTTCGGTTCCAACCGAATTAACTGAATTAACCCTTGCTTTCACCATTTGCTTACTGATGTGATTTTCTGCCAAGTCATTTTACATAAAAAAGAAAGACTTATAGCCAACAAAATAAGACAGCCAGAAAACCTGATCTTACTACCAAGCAGAACAAGCCTGAGTTGAAGTTCAAGAAGAAATAGCAGAAGCAAAGACACCAACCATAATCCAGAGGATGCTAGAGAGCTAACTAGGGCGTGAATCGATTGACAAGACTAGGTCTCATCCCTAACCATATAATGAATCTCATTATATATTAGAAGGCACATTTTCTTTTCTTTCCTTTCCTTGCCTGATAAATAGCAGTAAAGTGAACACAATCCAAAGACCAGATTCAGCCATTTCACCCAAGACTTGATGTTAGCACAGCAGCACTTTCTTTTATGTGGCATAAACTACTTCAGCAGGTGCGAAATGCATTCCTTTAGAGTCGCTGGCCTATCTTCCTTCAGACCCTACGAAACAGGTATACTGAAGACCATCAGGACCAATACAAATCACTCTTTTTTTTATCAAAGACAATAACTTGGTTGCAAGCATCACTGATGTGAGAAGGGTAACTTATTATTGTTTACATCTCCAACCAAAGACCTGTTTCTACCTTTTAAAGAAATGATTTTAGAACATCATATTTCACCTATAGCACCAGTGTAATAGAATATAGATCATAATATCAAGTGAAGAAACAGACAAGACTATCCTTTCACCTGTTCCCTTCCGTAGTAAAAGAATGATGATAAGAGAAACAAAAAATAACTACTCAGCCATATAACTGTATTCCTGTAACTCTTAATAGAACCTGTGTATGGAAGGATCATGGAAGAGACATCTAAATATCACCATTTGCACCTGCACATGGTATACAAGTGAAAAACAAGAATGAAACTAAACATGGTATACGAGCGAAAAACAAGAATGAAACTAAGTATGCTGTATGCATAACCATGCATCTTCATTCTAACAATGTTCAACAAGTGATTTCAGCTCAGAGGCAGCTGATCAATAACGACCAAAGACAGCCTTCTCTTACATGCACAACTTTGGCACAAATCATTGAGAAAATATTTTCTTTTCATTACCTCTACTTTGTTTTCGGTTTAAACCTAGTAGCTCCTTGTTTTCGCTAGCTAAGATGTAAGTAGCCTTTTAGTGAATTGAAAAAAAAAAACAAGTTTAGTAATGAGGTAATACCTACTTTAAAAGTTCCAATCAACTCCTACATATTAATCACTGTATTCCCTCTAGTTGTATCTCCTCCAGTCTTCTTGGATAACTCTAAAAAAATAAGACACATAAAAGTTAATCTTAACAAGATAATAAGAGTATATAAACATAACAATAAATTCAAGACTAATGCATGTAAAAATATAATAAATATTACCCTCTTCAATTTTTTCAAGTTCCTCCAAATCTTCCTCCACACTAACTCGTAGTCTCCTTCTAAGCCAATCTTGTGCGCAAATAAGAGCTTGCACTGTTTTAGGAGTTAAAGAGCTTCTAAATGGATCAAGAACCTGTCCTCCTATACTAAATTCAGACTCTGAGGCAACAGTAGAGACAGGCAGAGCTAGTATATCACGCGCCATAGCTCCAAGTATAGGGAAGCGGTGACAATTAAACTTCCACCACTCTAACACATCAAATTTAAAGGAAACTGGTTCTCTTGGTTCGTCTAGATACCTGTCCAACTCAGTTTTATTCCCAACACTTCCAGAAACATTTTCAAATTTCTTCATTCTTTCCTCTGTCACTGAGTATTTCCTTTTCTTTTGACTTACTAGATCAACTTGCTCCGGCATTTGAGTTCTCAAATTTGATTCAGCAGATTGAGGTTGAATAATTTTTTTATACTCTTCAAATAACTTAGAAATGACACTCTTGACCTTTATTTTCATGTTAGCCCCCACATCTGTTTTTTCAGCATACATGTCTTCCAATGCAAATTCAAGAAAAGCTAACTTGTATTGAGGATCAAGAATTACATCAACATAAATCAACATGTTCATCTTCTCAATATTTCCCTAATACTTTTCATACTTCTCCCTCATTCGCTTCGCCATCGAAGCAAATATAACATCCTCACTACTTTGCCACTGTTGTAGCAAGCCATCAACCTCACTAATCTCATGAAAGAATTTATTGGCAGTGACATATAGAGAACCTGATATTCTACATGTGAGTTCATAAAAGCTTTCAAGAAAACTCACTGAAGACCTAACATTCTTCCAATCCTCTTCTCCAGGAACCCCATTGTTCTCAACAAGTTCAATAATGTAATTTGGATCATAAAGACGATATCTAGAAAATGCTCCCTCAAATTTTTGTGCCACATCTAACATCAGAAAAGTTGAGTTCCATCTTGTGCTCACATCAAGACATAATAAAGCTTTACTTTCAATTCTTTCAAATTGAGCACAATTTCTGAAATTGGCCAACCTAGCAGGTGATTGCCTAATATATCTTACGGCATCCCTCACACGAGCAACAGATAAATGAAATTCCTTCAACCCATCATGAACAATCAAATTCACAATATGTGCAATGCATCTTATATGAATGTATTTGCATTTGGCAATTCCAGTTCCCCAATCAACAATCACTTTTTTCAAATATTCAACAGCAACATCATTCGAGCTAGCATTATCAACTGTGATTGTAGATACTCTATCAATTTCCCACTCACGCAGACAATTCTCAACAACCATACCAATTGCTTCACCTTTATGACTAGTAATTGGACAGAAATTTAAGATCTTTTTTTGTAGCTTCCAATTGTCATCAATGTAATAAGCAGTAAGACACATGTAATTAACCCTTTGTATTGAAGTCCAACTATCAGTAGTAAGACAAACCCTAAGAAAACTAGATTTGAAATATGCCTTCAACTTGTTTTTTTCATCAGAGTAAAGATCAAAACAATCCCTAGCAATTGTATGACGAGATGGAATGCGGAACCTAGGACATGCAACAGACATAATATGCCTAAAACCTTCATTTTCCATAAACTTGAACGGAAGCTCATCCACAACAATCATAAAGCAAACAGCTTTTCTAATAGCCTCTTCATCGAATTTCCAACAACCAAGAACCCCTTCCCCTTCATTAGCCCTAGCATACAAAAGAGATTGTTGGGATTTTGATTATACCTCAGGATTCAGAGAGCATGATCAACTATGAGCAAGGGCCGAACTTGTTCCATTGCTTTTTGGATCCGCTGCATATTCTTTTCCACAGTACTTGCACTTAGCCTTCTTGTTACCTTTCTCATCCTCAAACTTTATGAAATGTTTCCAAACATTTGATCTTGGCTTCATTGATTTCTGCTTAGCAGCTTCCCTTTTTTTTTTTGGTTGCTTTCTTTAATTCTTTTTTATCTTCTATTATTGATGATGAATGAGGATTTGGAAGACCAATCTCTTCAACCGAATCATCTTCTGTGGAACTAATATCGGCATTTGGATCCATCATCTACATTAGAAACATGTAATAATCATTTACAAAACAAGTGAAATGAATGCGTGAAGTGAATGATTAAATACAAACATCAAAATCAATGAAAAAACAATAAATCTATTAATCTTATATTGGCTGTAACTGATTCTTTTGTGGAAGCCGTTCTGAATTCTTAAAATATCCTCAGAGACTAGCGCAGCCTATGAAAGAACAGGTAACATATTGAGATTTATCAAAAAATAGAAACAGAAACAAAACAAAACCAAAAACAACAAATTATTCTTGTTGCAACACTCAGTGAATACAAGGCTGATTATCCAAATTCATGACATATGAATATAAGTTTAGATCACCTCAGAATTCTATCTCTTATGTATTCGATGTATCACCAGAGAGGATGTAAAGAGTAAATTGAGAAGGGACTATGGATTTAACTTTAAGGAACTAGAGCCATGATTAAGACAAGCTTATAGACAAATATGCAACATTTATCCAAGCAGCTTTTGTTTTCCATTGAAGTGGACAATAAGAAATAAATAAACAAGCTTAAAACAAACTAATGTTACTAAGGGCATTCCCCATGCTTTCAACTTCAGTCAAAACCAAATACTTATCAAAAAAATTAAATGAAACAAAACCAAACGAGAGTACTGCTAATAGGGGCATCCGCCAGCTTTCACTTGATCATTAAGCACTTACTTCTTTAAGTTGTAAAAGCTGGTCCCTGGTATAAATGTGCTCATTGAACATAAATAAACAAAAATCTTATTAACGAAAAAATTGAGTCTTTAGTGGCAGATTTCTTGAGCCCTATGCATCCATCAAAGTAATTTGAGTTCACAGCGCCTTAGTCTCAAATAAAAAAAACTCCTAATCAATAAAATGCAACCTAATTTCAGAGAACATATTAACCGAACTCATGAAAAAAATTGAAAATAAAATAAAAATAAAAAATCCAAGCTAAAATTTTACCTGACACCGATAAGGATTTGCCGCCGCGAGGACCGGGACAGCCGGACGGGCAAAGTAGTAGAGCTGAGGCCGACACTAGCGAGCGGGGGCTGGGAGCTTCCTGGGCCCTAGGGCGAGTAAGCAGCGACGGTAGCCGGTAGCACAAGGGGCAGGGAATTGCCTTAATATTCAGTGATTGACTGATTGCCGGAGTGGGAGAGTGGAGACGAGAGAGCTGCGACCGACGGACCGAGAGTCTGAGACGGCGAGACGATCAGATAAGCGCTTCGGCTCAACTCGCAAAAGGCCAAGGGCAGAACTGCAGAAGGGCGGGTGCGGTGGTGCCTGGCGAGCGAGAATGTGAGATGCGACAATATCTGCGGCCTTCCTGTTCCGTGAATCCCGTGTAGACATTCGAATGGAAGGGGTAAAGCCGTAAAGGGCCAAAGGCCCAAAGAGAATGAGTAACCGGGTAGGGGTAGCTCAGCTGGGTAAGGTTTTATGGCCCAACATCAAATAGAAAACAAAAAATGGGCTAGAGCCCAAAATATTTAATTTGGATATTTCGGTTACCGAAATAACCAACTTTTGAAACTGAAGCTGAACCGAAACCAAAATTGCCTTTATTCGGTTTTCACCGAAACTGAACCGAAATACCGAAATAACCAAACCGAATTTTCAAAATTTTTCGGTTTGACCCGAATAGTGATCACCCCTAATTATGTTTGTTGTTTTGTTTCTGCGTAACATAACAAACATAATTGTAACCCTAGAATAATAATATTCTTAAACGTCCCTGGTCTAGTATTATTGTGGAGCGGGTTGCAATAATACATAACGACTAGCATATGTGAAGACTAATATGAGATATGTAGTCTACATATGGGTACAAGTTGGAGAACTTGTGTACTGGACTGACCCACCATGAGAACACTACATGGATCGTTATATGAGTGTCATAAGTGATTCTCATAGTGATCATGGTATATGTAGTCCTTCGACCTAAGATCATCAAGGTTCCCTACATGTGAGTCACATACTTTGATACTTTCCTTTGTTGCTCGTAACTGAGTGAACTTGAAGGAGGTCATTGGGTATGTCACATATCATGCGGAGGGATTTGTATGATCAAGATGGGATTTGTCCCTCCTATGTAACGGGAGTGATATCTTCGGGCCCCTTGATAGAGTGAGACTTAGAAAATGCATGGCCATGCTCGGATGAGTTGATATACGATATCAATGTCATCAGTTTAAGTTGGTCTACTCGGTAATCAAGAAACCAAAGATTGGGCTATACGAGAGTGACACATTCCATGTCTCGTGCTTAGTCTTGATATCTTGGACAAAGGGACAATGGCATATATCGGTGATGATCATAAAGGTTTAGTCGAATCATCGACAATCTTGTCACTTGGGTAGCAATGATGTGTTGCTAGACACCGCTCATTGCTTATGATCATAAATGTGATTTATGATCATTGCCAACGTGGCAAGAGCCTATTGGGTCGCACACATAGAGCTATTTGGATCATTAGAGTGCATGGGCTAATTATTTGGGTTATGGTTTCACTTTAATTTCGTATTAATAATGGGCCAAAGAGTTGAGCCATTATTAAGCCCGAAATTAAATCCTAATTGGATTAGGGCTTTGAAACCCATTAGGCCTGGAAGTTGAGTCTCACTATAAATACAACTTCTAGTGAGAAATTCGCAGGTCTCCTTGCCCTAGCCTCCAAAAAGGACAGCCACACTCTTCTCTTGCAATTCCTTGGAGGACACAAGCTAGCACTGCGAGCGCAAGAGAAACGCATCTGCCGGGACGTGGTGGAAGCGTGGTGATCCCGAGAGGCTCGTGTGGATACCATAGAGAGCCTGAACACGTCAACTGTTCAGGTTTTGTGATTCGACTCTACAGTTGAGTGAGAGATCTCAACCGAAAATTAGGTATGAAAATTTTTGAACACCCGGTTTACCCCGTTTCACTTGGATCCTGGAGGGTTTCGGTTAAATTCCGCTGCGCTGTTTGGCTCCCGAAACCCATCAGTGGTATCAGAGCTACTGGTGAAACCCTAAATCGGGATTGATGTTGAATCGCATGATGTTATGTGTTCGGTTGCTTTTCGGCCATGATTAATTAGATTGATTCATGATGCATGAAACTGGAACTCGTAATGAACATATGACATATATGAAGAAACGACACTAATTGGTTAATGAGATTAACCCGAAATTGAATGGTATGAGATACCTATATGGATTAGGATTCTTGCAATAGTTGCAAAAACCCTAGCTTTGTTCGGATTCGGCCTGTTCGGGCACCGAAAGTAAGGTATTTTTGGTGGCTCGAATGGAGGAGTCTCGGGTGCCTACTTGCTCGAAATAGAAGATTTCGGGCTAAGCAATTGTAAGACAATTTTTTGCGCCGGGGGGCGCTGCCCCCCACGCCCCCCGCAAGGGCGGCTCCCCTTGACCCCGTCCACTGACCGATCAGCGGAACCACCGCCCACTGACCGGCCAGCGGGACCGCCGTATGCGAAGCGCCACATAAATAAAAACTGGTTAATCAACGCGCGAAAATTGGCATGCATCTTTGTTGAATGAGATTTGACATGATATGCTGATTGGTGTTTGAAGCATGGTGCATGGTTATAGCCCTTGATTGGTTGTACTTGTAAATACGGCCTGCGAGTCGTGCCTTTTCTTATCACTCTCATTGTACATTCTCTTCTCACCTTACTCCCCTCGAATGTAACTCGAGGTTTCTATTATTGATGTAATGGTGCATTATGGGATCATCCAAGGTGGTATGTCTAAGGATCATCCAAGGAGGTATGTCCAAGGAGATGACAACAAAAGGGCAGCCAAGAAAGGAAGAGAAGGAGCTTGTGAAGACTCTTTTCTTTTCTTAGGCTTTTATGATATTCTCATTGGCTTGAGAATATCGCATAGTTTGGGCTATAACCATGTCACGTTTACTTTCTTGAACGCATGAGATGCATGTTTTATATTTGTATGTGATGCATGTATAAGACAACCGGAGATAACAAATTGGTGAGATCAAACGAAAAAAATCCCTCAAACAAATATTAAGTCATAAATGTGATGCCTTCCAAATGTTGGCACTCGTCAAGACTTTGATCAACATTAGGTGGGTTTGCCAAAGCAAAGCACCTATGTTCATCTTGGTAAGGCGCGATGGGATAATAGTGATATCCAAATTGCTAACTTTGGGTCTGACTTAACTAAGTCATCCTAATAGGATTAGGGACTTAGAGGCATAGAGTTGGGCTTAAGCTCATGAGATGAGCTTGGACAAGTGTTGTTCACCCAACTATCCAAGAGTTGCATAAGATGCAATTGGCAAGGAGTTGCCTACCTAAATAGCTGTAACTTGAGAGAAAAGCCAAAGCTGACTCAGGTTGTGGTCAAATATGGATCTTGGCCCACTAGAATACCTTAGCGCCGAGGTGTTCCGAAATAATATCGAGGGTTATTATTTTGAGGAAAATAGTGGGAGTATCGTTTAATAAAAGTCCTTATTAAATGAATTAAAATACATGACTCTTACACTGCATATTTACTGTTGTAGATAACCATGGCACAAAACACATCGACACTTTCGTTGCGATCGATCCTTGAGAAGGAAAAACTGAATGGGACCAACTTTCTCAAATGGTACCGAAACTTGAGGATAGTCCTCAAGCAAGAGAGAAAGGCTTATGTCCTAAGAGCAGCCCATTCCGAATGAGCCTGCTGCCACTGCTCCAAGAGCTGAAAGGGATGCTCACAAGAGGCATTCTGATGATGCTTTGGATGTTGCATGCCTCATGCTTATTACCATGGAATCTGAGCTTCAGAAGCAACATGAGAACATGGGGGCGTTCGATATGATCGAACATCTCAAAATGCTTTTCCAAGAGCAAGCTAGGCATGAGAGGTTTGAGACCTCTAAGGCATTGTTTCAGTGCAAGATGTCTGAGGGAAGTCCCGTGGGTCCTCATGTGCTCAAGATGATTGGGTATATTGAGAATCTTGAGAATTTGGGATTTGCTCCTCAAAAAGAGTTGGCTATCGATGTAGTCTTGCAATCGTTGCCTGAAAGCTACAGTCAGTTCGTCATGAACTATAACATGAACGACCTTGACAAGTCCCTTCCTGAATTACTCAACATGTTGAGAACTGCTGAGCAAAACCTTAAGAAGGCTAAGCCCATTTTTATGGTTCAAAAGGGCAAGGGAAAGGGAAAAGCCAACAAGAAGAAGGATAAAAGCTAATGGAAAGTCCAATGCTAGTTCTTCTTCAGCTGCACTGAAACCAAAGGGTGGTGTGGCAAAGGAAGGGGAGTGCTTCCATTGTAAGCAACCTGGACACTGGAAGCGCAATTGCAAGCTCTATCTTGAAGAACTTGCTAAGGAAAAGGGAAGTAAGACTTCCACTTCAGGTATTTTTGTTATAGAGGCTAACTTTTCTACTTCCTCATCTTGGGTATTGGATACTGGATGTGGATCTCACATTTGTGCAAATGTGCAGGATCTAAGTAGAAGTAGAAGATTGGCCCGAGGTGAAGTGGACCTACGTGTTGGAAATGGAGCAAGGGTTGCTGCCTTAGCCGTAGGGACTTATGTTCTCACTTTACCTAGTGGATTAGTTTTAGAATTAGACAACTGCTACTTTGTGCCTACTATTAGTAGAAATTTGATTTCTGTTTCTTGTTTGGACAAGAAAGGTTTTTCATTTATAATAAAGGACAAATGTTGTTCTATTTATTTGAATGAAATCTTTTATGGTAGTGCTCAACTTAGCAATGGGTTGTATGTTCTAGACCTCGAAGATCCAATCTATAATGTGAATACCAAGAAGGTCAGATTAAATGATTCGAACCCGACCTATCTCTGGCACTGTCGCTTGGGCCATATAAATGAGACCCGCATATCCAAGCTCCATAAGGATGGACTCTTGGACTCATTTGATTTTGAATCATATGAGACATGTGAGTCATGTTTGTTGGGCAAGATGACCAAAGCCCCATTCACAGGGCAAAGTGAAAGGGCTAATGACTTACTAGGACTCATACATAGTGATGTATGTGGCCCTATGTCTACACAAGCTAGAGGAGGTTTCCAATACTTCATTACTTTCACTGATGACTTCAGCAGATATGGCTATGTGTATCTTATGAGACACAAGTCAGAATCCTTTGAAAAGTTCAAAGAATTCAAGAATGAAGTAGAGAATCAACTCGGGAAGAGTATTAAAGTGCTTCAATCAGATCGAGGTGGAGAGTACTTGGATCGAGAATTCCTTGACTATCTGAAGGAGTGTGGTATAGTATCATAACTCACTCCACCAGGTACACCTCAATGGAATTGTGTATCTGAAAGGAGAAATCGAACTCTGTTAGACATGGTTCGCTCTATGATGAGTCAAGCTGACCTTCCAAACTCCTTTTGGGGACATGCTCTAGAGACAGCCGCTTTTACACTAAACCGAGTTCCATCTAAATCGGTTCAAAAGACACCATATGAGATATGGAGTGGGAGGCGTCCCAATTTGTCTTTTATGAAGATTTGGGGCTGTGACGCTTATGTGAAACGTCAATCCTCTGACAAACTAGGGCCCAAATCTCAAAAATGCCTTTTTGTTGGGTATCCCAAAGAAACAAAGGGTTACTATTTCTACAATCCTTCTGAGCAAAAAGTGTTTGTTGCTCGAACTGGTGTTTTTTTGGAGAAAGAGTTTATCTCTAAAGGAACTAGTGGGAGGAAAGTAGAACTTGAAGAAATTCAAGAACAACAAGGAGACATCGAACCTGAAATGGAACCTGAACAGACACCGCAAGATGTTGTTCAAGAGTCTATTCCTGTAGCACATAGCCCACATAGGTCTGGTAGGATTCAGCGTGAACCCAAGAGATATGGATTTCTTGTGACTCACACCGGTGAAGTGATGCTCATGGATCAGGATGAGCCCACAACCTACCAACATGCTGTGTCAGGGCCTGACTCTGAGAAGTGGCTAGTGGCCATGAAATCTGAGATGGAATCCATGTATGAAAACCAAGTATGGACTTTGGTTGACCCACCTGAAGGGGTAAAACCCATAGGATGCAAATGGGTTTTCAAGAAGAAAACTGACATGGATGGTAATGTGATTACCTTTAAGGGACGATTGGTTGCAAAAGGTTTCAAGCAAATTCATGGTATTGACTATGATGAAACTTTTTCACCAGTTGCTATGCTTAAATCCATCCAAATTTTGTTTGCTATTGCTGCACACTATGATTATGAGATATGGCAAATGGATGTCAAAACTGCATTCCTAAATGGAAAGCTACTTGAGGATGTGTACATGACACAACCTGAGGGTTTTGTCACTCCTGAGAATGCCAATAAAGTGTGCAAGTTGCAAAGGTCCATTTATGGACTGAAGCAAGCTTCTCGAAGTTGGAATCTTCATTTTGATGATGCAATCAAAGAGTTTGGTTTTATCAAAAATGAAGATGAACCTTGTGTCTACAAGAAGGTTAGTGGGAGCGCTATTGTCTTCTTGGTGTTGTATGTAGATGACATACTACTCATCGGGAATGACATTCCTGAGCTACAGTCTGTGAAGACTTGGCTAGGGAAATGTTTCTCTATGAAGGACTTGGGTGAAGCAGCCTATGTGTTAGGCATCAGGATCTATAGAGATAGATCTAGAAAGCTTCTTGGCCTAAGTCAAAGTACATATATTGACAAGGTGCTAAAGAGGTTTAGCATGCAAGATTCCAAGAAAGGATTCTTGCCCATGTCACATGGTATCACTCTTTCTAGATCTCAGTGTCCGAGTACACCCGAGGAGAGAGAGCGCATGAGTAAGATTCCATATGCCTCAGCAATTGGATCTATCATGTATGCCATGATATGTACTCGTCCCGATGTCTCATATGCTTTGAGCATGACGAGTAGGTACCAATCGAACCCCGGTGAGAGTCATTGGACAACTGTTAAAAACATCCTTAAGTACTTACGAAGGACTAAGGATGCATTCTTGGTCTTTGGAGGTGAAGATGAGCTCGTTGTAAGGGGTTACACCGATGCAAGCTTCCAATCCGATAAGGATGATTTTAGATCGCAATCTGGTTATGTGTTTTGTATTGGTGGTGGTGCTGTGAGCTGGAAGAGTTCAAAGCAAGAGACAGTAGCTGACTCTACAACAGAATCTGAGTACATTGCCGCCTCTGATGCTGCGAAGGAGGCAGTTTGGATCAAGAAGTTCATCACTGAACTTGGAGTGGTTCCAAGCATTGCCGACCCGATAGAGCTCTATTGTGACAACAATGGAGCAATCGCACAGGCTAAGGAACCTCGATCTCACCAGCGATCCAAACACATACTCCGACGCTATCATCTCATCAGGGAGATCATCGAGAGGGGTGATGTAAGGATATGCAGGACTTCGACAGATAGCAACATTGCTGATCCGCTGACAAAGCCCCTTACGCAGGAAAAGCATGATAGCCATTCTAGGTCCATCGGTATTAGATACATGGATGATTGGCTTTTAGTGCAAGTGGGAGATTGTTAGTGTTGTGCCCAAAAGCCAATCATGAGATGATTGTATTTTTTGCACATTGAGTCATGATATTTTATTAAGGCATTAATCCAGCAATTATGTTTGTTGTTTTGTTTCTGCGTAACGTAATAAACATAATTGTAACCCTAGAATAATGATATTCTTAAACGTCCCTGGTCTAGTATTATTGTGGAGCGGGTTGCAATAATACATAACGACTAGCATATGTGGAGACTAATATGAGATATGTAGTCTACATATGGGTACAAGTTGGAGAACTTGTGTACTGGACCGACCCACCATGAGAACACTACATGGATCGTTATATGAGTGTCATAAGTGATTCTCATAGTGATCATGGTATATGTAGTCCTTCGACCTAAGATCATCAAGGTTCCCTACATGTGAGTCACATACTTTGATACTTTCCTTTGTTGCTCGTAACTGAGTGAACTTGAAGGAGGTCATTGGGTATGTCACATATCATGCGGAGGGATTTGTATGATCAAGATGGGATTTGTCCCTCCTATGTAACGGGAGTGATATCTTCGGGCCCCTTGATAGAGTGAGACTTAGAAAATGCATGGCCATGCTCGGATGAGTTGATATACGATATCAATGTCATCAGTTTAAGTTGGTCTACTCGGTAATCAAGAAACCAAAGATTGGGCTATACGAGAGTGACACATTCCATGTCTCGTGCTTAGTCTTGATATCTTGGACAAAGGGACAATGGCATATATCGGTGATGATCATAAAGGTTTAGTCGAATCATCGACAATCTTGTCACTTGGGTAGCAATGATGTGTTGCTAGACACCGCTCATTGCTTATGATCATAAATGTGATTTATGATCATTGCCAACGTGGTAAAAGCCTATTGGGTCGCACACATAGAGCTATTTGGATCATTAGAGTGCATGGGCTAATTATTTGGGTTTTGGTTTCACTTTAATTTCGTATTAATAATGGGCCAAAGAGTTGAGCCATTATTAAGCCCGAAATTAAAGCCTAATTGGATTAGGGCTTTGAAACCTATTAGGCCTGGAAGTTGAGTCTCACTATAAATACAACTTCTAGTGAGAAATTCGCAGGTCTCCTTGCCCTAGCCTCCAAAAAGGACAGCCACACTCTTCTCTTGCAATTCCTTGGAGGATGCAAGCTAGCACTACGAGCGCAAGAGAAACGCATCTGCCGGGACGTGGTGGAAGCGTAGTGATCCCAAGAGGCTCATGTGGATACCATAGAAAGCCTGAACATGTCAACTGTTTAGGTTTTGTGATTCGACTCTACAGTTGAGTGAGAGATCTCAACCGAAAATTAGGTATGAAAATTTTCGAACACTCGGTTTACCCCATTTCACTTGGATCCTGGAGGGTTTCGGTTAAATTTTGCTGCACTGTTTGGCTCCCAAAACCCATCAATTACATGATGGGTAGTTCTTTTGTGATCTACACTAATCATAAGAGCCTAAAGTACATGTTCACTCAGAAAGAGTTGAACATGAGGCAAAGGAGGTGGTTGGAGTACATCAAGCACTATGACTGCAGTATAGAATACACAGAGGGCAAAGGCAGTCTAGTAGTAGATGCCTTGAGCAGGAAGTACACAGGACTTTTGAAAGGAGGGTCCATAGCTGATCATGATGAGCAGAGTAGTCTTCTATGCCTATGGCATGAATGGCATAAGTGGGAGGAAGCCTAAATTTACAAATTGACAATTCAGTCTGGATGAATTGAAGAAGCCAGAAAGGCACAGGAGACAGATCCTGATCTGAAAAAGATTTCAAGAGAGGAAAAAGGCTCCTTGTATCAATCCTTTGCCTATAAGCAAGGGTTATTGTACTTCAAGGACCGAATCTATGTGCCTAAAGGAGCAAAGCTCATGATAGCCAAAAGGCTATTGCCTCCCCCAGTATGAATTTCCCCGAAGGTTTGTCCGGGGAGCCTGACGTAGCTCGGAAAGAAGCATTGCCACAGACCTCGGCAGAAGCGAAATCGAGCATGACGAAGTAAGCACTTCGGCTGAAACGCCAGGTTATCTAAATGTGTCGCTGACTCTCTCGGGGAACCGAACATATCGCCTTCGGGAGAAAAGAGCCAGCTACTGAAAGCAGGAGATATTCTCCCCGAAGGTGGAACTCCCGAGCTAGAAAACTCCCCGAGCCACCAACGTGATCCCCGAAGAAAGGCGCCTGTACCAAAAGATGAGCTCGCCCAAAGGACCTCGGGAGTACGACATGAGCATTTAATGAGCATTTAAGGAGCCTCTGACAGATCGCCCATACGCTGCCTGAAACGGCGGCCTGACGCGCCGAAGCCGTCCGGGTCTTGTCACGACTTGACTCGGTTCAAGGCTCAAGGAGCCTGCCACTGGCTACTTGTCCCCTACGTCCGAAGGTACAGAAAAGATCTGACCGAACACGTGTCATGATCTAAACGGGCCAGGCTTCCCTATAAATACACAGGAACACGTCCTGGCAAGGGATTGGACTCCTCTCTCCTGAAAAAACACAAACAGGCAAGACCGCAAAACTTCCTAAGTGTCCCCTTTTACCTTCTCAGGAAACTGACTTGGGCGTCGGAGGCTCCTCCCCGGAAAATCATCCCGGGGACCTCCTAACCCTTTTTTCGGAGTCTTTCAGGTACTTTCCCACCTGGGGAACCTCTCCGTCAGACGTTCTCCCTCCTCGGAAGCTCCCTCGGAATTCACCATGTCGCAAGACGAAGATGCTGAAGGGCATCATTTGGCGCCGTCTGTGGGAAACCACCCTCAGGTTGCCGTCGTTGAAACTCGGCGTTCTAAGGACAAGGGACTTCCGAGGTCCCCGTCCGCGCCTGAAGTCCAACCGGCTACTGAGCAAACTCTTCCAGGGACTTCCTTGCCTGAGGAAGAACGTCCTCTGGTCATCACCATGAGTTTTCTGCGCGACTTCCAGCGTTCTGTTGTGGCCGAAATGGCACAGCAGATAGACAGAAGGTGGCCACAACAAACTCAGGCCCAGAGGCCTCCTTCGCCAGCGCGCCCTCGAGAGAGAAGTTCTAAATCAGCTCATCGTACTTCGGGAAGTGGAGACCCACGAGAGGAATCTTCAACAGAAAACACGCCCCTCGGGGCACGGCTTGCGGGACAGACGGAGTCCAAGCGACCCAAAACCCCGCGCCGAAGGAGCTCGTCACCTGAGGCGAGGTCCCCATCCCCTCAGCGCCGAACTCACTCCCCGAAGAGATGCCGACGATCCCCTTTCCCCGAAGAAGAGCCCAGCGCCACACTCCTTATGGAGAAAATATTGGCAAGGTTGGAAAGGGTGGAAAAACAGGTAGCCCGCAGACCTGTCTGGGCCAGACTATCTGAAACTTTCTGTGGCGATGAGTCACCGTTCACCCGAACAATAGTCGAGGCAGCCATGCCCAGTGATTTCCGGGTACCTCGGCTAGAAACGTACGATGGCCGAACAGATCCACAGGCCCATCTGACGAAGTACAAACGGAGCATGGTGTTGCACGGGGCTGACGATGCCACTCTATGCAAATGTTTCGAGGTCACCCTTGCCGGCCCTGCTACAGCATGGTATAACTCTCTGGCCCCAGGAACCATCAGAGAGTTCCAGGAGCTGTCCACTGCCTTCACCCAGCAGTTTATTGGAAGTCGTCCTACGGCGAAGATGCCGGTGCAGATGTTCGACATAGCACAGAGGAACGGGGAAACCATCCGTGACTATGTCGAAAGATTTAACCGAGAGGCCCTAAGTGTTCCAGACTTTCGGCCAGAAATACGCATCCTCGCCATGATACGGGGCCTTCGGAGGGACTCACAGCTATTTTACGAGTTTTCCAAAGACCCCCCAGACACGCTCGGTGAATTTTTCTGAAGAGCCGAGCAGCATATGACAGCCGAAGAGCTAAGAATGGAGGGGCCAAAGAATGAACATTCCCGTCCCAAAGGATCAAGCCAGCAAGCCAAGTATCTGACAGAGCAAACAGGACGACCTCGGAGGTTCAGGGGAAGGAAGCCTCCTCCGAACTTTACACCCCTGAACACCACAAGGACCAACATCCTCATGACAATGGAGAAACAGGGGTCCCAGATTCAGCGACCGAAGGCGATGACCGCTGACAACAAAAAGAATATGAAGAAGCTCTGTCAGTTTCATCGTGACCACGGTCACGACACCGAAGACTGCTTCCAGTTGAAGAAGTATATCGAGTCGCTGATTAAGCAAGGCCAACTACGGCGCTATCTGCGAATGCCTTCGCCGAAGGCAAGAAGAGAGGAGGAAGGAAAGGCTGATGAAGATGAGTATGACTCCGACAGAAGGAGGAACCGAAGTCCAAAAAGGCGCCTCCCACCTTCGGCGGGGGTAATACAAACCATCACCACTGGACTGCCATCCTCGGGGAGAAAGAGGAAAGCTAGGGAAATAGCAACGATGGAGTACCAAAGCCCATCGAAAAAACTCACCCGAAGAGATGGTTCCTCCGTCATTTTCCCTCATGACGACCCATTGTTGGTCATGGCAAGAATAGGAAATTGGGACGTCAAAAGGGTATTGCTTGACGATGGATCAAACGCCGACGTCCTATTCTCGCATCTGCTCCCAAGCTTGGGAATATCCAGCATCGACCTCAAGCCTGTTACTTCACCAACCTTTGGAATAGGACCCTCAGAGCTGCCCGTCCTCGGCTGGATCGACCTTCCCCTGATGATGAGAGGGAGTTCGATCAACGAAAAAGGAGAAATTTTTGCCTCCACAATGACGAGGTTCATTGTCATGGATGTCCCTTCGTCGTACAACGCCATCCTTGGAAGGCAAACACAAGGGAATTTGCACATTCGCCCAGATGTGAAGTACTTAACAGTCACCTTCGCCACCAAGGACGGAGACGCCGAAATTTTCATCGACCAAGCCGAGGTCAGGAAGGTGTTTGTCAAAGCCCGAAAGGCCCCAGCAGCCAACTTCGCACAAACCTTAGCAGGAGGGACACTACCGACCGAAGAACCAAAAACGGGCGGGGCGGAAAAGTTTGCAGAAGTAGAAACGGAAGAAGTAGAACTTGTCCCCGGCCAAAATACCCGAATAGGGAAAAACTTGGCCGAAGGTGACAAGAAAAACCTTGTATCCTTTCTACTGATGAATAAAGGACTGTTCGCCTACTCGCCAAAGGATATGCCAGGGGTAGACCCTCGCATAATACAACATAGCCTTAAAGTAAGTCCGGAAGCAAAACCTGTCCGGCAAAAGAAGCGAGGCATCTCGGTCCACAAAAGTAAATTCGTCAAAACCGAAGTACAAGCGCTTGATGGACGCAAATGTAATTAGGGAGGTCAAGTACCCCGAATGGCTAAGCAATGTGGTCATTGCTACAAAAGAAGGGAGTAGTAAGCTCCGGATGTGCATCGACTTCAGAAACTTGAACGATGCCTGCCCGAAAGATTCCTATCCTCTCCCACCGATAGACCAGTTGGTCGACTCAACTGCCGAATATGGGCTCCTAAGCTTCCTCGACGCCTTCAGTGGGTATCATCAAATAAGGATGGATCCCGAAGATGAAGAAAAAACTGCTTTCATCACCGAAGGTGGAACATATTGTTACACTAGGATGCCCTTCGGGCTCAAAAATGCAGGAGCCACCTACCAAAGGCTGATGAGCAAAGTCTTTCATGACCAAATAGGGAGGAACATGGAAGTCTACGTTGATGACATGATAGTCAAAAGTAAGATGCCTAAAGACCATGTCACAGACCTAGAGGAAACCTTCCAGCAACTCAGAATATTCGGAATTCGACTTAACCCCGAAAAATGCGTCTTCGGCGTGACCTCGGGAAAATTTCTGGGCTACATGGTATCAGAAAGGGGCATTGATGCTAACCCAGAAAAAATTAAGGCTCTGCTCGAATTCCAAACTCCTGTCACAGTGAAAGACGTGCAGAGACTCACTGGAAGGATAACCTCTCTTAGCAGGTTCATCTCCAGGTACGGAGATCGGTGTCGGGCATTCTTCAAAGTCCTTACTAAGGCAGCAAAAAGAGAAAATGACCTCGGGGATGGTAACCATTCTTGGAATGAGGATTGCCAAAAAGCCTGGGAAGAACTTAAAATCTATTTGTCTCAACTGCCTACTCTGCGACAACCTCGCGAAGGAGAGCCCCTCATCCTGTACCTCGCTGTTTCAAAAAAAGCAGTGAGCTCGGTCCTTGTGAAAGAGGAAGGGTCGAGACAATGGCCAGTTTATTACGTAAGCAAATCCCTGCACGGCACCGAGGTCAGGTATCCATTACTCCAAAAAGCCATATATGCCTTGGTGCTGCCAGGAAGAAGATTGCGGCCATACTTTCAGGCTCACCCCATCATCGTCCGAAGTAGTCTGCCTCTACGGGATGTTATGAAAAAAGTTGATCATTCGGGAAGGCTTTCCAAATGGTGTATAGAGCTTGGCGAACACGACATTGTTTATGAACCTCGGAAAGCCATAAAAGCTCAAGCACTGGCTGACTTCATCGCCGAAGTACCTACCACCGAAGATAGCCACCCGGATCCTGGCGAAGGTGAGCCAGAATGGACGCTGCATGTGGATGGAGCCTCAGGTTCCGAACACCAAGGAGCCGGGGTAATCATCAGAGGACCCGAAGGTCTAGAGGTGATAAAGGCCATCAAGTTCAGCTTCAGCGCCACCAATAATGTGGCTGAGTATGAAGCTCTGATAGCAGGGTTGCGCCTGGCCAGAAAAATTGGAATAAGAAACTTGAAGGCTCACAGTGACTCCCAGCTGGTAGTTCGGCAAACGGCAGGGGACTACGGCGCGAAAGACCCAATTTTGGCAAAATACCACGAACTGGTGACGAAGCTCATTCGAGAGTTCGACACCATACGCATCGAAAATGTACCTCGTCGGGAAAACACCGAAGCAGATTGCCTGGCAAAGGCAAAAACATACACCGAGGTACTAAACCACCCGAGCATTGAAGTACTGAGCATAGTAACTTCGGAAAAGGGCTGGAAAGACCCAATAAAGAGGTATCTTGCGGACAACGCGCTCCCCGAAGACCCCGTCGAAGCCGCAAAAGTGCGAAGACGCTCTGGGCGATTCTTCCTAATAGGCGAAGAACTGTATCGGCAGGGATATGCAAATCCTTTACAGAGGTGTGTTGGCGAAGAGGATACTGAAATGATCCTCGAAGAAGTCCACGAAGGCGCTTGTGGTTCACATATTGGAACTGACGCCCTCGCCGCAGTGGTACTTCGCCAAGGATATTTTTGGCCTACCCTAAGAAAGGATGCCCGACAGTTCGTCCGAAAATGTGACAGCTGCCAAAAACACGCAAAAATCCAGAGGACACCCTCGGAAATGGTGACTTCGGCTGACTATCCCTGGCCCTTCGCAGTTTGGGGCATAGACCTCATTGGGCCGCTCCCAACAGCCCCCGGAGGCGTAAAATTCTGCGTAGTCGCAGTAGACTACTTCTCTAAATGGGTCGAGGCAGAACCATTAGCAACTATCTCAGCTAAAGAAGTGCAGAAGTTCGTATGGAAGAACATTGTATGCAGATTTGGCATACCGAGGATACTGGTAGCCGACAATGGATCCCAGTTTATTGACAAAGGGTTCCAGGACTTTGTCAACAACCTCGGAATAAAGATGCACTTCGCCCCAGTAGCCCATCCTCAAAGCAATGGCCAAGTAGAGGTATCTAATAGGACCATAAAAGATGGTCTGAAAAAGAGGCTGGGGGAAGCAAAAGGGAAATGGCCAGGCGAACTCCAGAGTGTACTGTGGAGCTACCGAACAACACCCCGAAGAGCCACTGGGGAAACGCCTTTTTCACTCATCTTCGGTACAGAAGCCATCATCCCAATCGAGGTAGTGCAACCATCAATTCGAGTGCAAGTTTTTGATGAAAATGGAAATGACCTCGGCCTGAGAACCAAGCTCGACCTCGTCGGCGAGCACAGAGAAATAGCCGAACTAAGAAGAAAAGCTTTTCAGCAAAGAGTGGCCGCGGCTATAAACTTGCGCGCCAGGCCAAAAGGAATAAAGAGAGGAGACCTCGTTCTCCGAAAGAATGAATTCGCACCTCGAAAGCCATCCCACGGAGTATTTCGCGCCAACTGGGAAGGCCCTTACCTGGTTCTTGCCGAAGTACGAAAAGGGGTCTACAAGCTCGGCGATTCCGAAGGCGTAGAATTAAAAAATACGTGGCATTCGGACGCCTTGAGAAAATTTTATGCTTAGAATCTCGGCGAAGAAGACCGTGCTGTACAAAGAAAGGAAAATTTTCTCTAAGTATAAAAAGTTTCTTAGCCAAAAAGTTTCTTAGCATGAGTGGTGCGAATTCCGCAAAGGTGGCCGGCTAAAATAAGCGAAGGTATTATTTTCCGAAGTCTCTTGAGCAAACGTGTTCGGGACAACAGAGAAAATCTGGCGAAAGACTTAGCCAAAATTTTTGGGCATAAGTTGAACAAGTCAGGATTTCGCGAAAGAGGTCACCATGATAAGCACAGACAAAGTTTTCCGAAGTCTCTTGAGCGAATAAAGTTCGGGACAAAGGAAAACAAAGAATCTCAGGAAAAGACTTAGCCAAATTTTCAAGGTCTTTATTGAGATAAGTGTGCTTACAAAAAAGATAGCCAGAAGAAGAAATACAAAAAAGAAGAGAAAGAAGGAAAAGGGCCCTAGAACAAACTAAGGGTTCTCGGCGTCCCGGGAGTCTTCGGCTCCTGCGTCCTTTTGCACCACCTTCGGCGCCGGAATAGAAGGAGGCAGGTTCAGATGATCAATCTTAGACCAGGTCCACCGAGGTCCCTCGGGAATGTCCAGGGCCGCCAGGAAAGAGAGGTCCAGATCTGGGAACCTCTGAAGGACTTGGTGCCGAACAAGACAGAACCCGTCCTGAAAACCAACCTTGGTCATCTGGTCAGACTTGTCCTTCTCGACCTCAAGCTCCTCGAAGTCCTTCTTCAAATCTGAGACCTTCTTCTTCAGCTCCTTCACTTTCTTCTTTTCCGGCTCCTTCTTCATAGCATCGACCTCGGCTTGGAGCGCAGCCTTCTCAGCAAGCGCCTTCGCCAGGAGACCTTCGGCTTCTGACTTCTCTTTCTGATGCGCCTCATTTGCCGAGATCAGCTCCGCCACTTGGGAGCCGAGGTCAGAAATTTTCTGGGAGGAGTCCCTCAAAAGTTCCTCTTTTTCTTTCTGGAACTCCTCCCGAAGGGCGGCAACTTCCTTCTCCGCAGCTTGGGCCAGCTGCAGGTTCTTGACAGCTAATTCCGAGCACATGGCCTTTGTTTTTTCTATGGCTTCTAAGGCCTTGGCTCGGAACTCAGTCTGCCTCGCCACCCGAACTCGGAGAAAGCCAGCGTACCCCAGAAGCTGCAAAAGGATAAAGGCGAGGTCATTAAGACAAAGAGAAAACCAAACACTTAGAAAAAAATTCAAGGGAGGAAGATAGACGCAAAGTATACCTGGGCGGCGTGTTCGGAAAGCTTCGCGGCGAGAGAATCGTCGCCCGGGTGAGCCGCGGCAATGGCCTTGAAGGAGGCATCGGTGAGGACCCCTTTCGAGATCTCTGTAGCCATTTGCTGGCAGTCTCCGGAGTACAAATTCATGTCCTCCGTAAACGTCCAGAAAGGCTCCTTCGGGACTTTTCCCTTCGGGATGCGGGCGTCCCGAAGGGCTCTCCTCTTTGCATGCTCAGCTACCCAACCCGGAGTGAGCGACTCTTCTGCACGACAAAACAGAAAATTGGTCAGGGCAAGAAAACCTCAAAGATCATCAAAAAGAGGAGCACCACAGTTTGTTAGAAGAACAAACCTGCTTGCACCTCGACGACGTCGTCGTCGGAAGCTCGAGCCTCTTCGGCAGAAATCCCCTTGCCTTTTCTTCGGCGCCGCTCTTCGGCAGAAGGGGCCTCTACCACGGCGCCCAGGAGAGCCTGCGACGGGGTAGGACTTTGAGGAGGGACCTCAGCAGCAACCTCGGGCTGAGGGACAGTAGTAGCCTCGGGCTCCTCGCCCACCTCTTCGGAAATCTCCGGAAGAGGGGGGGCACATCCTTCTTCGCCCGTTTGGAAACAGACGGCCCAGCCCCGGACGTTTTCCGTCTTCGGGAGGCAGCTTTCTTCGTCTGCTCACCCTTCGCGGGCTGACCGGTGAAAAGGGCTTTGTAGAAGGCAGCAGTGTCCTCGCCCATTTCTGAAAAGGAAGAAAGACATCAGTGTGAGTCCGGAATGAAGTTATAACAAGGAGATTAGAAAGTAACTTACTCTCATAAAAAGTTTCGAAAGAAACTTCCTCCCGAAGGAGTTGCACTAGCCAGGAGTCCTTCCCGGCGATGGCAGGAGCCGGCATCCCGAGGTCCGTCTTGTGCTCCTTTACCACCCCGAGCTCCCGAAGGACCTCCTCGGTCATCAACCTCCAATTGATGGGGAAGGGGTAAAGAGGACGCGAAGGGACCTCGGGACCCCAGTCGGCGACGGCTCAGATACGTCCGTCGAAATCCGTGAATACGGAAGCCAACTCGGGAGTCAACAGTATCCTCGGATCTACGACGTCGTCCTCCAACCGTCCCTGAGCCCACTTGGTCGGAACACGCGACCAGGCCTCCTCCATCTTCAGAAAGAAAAACTTTTTCTGCCACCCTCGCCAGCTGTCCTTAGTGGCGAAGGTGAACATATACTTTTTGCTCCCGGATCCCCGAGGTAGCATGAAGTAAAAGCCACCCTTCGGGACCACGTAGAGCTTGTAGTACTGCATAAAAATGACGAAGTGGGGTTCTATTTTGAAAACGCCACACATACAGAGGAAGGCGTTGAAATAGCAGTACGAGTTCGGAGGAAGTTGATTTACGGCAATGCCATGAAATTGGCAAAAGTCGCAAATCAACTTCGGAGGGGGGAACCGAAGTCCGGCTTTCAGCTGAGCTCGGAAAATGGTGATCTCGTTACTATGGTTTGAAAAGCTGTAGTGGTCAGGACGTGGCAACCTCGTAACAGCGTACGAAGGAAGGAAAAATTTTTTCTTCCACTTCGCTAATTTTGCAGGAGTGGTGCAACAAGGGTGAGAAAGAAGAGGCTGCCAACTCTCAGGAATAGGCATTTTTGGCTGGAAAACAAGTTCGGAAAAAGGCAAAAACGGACTTCGGGAAAAACTTTGAAAAATAAAGAGTTCTGGAAATCAAAACCCACCAAATCTTTTGCCGAAATCTGGGTGTGAAGACGCCGTCGTGAAAGATGACCGGAAAAAAGCTCAGGTGAAAGAACCGCCGCGAAAAGCAGAAGAGAGCAGAAGGAAAACCAGAGCAAAAGCAAAAGCAAAAGAGACAAATGACGGAATGAGCATATATATAGGCCGAGGGGGGTAGGCGGACCGGCGTCATAAGTACTCTGCGAAGGCGAAACGCCGCCATAACTGCCCTTCTGCACCTAAAAAGGCGCGCCCGCGGTAACCGATGCAACCCCAGCCAACAAAAAGCCGACACGTGTCAGCCATCGCACCAAAAGAGGAACACGCCCTCTGACAGACGTCGCGCCGCTCCAGACTGACACGTCTGGTTACGAGACGCGACGTTTCACTAACCTACAAAAGTAAAGAAGTGGGTTACCTCGAGGACACCAAAAGACAGGGTAAGGCCTAACAGTCCGTATCTTCGGACAAAAAAGGTGTATCTTCGGCACAGGTTACACTCCCTAGAAACTCCCGAGAAGCATCCTCGGAAAGACAGCGAACCGAAGTCTCTACTTCGGCTTCTTCGAGGAAGGCCTAAAAAGCTGGAAAGCAGGTTACTTCGAAGACACCAACAGACAGGCTATGGAAGAAAAGCCTACGTCTTCGGACGGAAGGTCCGTCTTCGGAACAAGTACTGCACTCAAGGCCCAAAGAGGGGCCCTCAGGAAGCGAACAAACCGAAGTCTCCACTTCGGCTTTTTCGAAGGGGGGCCTGTGATAGCCAAAAGGCTATCACCTCCCCTAGTATGAATTTCCCCGAAGGTTTGTCCGCGGAGCCTGACATAGCTCGGAAAGAAGCATTGCCACAGACCTCGGCAGAAGCAAAATCGAGCATGACGAAGTAAGCACTTCGGCTGAAACGCCAGGTTATCTAAATGTGTCGCTGACTCTCTCGGGGAACCGAACATATCGCCTTCGGGAGAAAAGAACCAGCTACTGAAAGCAGGAGATATTCTCCCCGAAGGCGGAACTCCCGAGCTAGAGAACTCCCCGAGCCACCAACGTGATCCCCGAAGAAAGGCGCCCGTACCAAAAGATGACCTCACCCAAACGACCTCGGGAGTACGGCATGAGCATTTAATGAGCATTTAAGGAGCCTCTGACAGATCGCCCATACGCTACCTAAAACAGCGGCCTGACACGCCGAAGCCGTCCGGGTCTTGTCACGACTTGACTCAGTTCAAGGCTCAAGGAGCTTGCCACTGGCTACTTGTCCCCTACGTCCGAAGGTACAGAAAAGATCTGACCGAACACGTGTCATGATCTAAACGGGCCAGGCTTCCCTATAAATACACAGGAAACACGTCTTGGCAAGGGGGATTTTTGAACTCCTCTCTCCTGAAAAAACACAAACAGGCAAGTCCGCAAAACTTCCTAAGTGTCCCCTTTTACCTTATCAGGAAACTGACTTGGGCGTCGGAGGCTCCTCCCCGGAAAATCATCCCAGGGACCTCCTAACCTTTTTTTCGGAGTCTTTCAGGTACTTTCCCACCTGGGGAACATCTCCGTCAGACGTTCTCCCTCCTCGGAAGCTCCCTCGGAATTCACCATGTCGCAAGACAAAGATGCTGGAGGGCATCAGCTTAGGGATGCAATACTTGAAGAAGCTCACACAAGCAAGTTGAACATCCATCTAGGAAGTGAGAAAATGTATAAAGATTTGAAGACTCACTTCTGGTGGCCACATATGAAGAGAGACATAGCTTCTTATGCCTCCAAATGTGCCACATGCCAGAGGGTAAAAGTAGAGCACCAGAAGCCAGCTGGTACTTTACAGACTCTACCTATACCAGTGAGGAAGTGGGGCAACATAACCATGGACTTTTTGACTGGGTTGCCTATGACCAGATTAAGACATGATACAATCTGGGCCACTGTGGATAGGCTAACCAAATGTGCCCACTTCTTACCTACGAAACTCACAGATTCCTTGGAGAAGTTAGCCCAGATGTATGTTCAGGAAATAGTGATACTACATGGAGTGCCAGACTCCATTGTATATGATAGAGATCCAAGATTTACAACTCAATTTTGGAGTGATTTTCATAAAGCACTAGGAACTAAAATCCGCCTAAGTACTGCTTATCGTCCTCATACAAATGGGCAATCTGAAAGGGTTATACAAATACTAGAAGACAAGCTCAGGATCTGTGTGTTGGATTTCAAAGGTGAATGGGACCAACACTTGCCATTGGTGGAATTCTCATATAACAATAGTTACCAAAGCACCATTGGCATGGCACCTTATGAAGCATTATATGGAAGAAGGTGCATGACACCTCACTGTTGGGTGAAAGCCTCAGACAGGCTAGAGTTGGGTCCTGAAATTATTGAAGAGACTACTGCCAAAATCAAGAAGATTCAAGAGAGATTAAAGGCAGCCAATGCAAGGACCACAGCCTATGTCAACGAAGAAGGAAAGACTTGGAATTTGAGGTTGGTGACAACGTTTGGCTAAAAGTTTCACGAACCAAAGGCACTGTCAGATTTGGCAGAAGAACTAAGTTAGCTCCAAGATACATTGATCCTTATGAGATCTTGGACAGAGTTGGCAAGGTAGCATATAGGTTAGCTTTACCGCCAAGCATGTCAAGTGTTCATAATGTTTTTCACATCGGTATGCTTAAGAAGTGTCTATTGGACACAAAGCATGCTATTATAGTGGAAGACATACAGTTAGAACCAAACTTGACATATGAAGAGAAACCTATAGCTATTTTAGCAAAGGATACCAGAACGTTAAGGAGCAAGCTTATTCCCATGGTCAAAGTTCAATGGTCACACCATTCTGAAAGAGTGGTGACCTGGGAAACTGAGAAAGAATTGCAAGAGAGATATCCAGAAGAGTACCTTAAGCTAAAGGCAATTTTGGAGGACCAAAACTTTTAAGGGGGGAAGAATGTTATCACCTTCACAAAATGGGAAAATTACAACATAAGAACTTAAACTTATATGCTTTATTTTTCACCATAGTGTATGAATTGTGAAGTGTAAAGTATTCAATATACACTCCTTTAAATGACAAAAAACAATGATAGCTTGGTCCTTAAGAAAGAATTGGTATATTGCCTGATTTTCAAGTAACCTATGGACTAAATTGTAAGGTTACAAAGATCGGGTACTCAATTTCACAAATTTCTAAATATGGTTATGGGAAGGACATGAATGGAATTATGAAGAAAGAACATGGAAGGAATTAAATATACTGTTGGGGACCAAAGTGCTCAAAGAGGCAAAGTTTGCCATTTATGGCATAATGACAATTAAGGTACTTAAGTGTCCTAGATTTTTCTAAGGTGAAAATGACTGTTGACCAAGGTTAAAAGAGGTCAAAATATGTAATTTTCCCAGCCAAAATGTTTGGAAATAATCTATCCAAGTGTTGGCCAAAGTTTCAAAAAATTTGCATATATGCCACCAAGGTCAAAATAATGTATAAATGAAGAAAAATCTTCATTTCATTGGCATTTTCCCTAAATTCCGGTTTCCAGAAGCTAAGAACCCTTCCTTAACCTTTTCCACCATCCTCCATAGCTACCATACCTTATGAAATCAAGAGAAAGCAAGAGAAAGAAAAGAAGACATCAAAGAGTGCAAGAAAACCTATTTTCGGTTCCATTAAGGTTCATCAAATTTCCAGCAAAAGGTAAGGGTTTTATCTGGGTTTCATGGCTATTTATTGTTCAATACAGATGGCCAAACATCCATGAACCTAAGACCCTAAGCTTGGAAGAGAGCCAAGAGCTTGATGAACCAAGTTTAGGTTAAGGGGGAAATTGCACCAAGGGTTTCAACCCTATAGCTTTGGTGCTCTGTTATGGCAGTGAAATTCAGAGTTTCTAGAGCCCAAGTTAGTACTAAATAAGATGTAAGGACCTCCTAAGACCAAGAAATAGCTTGAGGAGGGCTGCCATAGTGAGTTCTTAATGTTTAATTGCATGATTATGGACTAATCCTAATGTGTTATTGCTGCCAGCATTTCATATGTTTGTTGCTGTGTTTGTTGGTGCATTTGGATGTGTATATTTGTGTGTTTGTACTGTATTTTTTTGTTTTAGTGTCTTTGGATTTCAGGTATATGGCTGGACTTTGAAGATTTTATTGGTAAGCCCTTACTAAGTTTCATTCAAGAAACTTACCCCCTTTTTGTCCATTTCAAGAGTACCTGAAAGAGAATGTTCAAATTAATAGTTTTCGTTTGAATTTCTCTGTAAAATTTAACGTACATGAAATTCCATATCTCTAGTTATGATCTGAAAATTTTGGTGATTTTAGGAGCACATTTGGTATTTTTAGTGATGGTGCTTACTGTGTTGTGCAGCAGCTGTCCAGCATCCTGTTTTTGGAGTCCATTGTGTCTTAGGACCTCCTGTAACCTAGGGTGCGTATTTAGTTGAGTTAAGACCATATTGTAGTGCATGTATGCATGTACTTGTAGTGTATGTAAAATAAGACAAGTATGTGAACATTTGAGTAATGTTTTGGCTATGTAAGTGATGTGGTGCAAAGCTGCCGTAGTGTGAATGATGGGCTGCTTACTTGTAAATTCTGTTTTGGCCACATAAAGTTGTTAAAAGCAAGGGAATGTAATTCCTATGCATAATGGACGTATATTGGATAGCCTTGGAGGGCTTTCCCCTTGTGAATGAAATATTTGCATGGTTTTGAAAAATTGGGGTAAAATCCATATTTAGTCCCCTAACTATAAGGATCATCCTAATGTGGTCCCTTAACTCAAAAAGTGGCTCTTAAAGTCCCCTAAATCAACTTAAGTGTTCTATTGTGGTCCCTACCATTAGTTTTTCCGTTATTTTGGATGGAAATTGCTCACGTGGCATGTATATTGCCACGTGGCAGTCTCTTTATGGTTAGAAGTGATTAGATTGGAAGAACAATAGAGTTCAAGCTAAAATTGGTACAAAAAGTAATTTTAGGGACCTAAAAGGATAATTAAACCATTCTTCAACGCCGCCATCGCCCCTCTCCGATTCGATCGTCCCCGTTGCCCCTCTTCAATTCGATCGCCGCCATCGCCTCTCTTTCTGCCGGTGCTCAATCTTCCTTTTTCCTGATCGATGATCCACCTTCCCCTTTTCATCCAGCCTTCGCTGCCTCATCTTGCTCTAGAGCCGCCGCTGAGGGAGAGGCCCTATCGCAATTTGCCGCTTGCATCCCATCATCTTCGCCTCCATCGCTGAAGCCACCCATCCACCTGATGGCTGCCACTGTTATCGCCGGTGCCTTGCCACCCTTACCCCGCCATCTGGTAAGCCGTCTTGGCTTGTTTGTGTCGCTGGCGAGGTGTGGGCAAGCTCAAGCTTCGGGTGGAAGCGTAGAGGCATGAATTTTTGCGAATGACGCCGACGACGGAGAGGCAGTGGAGGTGTGGATCACGCTGGACTAGGAGAGATGGAAGCAGCGTAGATGGAAGGTTGGTGAGATGAGTGGCGGCGTAGAAAGGAAACGGGGAAGATGGATAGACGGAGAGGATGAAATTAGGGTTAAGTCCCTAAAATTATTTTTCTGCTTTAATTCTAGCCTGAAATTTGTTATTCTTTCAGTTTTGTCACTTAAAGCCATGCAAGAAGATGCCACGTGGCAGTTTAGGTGCCACGTAGGCAATTTCCATCCAAAAAACTCCTAAACTAACGGTAGGGATCAAAATAAGACACATGAGTTGAGTTAGGGGACTTTAATAGTCACTTTTAGAGCTAAGGGACCACATTAGGACAAACCTCAAAGTTAGGGGACCAAATTTGGATTTTACCCGGAAAAATTGTAAGGGCAAAATGGTCCAAAAGTTGCCAGAATTTTGACCATGTACCTAAAGTTTAATATCTCCCTGTGTGGAATGAATCTTGGTATGAATCTTTGACCACAGCTAGAGGACATCTAGAGGATTAACTGGGATTTGGAATTTCTAGATTCAGAGCCTTGTAGCCAAAGATATGACGTTGCAAAGTTGGCTGAGTTACTATTCAGTTGGTTAGAATTTTGTAACCAACTTAAAAAATCCATAACTTGGTCCATAGGTGGGCTATTGATGTAAAACAAAATCCCTTGGTTTGCACTAAGTCTTGACTTGATAATGGAGCAAATAAAATAGAGTGGTATGTGGCTAGAATGATATAGTTTATTAGTGGAAGTTACAGGTGCAGTAGCTGGTCACTAGAAGTTAATAAGATTGCCTAATGTGTGGTAGCCAAGATTAAGACTTGTAGTAGTGTTTTCCTTCTTTGCTGCCATGGTGTGCATGAAATGTGATTATGTGTGTGATGGTTGGACCAATATGCATGTGTTTACATAGTGCCCAAGAGGGCCACTTAGGTATGCACACTAAGGGTAGTGTTCTGATGGCCTACAGAACATTACCAATCCTGGGAGTCTAAATGCACAATTTGGCACCATAATTGGACTACCTTGGAGTGGGTAACTACTGGTGTAAAGGATGATCCTGGATGTCACCCTTCTAGGTTAATTTAACTTAATTAGCCTTATTGCTTAAGTCATAAGGTGACTAAACCATGCCCAATAAGAAATTGGATTTCGGCCTATAATTCTCTACCAAATTCTAGCATATGAACAGTTTTCTTGCATTTGCTCAAGATGACGCTGTTCTAATTCTCTTGGCTCTTTTACTTGAGAGCCTTATGATCAATGGTGCTGTACACTCAAAATATCATGTATGCATGCGTTTAAAACTAGTTCTGCATTAACAATGCAAGGGAATCTTATGCATGTCATGATAGAACCTAACTTGCTAATTTACCTAATATTCATGCAGAAAAGACAAATATGCATATAGACATACAAATTGGCATCTCTTTAAAACATTTAAATTAGATAGGTTTAGTTTCATCTAGGTATATGGTTCATTTAAAAAATAGGGAAGGGGACTTAGAAGTCGTAATACTAGAGCCATTACATACCCTTGCTACCTGACACATATTACATACTTTTAAAAAGCCAGCTTCTTTTCCAGTACTCAAAATCACTTGCCTTTACCACAGCAACCCTACACACACTTGAAACAAGCTTAGTTAATGACCTAAGACATGTTCAATGTGCTAAACCAAAGTATCACATAAGAAAAAAATGCACAAGTATACCCGCACACAAACTAACAATGACACTAACTTGCCACATAAACAGAGCTTTTTCCTAATCTTGCTCTACAAGCAATAAACAATAAGGAGTAAGTTCCAAAGAACATAGTAAGCATCAAAATATAATTAATCGATTCAATAATAAAATCCTAGATTACCCACACATAAACATTTTCAGAAATCAAACATCACAAGTGAAACCAATAAACATAGTGAGTTCTAACAAGGAATTTCCTATGTAATTTGGCCAAAAAAAAATATCTACAAGCCTTAAATTCCTTAATCACTTGCTAAGCACAAGGACTAAGCTGCTGAGTAATCTAACTCTCTTTTGCCTAACTTAATCTAGAGCATAACCGAACTTACCATGAAAGTTATGCTCATTCACAAATCTTGTGTTTTTTAGCTTTCTAAATCCCTTATTTTCTAATGAAATAAGTCTTCATGAAGATTAAATCATAGAAACATAAAAGATTACTACAGATTTTGTGTGTCCTTACCTCCAAACAAATCAGAGATCCTTGTGGACCAATCTTAGATCCTAGCCTTAGTTAGCTTAGCTTAATACCAAAGAAACCAAGAATGCCTAGCTAGATTTCTGAATTCTTGCCTTTGATCTTTGTCTCAGCTATTTTTGTTATGGCTTTCTATTCTGCGGGCTAATAACAATCAGGTAAAAATTTGAATGAAGTCAAAATTTGTAGTTCAAGGCCTCAATTAGTTTTAGTTAACATGGCAAGTAAGTTTGTTAAGGGTTAGATGGTTCCTGAGTTATTTTGGCACCTAAGTGTGATCAGAGGCAAAATGGCCATTTTTCACCCTAAGGTGATAGGTCCAATTTCACCCTAAGTTATTCTATTGGACCTAAATGGCAAGAAACCAAATAGTAGGACTAAATTGCCAAATCTCATGGCAATATTTGAGCATGGGGTTTATTTATCAGAATAAAGGAAGTTGGTGTTTGGAAAGAGGATTGGTTTTTAAACCAATTTTGAAGAGACGGAGGCCATCAATAATCATCCCTAACCTTGGAAATCTATGCCTAAATCTTCATCAAATCATCAATTCTTTTGTGGAAATTAAGGCCTCATGAAGTACCCATGCAGGAAGGAGCTTGAATTTGCATAGTTTTGGTGTAGGAGCATTGTAGAATGTTCTTGAACTTGTGATATTTGGGTAACATTTTGATCCTCTTGTTTTCTTGTTGTTCTTGGCTTCTTGAGCTTCCATGAGCTTAGGTTTAGCTTAATTGAGTTTGTTTTGGGTGCCTAGTATGTTTATTTTGGTTGAGTTTGAAGCTTTATTGTTGCTTGTTCTATTTAATTAAGGTAAGGGATTTAGTTCATACACTTGTTTAATGAATTTCTTAGTTAGTTGCTTGATGGTTTAAAGTAGTTTAGAAAATATGCATTGTTATGGTGAGAATTGGCTTCTGGTTGGCTAGTGAGTTCCAGGGCTTAGTGTGGCATGCTTGTGTACATAAAGCTTGGAATGGTTCACTTGAAAATGGAGTATGATAGTCCTAGGAGAATTCTAGACGTTGTGGTGGCTTGTCTTGGATGTTTTGGAGGCATTTGACACCTCCAAAGTGTCTATGGACACTAGGTACCATAGCAGGGAATGAGGCCCTGGCTCTATGGTGAGAGTAGGTCCCAGGTAATACTTAAGGAAAAACTACTGGGGCACCCCAACATCATAGTGTATGTGGGGTGCCATTTGGCCTTCCAAGGGAGGCTCTAGGGGTGGAGGCAATGGATCATAAGGTTACCAAAGGTAAATAAAGCTTTTCTCCTCACAGCTTTGCAACAATGTTGAGTTTTTCAAATACTCAAAGTAGACCTCAAGGGGAGCATGTTTGACCATAAAGGGAGATTGAGCAACAAGCACTACAATAGGTTTTGTTGGGCATCCTAGGGTGTTTAATGGCCATTAAGGGCCTAGGAGAAGCTTGGAGCTCAAGGTACCAACACGGAACTTTAGGGTACTTGAGAGGTTCTTTAGAACCTAGTGAATTAAGTCCATATGAAGCATTTCTTACCATAATAGGGTGAACTAAGTAATGGTGGATAGTGGAGCATGTATGGTAAAGGTTTAGTGCACTTAAAGCTTAGACAAGCTTTGGCCTAAGGCATAAGTGAAGGCCTAGTGCACCTTAGGCAAGTTAATGGTGGAGGCTTAGTACACTAGTGACCAAGGTGAGCCTAACTGCTTAAGGCACTAGATGGGAGCCTAGCTAGTATACTGAGTATAGGTAAGGCATTGTACCCTAGTGACCTTGGCGGGCTTGGTAGCTTGAGGCACTAATTGGGAGGCTAATACAGCTAGTATGGATGGAGGCTTACTACCACAATGGCCTTGGCAACCTAATGACTTGAGGCACCATATGGGAGCTTAGTACTTCTAGTTAGTTCCATGAAACAAAGGCAAGACGCATCCACCATGTTCACTTGTGCAACAACAAAGAGGATGTCATTTAGTACGCTTAGCTCATTGGGATGTTTGTAAGCTGAGGCTTACTAAGAAAGAGGTAGGGGCAAGAACTAGCTAGGTATAGGGTGGCGTTCATGGGAGGACTAAGAAAAGGAGGGCTCTTAAAGGACCTGAATATAAGCACATATGTTAGGCCTTACACTGCAAGTACATCTAGTAGACTCCATATATTGTATGTGTGTGTGTCCTTAGATTTTTCTTTATATGTATCCGAATCATTTTTTTTGAACCTTTAGATTCTCATTCCATTTAGTGTTATTGTGCATATTTCATCTTTAAGGAGTTGGCAACCATGGAGGGTTGTCAAGCTAGTATTCTTTTTGCAGGTAACCATTTATTGAATCATTATTGATTATAATTTTATTCGTTAAGTTGTTTGTTGCTAACTATAGTTGATTTGGCCTTACGAAAATTAGTGGTATAAGGAAAGACATAGTTGAAGTATGGATCTTAGTAGTTACTCTCAGTATATGTTTAGCATTTGAAGTTATAGGTTGAGTAATGTATGAATTTGCTTTTAGGCATGTGCATAATTTTTATTTTTATAATGATGCATGTGCACGGCTATTACTTACAGTTAACATACTTATGTTTTATGCTTTGACTTGTATTTTAGTTATGTATTATAAATTCCAACAAATTTTGATTTATTTTTCTTAATGAAAAATTCAAGACAAAGAAAGTGCATGCATAGTGTATATTACGTTAATAACTACATGCATGAGAGGTTTTAAAATAAGACAAGTAATTAACTATCCAATTGCAAGTAATGTGGGCCTTAGGTTCCATAGTCTTCTTAGGAGCATCCCACTTGGGTTAGGGTCACTACTATTGGTATTAGAGCAAGGCTCTTTGCTGGATTAGTAGTTGCTAATGGCTTAGGAGAATTGAGATAATGATGTTGTCATTGTCCTATGATAGTTAGTAATAACTAGTAGTATGAATATTCTATGTGCACTGTCTTGCTTTGGTTACAAGTTGGGAAGGTAAAACTACGTTAGGTGCGGTTTTGGATGCCATGGGTACCAAAATGGATCTTGATGGTCTAGTTTGGTTACATTGGGATAGGTAGTTTGTCTTGCTCCAAGGTTGAGGTAATGCATTGGTACAAGTAATGGGAAGTGACCACCATCATAAGGTAAGCTTTTAGAACATCAAAAAAAGTTAAAAGATAGATTTGTAAGACCAAAAAGGTATAGGACCTCCAAGGTGGGGAGTGACCCATAATCACAGAAGTTGAACCCACAAACTTTGGATGCATTAGAGCATATTGAAGGAGATGAGGATGAACTGACCAAGATTGAGTACTCTTGGTCAAGCAGGCTATATAGTAGAGTGGAAGAGCACTTTGTTTCCTCTTCAAGGGTAGGAGCTTAGGGCTGAAACCACCAAGGCCTTAAGCTAATGTTATGGAAATTCTGAGCCGAGCATTTATGTGAGTTACTGGCAAGTGGTTTAGTAAGGCATTGAATCTTGAGAGAGAGTGAGTGGATTCAGACACACGAGTGATAAGGAGAGGTTGGCTAACACAGCCCAGTAGGAGCATGGGCAACATGCACATAGTGTGGAAGTTGGCTAAAGAATGAAAATAGATTATGAAGAATAAGGGCTTTTGCCTAGTGTGCAAGAAGTTTGTAGCATTAGGTTCGCACCTAGGAAATAGACTTTAGTGGTCTGAGTGTCATCAGGCTAGAAATAGTCATAGGCTTGATTATGACAAAGCCAGGCTAGGAACAAGTCCCCATTAGTGGTCACCAAAGGGAGTTAACCTAGTACACCAGAGTAGTAGTTTGGGTTTTCACCTTCGTTAGTCAAGTGGTCAGGCTAGGCAACAACCATGCAAGCAAGTCGAGGCTAGTACAAGGTAAGTTCTTAACTTTCAATTATACTTTAGTTTCTTTGTTGATAGTTTCTAGCATCAATTTACTAGCATAGTTTTGTTGGCATATAGGGTTGTATTCTTGATTGGGGCTAAGAGTAACTCGAGTACATTAGGACCTAGAAATGCACAAGTGTTTTGATAACCAAAACCTTAAGACCCAATTCGTAGTACTTAAAACCTTACAAATAAAGGCTTGAACACCTTAGATTAGAAGTTTCCTAAGGTTTCATAGACAACATTCTTTCATAAGTTGTCTTTGGTTAGCCTAGCCAGGATTAAAAGTTGGCTAAGTAACTTAATGAGTTCTTTAGAGTAGCCGAGCGGCGGAGCATTTTAGTCAGATGCCAAGAAGGTAAGTATGTAAGTTTCAAGTTCCATTTATAACTATGAAATGTAGGTGAACGTTGCAGAAGAGTCGAGAAGTAAGAAACTTGTCAAAAAGTGAACGAGTTGATAGGGATATTCATTCATTCATTAGTCACACGCTTTAGTGTAGAGCCAGTAGGAGTGAAATTATTGCTGAGGGTTGGTTTTAGCTAATAGCTACTAATAAGAGAGCCTAAGCAATAGGCTCAACTACCATAGATTGAGAGATAGCCAATGATTGATAGTCATCATCTCGAGATTAAATAGAGTCAAGGGTCGCCAAGATGACTTATGGAAGGTAAGTGATCGACTAGTAAAGCTAGATGAGCAAGTGAAGGACTAAGTCCTAGATGGAGCCGAGTAAGTTATGGTAGCAATTGATTGGTTTTCGTGCTAATAATGTTGTACAATGTTGAACCATAATTCAATAATGACCATGTAATGCCAAGAAATAAAAGGCTTTGAGGTAGAGTGGTGTAGGCTGTGAGGAAATGTTTACTACGACCTGTCAAAAGATAGCTTGGAATAGCCATATTAAAATCTCCCACATAGTTAATTGATTCACTTAGCAATTTAAAAGTGCTAAGGTTGGTATAGATACAACTGTGCTAAAGCATTCATGTGGTCATTCTTGTAGTGTTCGACAAAGTAAAGAAAAGTTGATGGTTGAAACCCTAGTCAGAGAAGGTTGGGTTAAGCTAGGCAATATCCCAAAACATAGTGCAAGTTTCACTAGATCTTAATGCCTTGAAAAGGAAGGGTTGGGGACTTGTGAGATTGGATAATAGGCTACTAGGTGAGGTTTATGGCTCTAAGGGATAAAACCTATGCCGGGGTGTATATGAAGTGCTTTAATGCACTAAGTTGAGTTTTTTAGGGTAAGCCACCTTGAGTAGTTTCTCATGGGTAACCACTTTTTCACAGTGAACTAGGTTAGGCATAGAAGTTAGTTCCATCACCCACTAAAGAAAATTCACGTCATCCTAACAAGATGTTGGCACAATGTAGTTAATGTTGTGGTAGTTGAATGAAGAAGAGGAGGTGGTCTTTCAATGATTATAGTCAGAACAAGTAATTAATAATTGCTAGAAGGTGCCAAGTTACTCAGTAATAGTGAAGGGCTGGAAGGCTAGGGAGGAAGTCAAGACCAGAAGTATGTTGGGGCCTAGAGGATAGGGTTGAGGTGTCTAGTTGGCTTGCAAGGGAAGGATACATTGGACAACCTAGGATTGAGTAGTACAATGTAACTTGACGAGGAACCTAGTGAACCTTTAGGCATGGAGTAAGCATTGGTGGGTTAGTAACAGGTATGCTAAGGACACATCTAGAAAGTTACTTTGGCATGTATAGTTACCAAGGCTCTAAGTGCTGGTTGGGAAAAGGACTTAGTGTGTAGGTTTCATGCACCAAGGATACCTAACATGAGTAATTTTCATAGCCTTGGCATGGAAGCCCATAATTTTATTAATTTTAAGCTTTTTTACTTTATGTTTTCCTCTTTTTGTTTATTTGAGCTATTCTACAGTGAATTGCTATACCATTGTGGGTTTTGTGACGAATTCCTTTTTTATGTCAGGGGCCAGCTTTTTGCACCTTTTGATCAGCCATCTTGGGAGGTTATGTACTTTTTGATCAACCATCTTGGGGGGTTCACTAGCTCTTCTTGCCATCCTTCCATGGTCAAGGCTAGTTGTGCCTACCCCAGGCAGTTTTTTCCTTATGCTTTTCCATCAATTTCCTTAAACATCCTCTTTGAGTTTGCTTTTTCTTAGCCACAGATTACCTTGACCACAGAGCTGGTGGCTGTCCCTACCCTCTCGATTTATAGTCTTCGTACATTACATCGTATTTTCTAGATTGTTTTATGTTTACTAGGAGTCATTGTCTTGTGTACAATGTTGGCATATGCCTGACCCTTAGTTTCTAGACTTTTGTGTCATAGGTTATAGCCTTATGTGGGCACATGCATCTTTGCTAGGAATTGCTTGGGCTATAGGATGCCTGCCTAATAGCTTTCTGGCCACATGCATTAGTTTATATCGCTTAGCTCAGGATACTAGCATATTACCTTTCATGGTTTCATTTTTCGGTTAGTAGGGCTTCTAGTGCTATCTCGATACCTAACCCTCTTAGTAAGGTGTGCTACTCACTACCTCCGTTTCACACCTTTTTCCTTCACCCTCACATCTTTAGGATGACAAGCAATATGTGTAATAGGTGGTGTTTCTATATTCAACAAAATGCCGCCCACTTTTTCCTAAGTCCTTTTTTACCTATTGGTAGAGGTATGGGCAGTAATATCTGAATCTATTACCTTTTTCTCTTTAGGTGGGATCTATGTTTTAAATACTATGCACTTGGCCAAAACTCTTTTCCAAGCTTCACGGATTGAGTTGCTTGCACATACCTTTAACTACTCGGCCTGCCTATTATGTTCTACTTATTTTCTTGTTGGCTAAGATAATATGTTGGATATTTCCACTTTTTCAGAGCACCATTGCTTATCTGTGCTCTTTAGAGGGTGGCTTTTATGCCTTTCCTTAACCAAAAAGTTGGGTTTGTTCCAAGTATAAATTGTGCAACACTAGTGGAAAACATAAATTGCTACATAATTAAAAGTCTGGTTGATGAGTACCAACCTCTTTTTGAAGGTTGTCTCTGCTTTGGATGTTTTGCCTTGGTAGCTCTACCACTTCTAAGTGCTCAAGCTACTGTTGCAATTCTCTTGGCTTTGTGCTACTGCTTCTGAGGGAGGATGAGAAAATTTAACAAGTCTCTTTCTAGTCAATATAGATGCACGTGTCACCTTCTTCTATTGCAAATGTCATGGTCAAGAATTTGACTTTGGGAAACATGTGGAGCAGGACTTACATCCCTCTAACAATAAGGGCATTGTATGGGGAGAGGCTTGTTAGTGTTGTGCATAAAAACCAATCATGATATGATTGTATTTTGCATATTGAGTTATGATATTTTATTGAGGCATTATTCCAATAATTATGTTTGTTTTTTTTTGTTTCTGTATAACATAATCAAACATAATTATAACCCTAGAGTAATGATATTTTTAAATGTCCTTGGTCTAGTACTATTGTAGAGTGAGTTACAATAACACATAAAGACTAGCATATGTGGAGACTAATGTGAGATATGAAGTCTACATATGGATACAAGTTGGAAAACTTGTGTACTGGACCAGCCCTTCAAGAGAATGCTACATGGATCATTCTATGAGTGTCATAAGTGTTTCTCATCAAGATCATGGTGTATGTAGTCCTTTGACCTGAGATCATCAAGGTTCCCTACATGTGAGTCACATACTTTGATACTACTATATATTGCTCGCAATTGAATGAACATGAAAGTTGTCATTTGGTGGTTCATATATCATATCGAGGGATCTGTATGGTCAAGATGGAATTTATCTATCCAATATAATGGAAGGATTTCTCTGGGCCCTTTAATAGAGTGAGACTAAGAAAATGCGTGGCCATGCTTGGATGAGTTGATATATGATATCAATGCCATCAGTTTAAGTCAGTTTACTCGGGAATCAAGAAACCATAGAATGGGCTATACGACAAGGACACATTCCATGGCTCATGCTCAGTCTTGATATCCTAGACAAAAGGGCAATAGAATATATGAATAATGATCATAGAGGTTTAGTTGAGTCACTGACTATCGTGCTACTTACATAGTAATGATGTGTTGCTAGGCACTGCTCATTGTTTGTGATCATAAATTTGATTTATGATCATTGCCAATGTGATAGGAGCCTATATGGTCACACACTTAGAGCCAATTGGATTATTTGAGTGCATGAGCAAATTATTTGGTTTTGGTTTCATGATAATTTTGGATTAATAATTGGCCCAAAGGTTGAGCCATTATAAAGCCCGAAATTAAACCTAATTGGATTTGGGTTTTGAAACCCATTAGGGTTTGGAGTTAAGCCTCACTATATATACATCATATAGTGAGAATTTTCGCAACCTTGCCCTAGCCACCCAAATGATGAAATCAAAAAGGTTCTGATAAGTTTTAGCCACACTCTCCTATTGCTTTTCCTCGGAGGTCATAAGCTAGCACTGTAAGCGCAAGTGGAACACACTTGCCAAAATGTGGTAGAGGCTTGGTGATCTGAGAGGTTTGTGAAGATACCGTAGAGGGCTTGAACAAGTCAACTGTTGAAGTTTGTGATTTGAATCAATAGTTGGGTGAAAGATCCTAGCCAACTAGGTATTAAAATTTCAAACACATGATTTACTCTGTTTCACTTAGATCTTGGAAGGTTTCGGTTAGTTTTTGCTATGTTTGTTCGGCTCCCGAAACGCTACAGTGGTATCAGAGCTACCAGCTAGCGGGACCAGCATCTTCAAAATGCCACATTAATAAACTACTTAATAAATGCGTGTTAATTGGCATGCATTTTTGTTGAATGAGATTTGACATCATATGCTAATTGGTGGTTGAAGCATGGTGCATGGTTATAACCCTTGTTGGTTGTACTTGTAAATACAGCCTACAAGTTGTGCCTTTTCCTTGTTCATCTCATTTTTCCTTCTCTTCTCATCTTAATCCCCTTGAATGTTACTCGAGGTTTCTATTGTTGATGTAATTTTACATTTTGGGATCATTTCAAGTGGTGTGTCCAATGAGGTGACTATAAGAAGGCAAGCAAGCAAGGAGGATTAAGAGCTTGTGAAGACATTTTCCTTTCTTAGGATTTTATGACATTCTCATTGGCTTGAGAATATCACATAGTTTAGGCTATAACCATGTTACATTTAATTTGTTGTTAGTATGAGATGCATGTTTTATATTTTTATGTGATGCATGTATAAGACAACAGAAGATAATAATTGTTGAGATCAAACGGAAAATCCCTAAAAAAAAATATTAAATCATTAAATGTGATGCCTTCCAAATGCTAGCACCTGTCAAGACTTTGATCAATATTGGGTGGGTTTGCTAAAGCAAAGCACATATGTTCATCTTGGTAAGATGCAATAGGATATAAGTGATATCCAATTTGCTAACTTTGGGATCGACTTAACTTAGTTATCCCAACAGGATTGGGCACTTAGAGGCATAGTGTTGTACTTAAGTTCATGAGATGAGCTTGGACACCCAACTATCCAAGAGTTACATGAGAAGCAATTGGCAAAGAGTTGCCTACCTGAATAGCTATGACTTGAGAGAAAAGCCAAAGTTGACTCAATCTATGGTGAAATATGGATCTTGGCTCACTAGAATACCTTAGCATCGAGGTGTTCCAAAATAATAATAAGGGTTATTATTTTGAGTAAAGAAGTGGGAGCATCATTTAATAAAAGTCTTTATTAAATAAATTAAAATGCATGACTCTTACGTTACATATTTACTGTTGTAGATTGCCATGGCACAAAACACATCAACGCTTTCATTGTGCTCGATCTTTAAGAAGGAAAAGCTAAATTGGACCAACTTTCTTTAATGGTATTCAAAATTTGAGGATAGTCTTCAAGCAAGTAAGAAAGACCTATGTCTTAGAGTAGCCCATTCCGAATGAGCCTACTGCCAATGCTCCAAGAGCTAAAAAGGATACTTATATGAAGCATTCTAATGATGCTTTTGATGTTGCTTATCTCATGCTAATTACTGTGGAATTTAAGCTTCATAATCAACATGAGAACATGGGGCCGTTCGATATAATAAAAAATCTCAAAATGCTCTTACAAGAGCAAGCTCGGCATGGGAGGTTTAAGACTTCTAAAGCATTGTTTTAGTGGAAAATGTCTAAGAGAAGTCCCGTGGGTCCTCATGTGCTCAAGATGATTAGGTATATTGGGAATCTTGAGAGTTTGGGGTTTGTTGTTTAGAAAGAGTTGGTTGTTGATGTAGTCCTACAATTGTTGCTGAAAAGCTATAGTCAGTTCATCCTGAACTACAACATGAACAATCTTAACAAGTCCCTCCCTAAATTGGTCAACATGGTGAGAAGAATTGAGCAAAACCTTAAGAAGGGTAAGCCCATTATGATGATTCAGAAGAGCAAGGGAAAGGAAAAAACCAACAAGAAGAAGAATAAAGCTAAAGGAAAGTCCAACACTAATTCTTCTGCAAGTGCACTGAAACCATTCGGTGGTATGGCTAAGGAAAGGGAATGTAACCATTGTGAGAAACCTAGACATTAGAAGCACAATTGCGAGATCTATCTTGAAGAAATTGAGAAGGAGAATGGAAGAAAGACTTCCACTTCAGGTACTTTGTTATAGAGTCTAACTTTTCTACTTTCTCATCTAGGGTATTGGAAACTAGATTTGGAATTCACATTTTGTTCAAATATGTAGGATCTAAGTAAAAATAGATGATTGGCCCGACGTGAAGTAGACCTATATGTTGGAAATGGAGCAAGAGTTGTTGCCTTAGCCATGGGGACTTATGTTCTCACTTTCCCTAGTGGATTGGTTTTAGAATGAGACAACTGCTACAATGTGCCTACTATTAGTAGAAATTTGATTTTTATTTCTTGCTTGGACAAGAATGGTTTTTCATTTATAATGAAGGACAAATGTTGTTCTATTTACTTGAATGAAATCTTTTATTGTAGTACTTGACTGAGCATTGGTTTGTATGTTTTAGAACTAAAAAAATATAATGTATAATGTGAATACCAAGAATGTCAGATTGAATGATTTGAACCTGACCTATCTCTGGCATTATTGTTTGGGTCATATAAATAGGACTTGCATATCCAAGCTCCACGGGGATGAACTCTTGGACTCATTTGATTTTGAATCATATGAGACATGCGAGTCATGTTTATTGGGCAAGATGACCAAAACTCCATTCATTGGGAAAAGTGGAAGATCCAATGACTTACTAGGACTCATACATTGTGATGTATTGGGCCTATGTCTACACATGCTAGAGGAGGCTACCAATACTTCATTGGTTGTACTGATGACTTAAGTAGATATGGCTATGTGTATCTCATGAAACACAAGTCAGAATCTTTTGAAAAGTTCAAAGACTTTAAGAATGAAGTACAGAATCAACTCGGGAAAAGTATCAAAGTACTTCAATCAGATTAGGGTGGAGAATACTTGGATTGAGAATTCCTTGGCTGCTTGAATGAGTGTGGTATAGTATCACAACTCACTTCACCTGGTAAACCTCAATGGAATGGTGTATTTGAAAGGAGAAATCAAACTTTGTTAAACATGGTTCGATCTATGATGAGTCAAGTTGACCTTTCGAACTCTTTTTGGGCACATGCTCTAGAGACTACCACTTTTACACTAAACTGAGTTCCTTCTAAATCAGTTCAAAAGATGCCATATGAGATATGGAGTGGGAGGTGTCCCAGTCTGTCTTTTTTGAAGTTTTGAGTCTGTGAGGCTTACGTGAAATGTCAATCTGTTAACAAACTAGGGCCCAAATCTCATAAATGCCTTTTTGTTGGGTATCCCAAAGAAATAAAGGGTTACTATTTCTACAATCCTTTCGAGAAAAAAGAGTTTATTGCTTGAACTAGTGTCTTTTTAGAGAAAGAGTTTATCTTTAAAGGAATAAGTGGGAGGAAAGTAAAAATTGAATAAATTCAAGAACAATAAGGGGACATCAAACTTGAAATGGAACTTGAGTAGACAATGCAAGATATTGTGGTTTAGGAGTCTATTCCTGTAGCACATAGACTACATAGGCTGGGAAGATTTGGCATCAGCCCGAGAGGTATGGATTTCTCATAACTCATATTGGTGATGTGATGCTCATGGATCAAGATGAGCCCACAACCTAGCAACAAACTATGTCAGGGCCCGACTCTGAGATGTGGCTAGAGGCCATGAAGTTCGAGATGGAATCCATGTTTCAAAACCAAATATGGACTTTGGTTTATCCAGCTGAAGGGGTAAAACTCATTAGGTGCAAATGAGTTTTTAAGAAGAAAACTAACATGGATGGTAATGTGATTACCTTTAAGGGATGATTGGTTGCAAAAGCAAATTTATGGTATTAACTATGATAGAATTTTTCCCCAGTTTCCATGCTTAAATCTAGCCAAATATTGTTGGCTATGGCCACACACTATTATTTTAAGATTTGGAAAAAGGATGTTATGACTACCTTCCTTAATAGAAAACTGATTGAGGTTGTGTATATTGCACAACATGAGGGTTTTGTCACTTTGGAGAATTTCAATAAAGTGTGCAAGTTTCAAAGGTCCTTTTATGAATTGAAGTAAGCTTATTGGAGCTGGAATCTTCATTTTGATAAAGCAATCAAAAAGTTTGGTTTCATTAGAAATGAAGATGAACCTTGTGTATACAAGAAGGTTAGTGGGAGCGTTATTATCTTCTTGCTGTTGTATGTAGATGACATCGGGAATGACATTTCTGAGCCATAATCTATGAAGACTTGGCTGGGGACATGTTTATCTATGAAGGACTTGGGTGAAGCAACCTATGTGTTAGGCATTAGAATCTATAGAGATAGATCTAGAAAGCTACTCGGCCTAAGTCAAAGTACATACATTGACAAGGTACGAAAGAGGTTTAGCATGCAAGACTCCATGAAAGGGTTCTTACCTATGTCACATGGTATAATTGTCTTAAGATCTCAAAGTCCTAGTACAGCTGAGGAGAGAGAACACCTGAGTAAGATGCCATATGCCTCGGTAATTGGATCTATCAAGTATGCCATGATATGTACTAGTCCTGATGTCTTGTATGCCTTGAGCATAATGAGAAGGTACCAATCAAACCCTAGTGAGAGTCATTGGACAACTATTAAGAATATCCTTAAGTACTTAAGAAGGACTAAGGATTCATTCTTGGTTTACGGAGGTAAAGATGAGCTCTTTGTAAGGGGTTACACCGATGCCAGCTTCCAATCCCATAAAGATGATTTTAGGTCATAATTTGGTTATGTGTTTTGCATTGGTAGTGGTGCTGTGAGTTGAAAAAGCTCAAACCAAGAGATAGTAGCTGACTTTACAATAGAATCTGAATACATTGCCACCTTTGATGCTACGAAGGAGACACTTTTGATCAAGAAGTTTGTCATAAAACTTGGAGTGGTTCTGAGCATTGCTGATCTGATAGAGCTATATTATGACAACAGTAGAGCAATCACATAGGTTAAGGAACCTCAATCTCACCAGCGATCTAAACAAATACTCCAATGCTATCATGTCATCAGGGAGATCACTGAAAGAGGTGATATGAGATATCTAGGACATCAACAGACAACAACATTGCTAATCCACTGACAATACCCCTTACACAACAAAAGCATGATAGCCATTCTTGATCCATTGGTTTTAGATACATGGATTATTGGCTTTAGTGCAAGTGGGAGATTGTTATTGTTGCACCCAAAGCCAATCATGAAATGATTGTATTTTGCACATTGAGTTATGATATTTTATTGAGGCATTATTCCAATAATTATGTTTGTTTTTTTGTTTCTGTGTAATATAATCAAACATAATTATAACCCTAGAATAATGATATTCTTAAATGTCCTTGGTCTAGTACTATTATGGAGCGTGTTGCAATAGTACATAAAGACTAGCATATGTGGAGACTAATATGAGATATGAGGTCTACAAATGGGTACAAGTTGGAGAACTTATGTATTGGACCAACCCATCAAGAGAACACTACATGGATCATTCTATGAGTGTTATAAGTGTTTCTCATAGTGATCATGGTGTATGTAGTCATTTGACCTGAGATCATCAAGGTACCCTATATATGAGTCACATCCTTTGATATTACTATATATTGCTCAGAACTGAATGAACATGAAAGTGGTCATTAGGTAGGTCACATATCATGCAGAGGGATTTGTATGGTCAAGATGGAATTTTTCCATCCAATATAATGGAGTGATATCTCTGGGCCCCTTGATAGAGTGAAACTAAGAAAATGCATGGCCATGCTTGGATGAGTTGATATATGATATTAATGTTATCAGTTTTCGTTAGTTTACTCAAGAATCAAGAAACCATTAATTGGGCTATATGGGAGTGACATATTCCATGTCTTATGCTCGGTCTTGATATATTGGACAAAAGGACAATGTCATATACAAATAATGATAACAGTGGTTTAGTCGAATCATCCACTATCTTGTCAATTAGGTAGCAATGATGCGTTGCTAGACACCGCTCATTGTTTACAATCATCAATGTGATTTATGATCATTGCTAGTGTGACAAGAGCTTATAGGGTTGCACACTTAGAGCCAGTTGGATTATTTGAGTGCATGGGCCAAATTGTTTGGTTTTGGTTTCATGATAATTTTAGATTAATAATTCTCCTAAAGGTTGAGCCATTATAAAGCCCAAAATTAAACCTAATTAGATTAAGGTTTTAAAGCCCATTAGGCTTAGAAGTTAGGCCTCATTATATATATATCATATAGTGAGAATTTTCACAGCCCTTGCAATGGTCACCCAAAGGGAAAAATCAGAAGGGTTTTGATAAGTGCCAGCCGCATTCTCCTTTTGCTTTTCCTTGGAGGGTGCAAGCTAGCACTATGGACATAATAGGAATGCACTTGCCGAAACATGGTAGAGGTGTGGTGATCTGAGAGGTTTGTGTAGATACCATAGGGAGTTTGAACATGTTAACTATTCAAGTTTGTGATTCAACTCAATAGTTGGGTGAAGGATCCTAGCCAACTAGGTATAAAAATGTTGAACACCCGATTTACTCCATTTTATTTAGATCTTGGAGTGTTTTGGTTCGTTTCCACTGTGTTTGTTTGGCTCTCAAAACCTTACAAGGACATCAATGACAGTAAACTTGACTAGGATAGAGCCATAATCTTTTCTCCCATCTTTAGGCATTTTTCTAATCTACTTGAATATGAGCTCTATCTATCCTTAGACTGGAAATTATTCAGCCCCGACCCCATAAGTCGAGCTAATTATCCACATTAGGTTGCTCTTCAGTAAGTAGAGTTTTAGGAGAACCTTTTTAGAAAGCACATATGTGTTTGAATGAATGTTGCAGAAAACCCTCCTCACACCCTACCCTGCTACTTTTGTCAAAATGACCAGAGCTGCATCATGGGCCAACTAAATTAGACTTCCATCTAACCTAGGTGGCTTTGTCTTTGTGCTGTCATAATCGAATTGGTATAACTCCCTAACGATCTTCTTCTTCTCTACTAATCTTTTTCCCATGGTGAGGACATAAATTAACTTATTAGAGAGGACACTTGTCTTAAGGTTGGTTATCCCTTGCAATTAACCCTCACCCTATTGGAATCATAGTCCGCATCCTCTTCTTGGACACATTTCTCTACTCTTGTAGATGGGGGTTGTTGCTTTAGAAATTGTTATCGCTTCTTATGCTTGATCTAGCTCTCAAGGTATTTTCTAAGTTAGTGGCACTCTTATATATTATGAATTGGCTTTCTGGGTAGCTAAGAGTTCATTTTGATGGGTTTCATGAGCCAAACAGCGCAGCGGAATTTAACCGAACCCCTCCAGGATCCAAGTGAAACGGGATAAACCGGGTGTTTGAAAATTTTCATACCTAATTTTCGGTTGAGTTCTCTCACTCAACTGTAGAGTCGAATCACAAAACCTGAATAGTTGGCGTGTTCAGGCTCTCTATGGTATCCACACGAGCCTCTCGGGATTACCACGCTTCCACCATGTCCCGGTAGATGCGTTTCTCTTGCGTTCGCAGTGCTAGCTTGAGTCCTCCCAGGAATCGCAAGAGAAGAGTTTGGCTATCCTTTTTGGAGGCTAGGGCAAGGAAACCTGTGAATTTCTCACTTAAAAGTTGTATTTATAGTGAGACTCAACTTCCAGGCCTAATGGGTTTCACAGCCCTAATCCAATTAGGATTTAATTTCGGGCTTAATAATGGCTCAACTCTTGGGCTCATTACTAATACGAAATTAAAGTGAAACCATAACCCAAATAATTAGCCCATGCACTCTAATGATCCAAATAGCTCTATGTGTGCGACCCAATAGGCTCTTGCCATATTGGCAATGATCATAAATCACATTTATGATCATAAGCAATGAACGGTGTCTAGCAACACATCATCGCTACCCAAGTGACAAGATTATCGGTGAATCGACTAACCTTTATGATCATCACCGATATATGCCAGTCCCTTTGTCCAAGATATCAAGACTAAGCACGAGACATGGAATGTGTCACTCTCGTATAGCCCAATCTTTGGTTTCTTCATTACCGAGTAGACCAACTTAAACTGATGACATTGATATCATATATCAACTCATCCGAGCATGGCCATGCATTTTCTAAGTCTCACTCTATCAAGGGGGCTGAAGATATCACTCCCGTTACATAGGAGGGACAAATCCCATCTTGATCATACAAATCCCTCCGCATGATATGTGACATACCCAATGACCTCCTTCAAGTTCACTCAGTTACGAGCAACAAAGGAAAGTATCAAAGTATGTGACTCACATGTAGGGAACCTTGATGATCTTAGGTCGAAGGACTACATATACCATGATCACTATGAGAATCACTTATGACACTCATATAACGATCCATGTAGTGTTCTCATGGTGGGTCGGTCCAGTACACAAGTTCTCCAACTTGTACCCATATGTAGACTACATATCTCATATTAGTCTCCACATATGCTAGTCATTATGTATTATTGCAACCTACTCCACAATAATACTAGACTAGGGACATTTAAGAATATCATTATTCTAGGGTTACAATTATGTTTGTTAAGTTACGCAGAAACAAAACAACAAACATAATTGTTGGATTAATGCCTTAATAAAATATCATGACTCAATGTGCAAAAAATACAATCATCTCATGATTGGCTTTTGGGCACAACACTAACAATCTCCCACTTGCACTAAAAGCCAATCATCCATGTATCTAATACCGATGGACCTAGAATGGCTATCATGCTTTTGCTGCGTAAGGGGCTTTGTCAGCGGATCAGCAATGTTGCTATCTGTTGAAGTCCTGCATATCCTTACATCACCCCTCTCGATGATCTCCCTGATGAGATGATAGCGTCGGAGTATGTGTTTGGATCGCTGGTGAGATCGAGGTTCCTTAGCCTGTGCGATTGCTCCATTGTTGTCACAATAGAGCTCTATCGGGTCGGCAATGCTTGGAACCACTCCAAGTTCAGTGATGAACTTCTTGATCCAAACTGCCTCCTTCGCAGCATCAGAGGCGGCAATGTACTCAGATTCTGTTGTAGAGTCAGCTACTGTCTCTTGCTTTGAACTCTTCCAGCTCACAGCACCACCACCAATACAAAACACATAACCAGATTGCGATCTAAAATCATCCTTATCGGATTGGAAGCTTGCATCGGTGTAACCCCTTACAACGAGCTCATCTTCACCTCCAAAGACCAAGAATGCATCCTTAGTCCTTCGTAAGTACTTAAGGATGTTCTTAACAGCTGTCCAGTGACTCTCACCAGGGTTCGATTGGTACCTACTCGTCATGCTCAAAGCATATGAGACATCGGGACGAGTACATATCATGGCATACATGATAGATCCAATTGCTGAGGCATATGGAATCTTACTCATGCGCTCTCTCTTCTCAGGTGTACTCGGACACTGAGATCTAGAAAGAGTGATACCATGTGACATGGGCAAGAATCCTTTCTTGGAATCTTGCATGCTAAACCTCTTTAGCACCTTGTCAATATATGTACTTTGACTTAGGCCAAGAAGCTTTCTAGATCTATCTCTATAGATCCTGATGCCTAACACATAGGCTGCTTCACCCAAGTCCTTCATAGAGAAACATTTCCCTAGCCAAGTCTTCACAGACTGTAGCTCAGGAATGTCATTCCCGATGAGTAGTATGTCATCTACATACAACACCAAGAAGACAATAGCGCTCCCACTAACCTTCTTGTAGACACAAGGTTCATCTTCATTTTTGATAAAACCAAACTCTTTGATTGCATCATCAAAATGAAGATTCCAACTTCGAGAAGCTTGCTTCAGTCCATAAATGGACCTTTGCAACTTGCACACTTTATTGGCATTCTCAGGAGTGACAAAACCCTCAGGTTGTGTCATGTACACATCCTCAAGTAGCTTTCCATTTAGGAATGCAGTTTTGACATCCATTTGCCATATCTCATAATCATAGTGTGCAGCAATAGCGAACAAAATTCGGATGGATTTAAGCATAGCAACTGGTGAAAAAGTTTCATCATAGTCAATACCATGAATTTGCTTGAAACCTTTTGCAACCAATCGTCCCTTAAAGGTAATCACATTACCATCCATGTCAGTTTTCTTCTTGAAAACCCATTTGCACCCTATGGGTTTTACCCCTTCAGGTGGGTCAACCAAAGTCCATACTTGGTTTTCATACATGGATTCCATCTCGGATTTCATGGCCACTAGCCACTTCTCAGAGTCAGGCCCTGACATAGCTTGTTGGTAGGTTGTGGGCTCATCCTGATCCATGAGCATCACATCACTGGTGTGAGTCACGAGAAATCCATATCTCTCGGGCTCACGCCGAATCCTACCAGACCTACGTGGGCTCTGTGCTACAGGAATAGACTCTTGAACCACAACATCTTGCGGTGTCTGTTCAGGTTCCATTTCAGGTTCGATGTCTCCTTGTTGTTCTTGAATTTCTTCAAGTTCTACTTTCCTCCCACTAGTTCCTTTAGAGATAAACTCTTTCTCTAAAAAGACACCAGTTCGAGCAACAAACACTTTTTGCTCAGAAGGATTGTAGAAATAGTAACCCTTTGTTTCTTTGGGATACCCAACAAAAAGGCATTTTTGAGATTTGGGCCCTAGTTTGTCAGAGGATTGACGTTTCACATAAGCGTCACAGCCCCAAATCTTCATAAAAGACAAATTGGGACGCCTCCCACTCCATATCTCATATGGTGTCTTTTGAACCGATTTAGATGGAACTCGGTTTAGTGTAAAAGCGGCTGTCTCTAGAGCATGTCCCCAAAAGGAGTTTGGAAGGTCAGCTTGACTCATCATAGAGCGAACCATGTCTAACAGAGTTCGATTTCTCCTTTCAGATACACCATTCCATTGAGGTGTACTTGGTGGAGTGAGTTGTGATACTATACCACACTCCTTCAGATAGTCAAGGAATTCTCGATCCAAGTACTCTCCACCTCGATCTGATCGAAGCACTTTGATACTCTTCCCGAGTTGATTCTCTACTTCATTCTTGAATTCTTTGAACTTTTCAAAGGATTCTGACTTGTGTCTCATGAGATACACATAGCCATATCTGCTAAAGTCATCAGTGAAAGTAATGAAGTATTGGAAACCTCCTCTAGCTTGTGTAGACATAGGGCCACATACATCACTATGTATGAGTCCTAGTAAGTCATTAGCCCTTTCACTTTGCCCTATGAATGGGGCTTTGGTCATCTTGCCCAACAAACATGACTCACATGTCTCATATGATTCAAAATCAAATGAGTCCAAGAGTCCATCCTTATGGAGCTTGGATATGCGGGTCTCATTTATATGGCCCAAGCGACAGTGCCAGAGATAGGTCGGGTTTGAATCATTTAATCTGACCTTCTTGGTATTCACATTATAGATTGGATCTTCGAGGTCTAGAACATACAACCCATTGCTAAGTTGAGCACTACCATAAAAGATTTCATTCAAATAAATAGAACAACATTTGTCCTTTATTATAAATGAAAAACCTTTCTTGTCCAAACAAGAAACAGAAATCAAATTTCTACTAATAGTAGGCACAAAGTAGCAGTTGTCTAATTCTAAAACTAATCCACTAGGTAAAGTGAGAACATAAGTCCCTACGGCTAAGGCAGCAACCCTTGCTCCATTTCCAACACGTAGGTCCACTTCACCTCGGGCCAATCTTCTACTTCTACTTCTACTTAGATCCTGCACATTTGCACAAATGTGAGATCCACATCCAGTATCCAATACCCAAGATGAGGAAGTAGAAAAGTTAGCCTCTATAACAAAAATACCTGAAGTGGAAGTCTTACTTCCCTTTTCCTTAGCAAGTTCTTCAAGATAGAGCTTGCAATTGCGCTTCCAGTGTCCAGGTTGCTTACAATGGAAGCACTCCCCTTCCTTTGCCACACCACCCTTTGGTTTCAGTGCAGCTGAAGAAGAACTAGCATTGGACTTTCCATTAACTTTTATCCTTCTTCTTGTTGGCTTTTCCCTTTCCCTTGCCCTTTTGAACCATAAAAATGGGCTTAGCCTTCTTAAGGTTTTGCTCAGCAGTTCTCAACATGTTGAGCAATTCAGGGAGGGACTTGTCAAGGTCATTCATGTTATAGTTCATGACGAACTGACTGTAGCTTTCAGGCAATGATTGCAAGACTACATCAATAGCCAACTCTTTCTGAAGAGCAAATCCCAAATTCTCAAGATTCTCAATGTACCCAATCATCTTGAGCACATGAGGACCCACGGGACTTCCCTCAGACATCTTGCACTGAAACAATGCCTTAGAGGTCTCAAACCTCTCATGCCTAGCTTGCTCTTGGAAAAGCATTTTGAGATGTTCGATCATATCGAACGCCCCCATGTTCTCATGTTGCTTCTGAAGCTCAGATTCCATGGTAATAAGCATGAGGCATGCAACATCCAAAGCATCATCAGAATGCCTCTTGTGAGCATCCCTTTCAGCTCTTGGAGCAGTGGCAGCAGGCTCATTCGGAATGGGCTGCTCTAGGACATAAGCCTTTCTCTCTTGCTTGAGGACTATCCTCAAGTTTCGGTACCATTTGAGAAAGTTGGTCCCATTCAGTTTTTCCTTCTCAAGGATCGATCGCAACGAAAGTGTCGATGTGTTTTGTGCCATGGTTATCTACAACAGTAAATATGCAGTGTAAGAGTCATGTATTTTAATTCATTTAATAAGGACTTTTATTAAACGATACTCCCACTATTTTCCTCAAAATAATAACCCTCGATATTATTTCGGAACACCTCGGCGCTAAGGTATTCTAGTGGGCCAAGATCCATATTTGACCACAACCTGAGTCAGCTTTGGCTTTTCTCTCAAGTTACAGCTATTTAGGTAGGCAACTCCTTGCCAATTGCATCTTATGCAACTCTTGGATAGTTGGGTGAACAACACTTGTCCAAGCTCATCTCATGAGCTTAAGCCCAACTCTATGCCTCTAAGTCCCTAATCCTATTAGGATGACTTAGTTAAGTCAGACCCAAAGTTAGCAATTTGGATATCACTATTATCCCATCGCGCCTTACCAAGATGAACATAGGTGCTTTGCTTTGGCAAACCCACCTAATGTTGATCAAAGTCTTGACGAGTGCCAACATTTGGAAGGCATCACATTTATGACTTAATATTTGTTTGAGGGATTTTTTTCATTTTGATCTCACCAATATGTTATCTCCGGTTGTCTTATACATGCATCACATACAAATATAAAACATGCATCTCATGCGTACAAGAAAGTAAACGTGACATGGTTATAGCCCAAACTATGCGATATTCTAAAGCCAATAAGAATATCATAAAAGCCTAAGAAAAGAAAAGAGTCTTCACAAGCTCCTTATCTTCCTTTCTTGGCTGCCCTTTTGTTGTCATCTCCTTGGACATGCCTCCTTGGATGATCCTTAGACATACAACCTTGGATGATCCCATAATGCACCATTACATCAATAATAGAAACCTCGAGTTACATTCGAGGGGAGTAAGGTGAGAAGAGAATGTACAATGAGAGTGATAAGAAAAGGCACGACTCGCAGGCCGTATTTACAAGTACAACCAATCAAGGGCTATAACCATGCACCATGCTTCAAACACCAATCAGCATATCATGTCAAATCTCATTCAACAAAGATGCATGCCAATTTTCACACGTTGATTAACCAGTTTTTATTTATGTGGCGCTTCGCATACGGCGGTCCCGCTGGCCGGTCAGCGGGCGGTGGTTCCGCTGACCGGTCAGCGGACGGGGTCAAGGGGAGCCGCCCTTGCGGGGGGCGTGGGGGGCAGCGCCCCCCGGCGCAAAAAATTGTCTTACAATTGCTTAGCCCGAAATCTTCTATTTCGAGCAAGTAGGCACCCGAGACTCCTCTATTCGAGCCACCAAAAATACCTTACTTTCGGTGCCCGAACAGGCCGAATCCGAACCAAGCTAGGGTTTTTGCAACTATTGCAAGAATCCTAATCCATATAGGTATCTCATACCTATCAATTTCGGGTTAATCTCATTAACCAATTAGTGTCGTTTCTTCATATATCTCATATGTTCATTACGAATTCCAGTTTCATGCATCTTGAATCAATCTAATTAATCATGGCCGAAAAGCAACCGAACACATAGCATCATGCGATTCAACACTCAATCCCGATTTAGGGTTTCACCAGTAGCTCTGATACCACTGATGGGTTTCGGGAGCCAAACAGTGCAGTGGAATTTAACCGAAACCCTCCAGGATCCAAGTGAAACGGGGTAAACCGGGTGTTCGAAAATTTTCATACCTAATTTTCGGTTGAGATCTCTCACTCAACTGTAGAGTTGAATCACAAAACCTGAACAGTTGACGTGTTCAGGCTCTCTATGGTATCCACACGAGCCTCTCGGGATCACCACGCTTCCACCACGTCCCGACAGATGCGTTTCTCTTGCGCTCGCAGTGCTAGCTTGCGTCCTCCAAGGAATTGCAAGAGAAGAGTGTGGCTGTCCTTTTTGGAGGCTAGGGCAAGGAGACCTGCGAATTTCTCACTTAAAAGTTGTATTTATAGTGAAACTCAACTTCCAGGCCTAATGGGTTTCAAAGCCCTAATCCAATTAGGATTTAATTTCAGGCTTAATAATGGCTCAACTCTTGGGCCTATTTTTAATACGAAATTAAAGTGAAACCATAACCCAAATAATTAGCCCATGCACTCTAATGATCCAAATAGCTCTATGTGTGCGACCCAATAGGCTCTTGCCATGTTGGCAATGATCATAAATCACATTTATGATCATAAGCAATGAGCGGTGTCTAGCAACACATCATTGCTACCCAAGTGACAAGATTGTCGGTGAATCGACTAAACCTTTATGATCATCACCGATATATGCCATTGTCCCTTTGTCCAAGATATCAAGACTAAGCACGAGACATGGAATGTGTCACTCTCGTATAGCCCAATCTTTGGTTTCTTGATTACTGAGTAGACCAACTTAAACTGATGACATTGATATCATATATCAACTCATCCGAGCATGGCCATGCATTTTCTAAGTCTCACTCTATCAAGGGGCCCGAAGATATCACTCCCGTTACATAGGAGGGACAAATCCCATCTTGATCATACAAATCCCTCCGCATGATATGTGACATACCCAATGACCTCCTTCAAGTTCACTCAGTTACGAGCAACAAAGGAAAGTATCAAAGTATGTGACTCACATGTAGGGAACCTTGATGATCTTAGGTCGAAGGACTACATATACCATGATCACTATGAGAATCACTTATGACAGTCATATAACGATCCATGTAGTGTTCTCATGGTGGGTCGGTCCAGTACACAAGTTCTCCAACTTGTACCCATATGTAGACTACATATCTCATATTAGTCTCCACATATGCTAGTCGTTATGTATTATTGCAACCTGCTCCACAATAATACTAGATCAGGGCCGTTTAAGAATGTCATTATTCTAGGGTTATGATTATGTTTGTTAATTTATGCAGAAACAAAACAACAAACATAATTGTTGGATTAATGCCTTAATAAAATATCATGACTCAATGTGCAAAAATACAATCATCTCATGATTGGCTTTTGGGCACAACACTAACACATTTTCAAGTCATTTTTTTCCATGGGGCCCAAAGTCTGGTCCTTCAGACATGACCCTGCTGTTATAGGGCCATAAGTGCATTTGGCCTAATGATGGTGAATTCTGTGCTCGATGAGTACCCATATTCCTATTTGCCTTATTCTTCTAGCCATCTAGTTGGTTGTCTAGAAATGGACTAGGAAACTTAAGGATAAGGTTTGTTAAGCAATATAGGGCTTCTATTTTTTCAATGGCTTTGCTCAGCTTTGTTGGCTCCTAGGCATCATGTATGGAATAGCACTATGAAAAAATTGATCAACTTTGTGGTCCTTACTTTGAGAACTCAAATGTAAGGGAAAAATCCTTCCTCAACCCTTTAGTCATGGCAATAATTCTAACTTGGAAATGAAGGCCATGAATGTGAAAAGCCTCATTGTTTAACCTTTGGATGTACTCCCTAAAAGTTTTATTCTCACCCTGCTACATATAAAATAGCTATAGGTATCCTATAAACACAAGTTGGCTCACCATGCTGAAAGACAGCTTTTTAAGGTCTTGGAAACAAGACGATTCCCTTATGGGGAGATTCTTGACCTAGACAATAGCTAGTTTGGTCAAGGTTAGCTAAAAAATCTCACACAAGGTGGAGTCATTAGAATCTCTATGTGTCATGACCCTGTGGTACTTGAGATTTTAAGCATTTGGGTATTCATGCGTGTTATATGTGTCCAATTGGAGGATCTTGAAGTTATATGACATGGGGGCATCTTGGATTTACTGAGTGAACAACTTAAGATCACCCTATGGTCGGCCAATCAGGCATGGTCATATTAGCCTCTAGGTGATTTAGCTCTACATCTTGCCAAGTTTCTTCAAGATATGATCCATCTTACTTTTTAGCTGATAGTTAGAGATCTCTTTAAGGCATACTACCTACCATGCTCGGGCTCCTACATTTCCGTTCTATGGTTGTTTTGCCTGAGGACCTCCTAAATTACATCCTCTAGCTTGTCTTTCTTCTAGCCTTTACAAGTTTTCTTCCACTATACTCTTTAGGAGGTCCCTTAAGCAAAATCTAGTGAGGATGATGAACTTATTTTTTATAGCATTTTGGGTGGTTTAGGGACCTTTACAACATGTGTCAACCATGGTTGTTCTTACTATTCCTACAAATGTGGCAACTAATGAAGTCTAGTCTCTAGAGGGTATCTAGAATGGTAATATTACTATGATGGACCTATAAAACCAACACATAGAAAGGAAGAGTAGTGGAGGATGCCCTGGTGTGTTTCCTAGAGGGTGAGTCTTTGACGCTTTAGTAAGTATTCTAGTGGAGTGTATCAGCTGAAGGTTTGTAAGTCACTTTGACCTAAAAGGTGGATTAAGTTTTCTTTCTATAGTGCTTCTTAGAAGGATCCTTAGCATTGGTTGGTTTAGCCATGTGTTCGCCATCATTGTAGGTAAGCTAACACAGAAGCATGGCGTGGGAGAATTGGCAACCTTGTCCTTAACTACTTGTACGATCGTATGGATGAGTGGGATTAAGTTTGAGGCATGCGAAGCTTTGCTCACCAAAAAAGGGTTTTGTCTCCTAAAGGAAAGGAACTCGGCTAGGTTGGCTGGGTATATGATCATTAGGCATGCAAGAACAACTCAACTCATACATCTCCCAACAAGTGCACCATTAGATGTCCCGAGGAGCTTACCTATAGGGCATTAAGCCCACACAAGATGTGCCATCAATGGTCATAGAATTAGGCTAACTAATAGTTACCTTTGACCATGGACTATTATGGTTCATGTGGAGCACTTACAGGAGTTCGGCTCCAAAGGATAATATGCTGCTTGAGTTTAAGTCACTATTTTGATAACGTTGGCCCACTACAATTTTTGGGTTGTTGCTTTTGTTCAAGTTCTTCCATCTTGAATTACTCTTTCTTTTTCTTATTCACATCATTTTGGGCTAAACACTTAAGCTTTTATACCAATGTGCTTTCGTTCATGAGCTCTTATTGGAGCTCTTAAGGTTTAGGCTCTATAATGTGGGATATCTTAACTCATGAGCTCTTATGCAAATTGTTAGTTTACAGTCTATATAGTGTGAAAGGTTTTAGCTTATGTGCTTTTCAAGCACTTTTAGTATATGAACCTTCCAGGTCATTTAACTTATATTTTATTTGTGGTATCATTATTTGCTCAAAATTTTTTAATAATGTATTATTAGATCTCATTAGGTATATATTTTATTCTAAATTTATCAAGTTTTAAACTCAACAAACTCTAGCTCATAACTTACAGGTTATTTTAACCACATTGCCATATATAGGTAAGCTGCTAAGCTCTTAAGGCCATGAATTTGTTAGTATGAGACTTAATTTATTTAAGCTTTCATACTCGTAAGCTTTCCAATATACGAGCTCTTAACTGATGCATTGAATTTATACTTTTATGGTTGTACTAATACCCTAACATTGTGATATGCTCATATTTAGTTATGTTTTCTATACATTTTCCCTTTATATTAGCTTGTCTTCTGATGTGTTTATGCTAGCATTTGGTGCTTAATTGCCTCATATTTTATTTTCAAGTTATATTTCAGCTTCATTTGGGTTTGGAAGCTTTTTTGCAAAGTTTTGGAGTTAAAATATAAGTTTTGGGAAATTTTGGAGCAAACACACCTTTTTACATGCCCATGTTTGCTCTATACATGCCTGTGTCTCATTCCTACATGCCCGTGTTTGAGTGCGGCACCCATGATCCAAGTTGTGTCACTAATTTATGAGATTTTAATTTGTAGAGTTGTTACACGGCCTTGAACATGGCCATGTTGCAAACTATGTTCAACTGTTGTTAGGGTTTTTGTGGGTTACTTTGAGAGAACAAAAAAGTGAGGAAAAAAGAGGCAAGAAACAGAGAGAAGTAAAAGAATTTTCATAGGAGAAAGGCTGCTAAAGGGAGTTTTGATGGTCAACACTGTCCAATGTGCCCTAGATGAAGAATTCATTTGAGGAAAAGTAATTTAGATATGGAGACTTCTTTTCCCAATTTTTCTTTGATTTTGTTGTGTTTATTTTACGAAATAATGAGCTAAATCTTCCTACTCATGCTTAGAGTAAATGACCTTTAGGATGACTTTGTGATTGTGATTACTTTTTGGTTTAATATGATTATGCTTTTCTTGTGATCTATCCAATGTTTTTTGATGCATTGATTAATAGTAGTCGGCCTATTATTTCAATGTAGGAGGATAAACATATGATAGGCAGTATTTGGTGTGTTTATTTTGGAGCATCATTGGATAGAAGGGATATTATCGTAATCGAGAATAGCAGGTGTGCTATAATACCTTCAGACTTAGGTGAAACCTAGTAGTGGCTTGTTTGGCTAGTATTGCATTCTTAGGGAGTGCAGTAAGCCTAGACACCCAATTTGTGACTTAAGAATAAGGATTAGTGTAATAGGAATAATATGGAGTTAATCCATATTGGGTTGTGCTCCATGGTCCAATTTAATCACAATCTTGTTAAACTGAAGTAAACGCAGCACAAGGCATTTCTAGGGTGATTCACATCTAAGTATGAGATTTTTTATTGTTGGTTATCTAAATTATTCTTTGCTACCAATAGTTTGTTGTTAGTTTTTTTACTGCATTAGTTTAGTTTAGGTAATTCTTAGTTAGTTAGTTAAACAAACTCCTTAATTGTTAGTTAGATAATAGAGAAAGGTTGAGTACGGTAGCAAGCTCTATTCATTGGGAAAAATGAATTTGGTACTTGCCACTGCTATACTTTGATGATAAGTGCACTTGCCTGTAAGTATAAAGAAATTTGACACATTCACATTATTTATTAGTATAGTAAGAAAAGCTTATGTAAACTAAAGAACACACCACATTGTCTTACAAAAAGATTATTATACTTTATCTAAAGAATTTATCTATGTTTGAATCAATCCTATTCTTTTCTTTTTGTGAGACTCTATAAATGTTTTGTGTTGCCTTAATAAAAATTTTGAAATTTTTACTTATACACTAATATAAACTAGCATCCTCAACCCATTTTTTCATTGTTTAACTTAAAATAAGCTTTAGTTGTGCAACCTTCCAATGTTATATCTCATCTACTTTTAATGAGCATACCTCATATTATGAGCTTTTATTAACCTTTTATTCCAAACCAAAAGTGCATGGTTGTCACTTATAGTGGAGGAAGTAGGGTCAATCCCATAAGGAGATTGGTTTAAGCGCATTCAAGTACTACCTCTATGAGTCAATTTCAGCTCGGGAGATAACTTAATTGCTAGTAAGTCAAGCTGCTAAATTAGTATGAAATGCTCAAATTTATAGGCGCAAATTACTTCCTAGGAGGTTGACCATTTGAATGGTTGACCATGCTACTACGAGCACTATTGTATCCTCATATTGTTGAGGGATTCATGCTAAATTTAACCTTAGCTCTCTCTTAAAGATTTATTCACACCTTTAACCTAAAGGTTATTAGTATTTTTGGCTCTACTCCTTTTGTATTCCCAACCTTGTGTTCTAGTTGCTAATGAGGGATTTTTTTCATACATGCCTCATTTTCCCATGTCAAGGTGTTCTCACCCACACAAACTACCAAATTAACTCATATTCATTTGCGTAGTATGTAGGTGCTTTATGCAATAACTTTACTTAATCACTAAATGACACCATATTTGGCTAAATGCAAGCTTAGAGGGCCATATAGTGTTTCTGCCCTGTAGGTAGCGGACCTTCAATAGTCAGGTAAGACTTGTTAAACAAGTCAAATCCTTAGTTAATTGCCTCAATTAGTATGAGTAAGCAAATTAGGTAGGTATAATAAGAGCTTAATTGTTCCTAGGCCATTTTGGCACTTAAGTGTCGTGGGAGGCAAAATGGTCCTTTATACCCCGAGGTGATAGGTTTTGTATTTGAAGCTCAAAATTTGTTCTTTTGGACCTAAATGGCAAGAAACGAAAGAGTTGGACTAAATTGCCATGTCTTATGGCACAATATTTGAGCATGGGAGTTTTTTTTGCCAAAAGAACAATAATTGGGGGAGGAGTTTGCAAGTATGGACTTTTACACCATTTTCAAGGATTTGGGAGGCCACTATTCATCATCCTCTTACTCCAAACCCGTAGCACCCTCTTGCGTCTCAAATTCCAAATCTTTACAAAATCATAAATTCTTTATGGAAATTAAGGCCCCACGAGGTATCCATTCAAGAAAGGACTTGTTCTTGTATAGTTTTCTATGAAAGGTCTTGGATTAGGTTTTTAAGCTTGGTGTGCTTAGGTAACATTTTGCCCTTTTTTTTTCTTGGGTTGTTCTTGGTTTCTTGAGCCTCCAGGAGCTTGGGTTTAGCTTGGATGAACTTGCATTGATGCCTTATATGTTGGATTTTGCTTAGAACCATAGGAACACCATAATGGAATCTTTGTTGCTTGTGGATGCTTGATTCTTGCTTGTTCTTCTAAATTAAGGTGAGGGATATAGTTTATGCACTTACTTGATGCATGTCTTAGCATGATTTCTTGTGAATTCAAGTGGTTTCTGAGATGTGCATGGTTATTGGTGGGATTTTGGATATGATGGACTAGTATGGTTCAAGGCTTTATGTGGTGCGTTCAAGCACCCCAAAGTTGAATTGGTTAGCACCAAATGTGGCGTATTGTAGTAGTTCTAATGGACTGGAGCTTAGGAAGGCATCGTATGAAGCTTTGGGTGGCATGGGAAGCCCCTAAACATGCTAGGCAGCAAGTTGAGTGGTGTAGGGCTAGGGGGCCAGGCACCACGGTGCCAAATGGTGTTGCAGTGCCTAAAAAATCATTTGGAACTCAAGAGAAATGCTTGTGGTCTCAGGGAATCAAGTGCAGCGCTACAATATTTTTTCTATAATTTTTTACTCGGGTGTTTGATTGAGGTGATCCAAGATTCCAAGAGAAGATAGAAGAAGGATCTACAACTTTCATGCTTCTATCCAAGCTTGAATCAACCTTAGATTGACTCTATCCAAGCTTGAATTAGCCTTGGGGTGGAAGGTGACCAATGGAACCTTAGTACCCCCCATTTCTCCTCAAAGTGATAGTTTGTTAATCTAATTTTTTTGGGTGAAAAGAAATCATGAAGAAAAAGCCTATTAGTGGCTTTGAGCATTAGAATAAGGCCATAGGGAAGATTAAGTGGGTTTAGCACCATTGGTGGTCTAGTTAGAGCCTTAGAGATTAAGACACCAATGTGAAACGTTAGTGTGCAAGAGAGGTTCTTTGGAACCTGGTGAATTGGTCCATCCATAGCAAATCCTACCATACTTAGGTGAACCAAGTAATAGTGTATAGCAGAGCACCATGGATGAAGACTTAGTGAACTTATGGCCTAGCCAAGTTGTGACTTGAGGAACAAGTGAAAGCTTAGTGCATCCTTGGTAGGTTAAATGGGCAAGGCTTAGTACCTTTGTAGTCTAGGCAAGCTTATTAGCTTAAGACACCAAGTGGGAGCCTAATGTACCTAGTTGGGTGGAGGCTTAGTACCACAATAGCCTAGGTAAGCCAATGGCTTAAGGCATTATGTAGGAACCAAGTAAACCTAGTGAGTTACTTAGAACTCAAGCAAGGAGAATCCACCATGTTATCCTATGCAATAACAAAGGGATGGATATTTAGTGAGCTTTGCTCACTAGGATGGTAGCAAGGCAAGGCTTGCTGGGAGTTAGTTAGAGGCCAGAACTCATTAGGCAAAAGTTGATGTCCATGTGAGGACTGGGATGAGGGGGGTCTAAAGGGACCCAAATATATGTGCATATGTTAGGCCTCAAACAGTATAGGGCCGACAGTAGATTACATATATTATGTGTATATATATATATGTGTGTGTGTTCTCGGGTTTTTGTTTGTAAGCTTTATCTTTCTTTGTAGGTACCCAAATACCTTATTAGGAATCTTTGGATTCTCATTCCTTATGGTGTTGGTGTGCAAATTATATTTATAAGGAGCTGACAACCATGGAAGGTTGTTGAGCTTCTGATATTCACGGTGGTACTCAACTAGTGAATCATTATTGATTGTAGTTTTAATGGTTAGGATGTTTGTAACAACAAGGAAGACATAGCAAACTAAAGATCTCAATTGCTATTTCGATATATGTATTTCGATATATGTATGTATGCTTGGTAGCCTCCAATGTATCTAGTGTTAGTGTTGTGCCCAAAAAGCCAATCATGAAATGATTGTATTTTTTGCACATTGAGTCATGATATTTTATTAACGCATTAATCTAGCAATTATGTTTGTTGTTTTGTTTCTGTGTAGCATAATAAACATAATTGTAACCCTAGAATAATGATATTCTCAAATGTCCCTGGCCTAGTATTATTGTGGAGGGGGTTCACAATAATACATAATGACTAGCATATGTGGAGACTAATATGAGATATGTAGTCTACATATGGGTACAAGTTGGAGAACTTGTGTACTGGACCGACCCACCATGAGAACACTACATGGATCATTATATGAGTGTCATAAGTGATTCTCTTAGTGATCACGGTATATGTAGTTCTTCGACCTAAGATCATCAAGGTTCCCTACATGTGAGTCACATACTTTGATACTTTCCTTTGTTGCTCATAACTGAGTGAACTTGAAGGAGGTCATTGGGTATGCCACATATCATGCGGAGGGATTTGTATGATAAAGATGGGATTTGTCCCTCCTATGTAGTCAGAGTGATATCTTCGGGCCCCTTGATAGAGTGAGACTTAGAAAAATGCATGGCCATGCTCGGATGAGTTGATATATGATATCAATTTCATCAGTTTGAGTTTGTCTACTCGGTAATCAAGAAACCAAAGATTGGGCTACACGAGAGTGACACATTTCATGTCTCGTGGTTAGTCTTGATATCTTGGACAAAGGGACAATAGCATGTATCGGTGGTGATCATAAAGGTTTAGTTGAATCATCGACAATCTTGTCACTTGGGTAGCAATGATGTGTTGCTAGACACTGCTCATTGCTTATGATCATAAATGTGATTTGTGATCATTGCCAATGTGGTAAGGGACTATTAGGTCGCACACATATAGCTATTTGGATCATTAGTGTGCATGGGCTAATAATTTGGGTTTTGGTTTGACAATAATTTCGTATTAAAAATGGGCCCAATAGTTGAGCCATTATTAAGCCCAAAATTAAAGCCTAATTGGATTAGGACTTTGAAACCCATTAGGCCTGGAAGTTGAGTCTCATTATAAATACAACTTTTAGTGAGAAATTTGTAGGTCTCCTCGCCCTAGCCTCCCAAAAGGACAGCTACACTCTTCTCTTGCAATTCCTTGAAGGACGCAAGCTAGCACTGCGAGCGCAAGAGAAATGCATCTACTGGGACGCGGTGGAATCGTGGTGATCCCGAAAGGCTCGTGTGGATACCATAGATAGCTTGAACACGTCAACTTTTCAAGTTTTGTGATTCGACTCTACAGTTGAGTGAGAGATCTCAACCGAAAATTAGGTATGAAAATTTTTGAACACTCGATTTACCCCGTTTCACTTGGATCTTGGAGGGTTTCAGTTAAATGCGCTGTTTGGCTCTCGAAACCTAGCATCTAGGTCAAGTAGTATTTTAGGCGCTTTTGGGCACGTGCATAGTCTTTACTTATGTAATGATGCACGTGTGTTGTTATCACTTCTAGTAAATACACTTATATTTTATGTTTTGCCTTGTGGTTTGTTTGTGTCTTATAAGAGCCATGATAATGTTCTGATTCATTTTTCAAGAGTGAAATTCAAGTTAAAGCAAGTGCATGCATAGTGCATTTTAGGTTAATATCTAGATGCAAGAAAGGTATTGAAATGAGATAAGTAAATACCTAGCCAGTTACAATAAGTATGGAACTTTGTTCCATAGATTTCCTGGGAGGAAGTCGTTTAGGTTAAGGATGTTAGAGGTGGTATCAGAGCAAGGCTTTAGACTCGATTAGGAGTCGTTGGAAGCTTAGGTGATTGAGATCAAGATGTTGTCCTTCTACTAGGATAGTTAGCTCAAACTTATAGTTTCTATATTCTGTGTGCACTGTATGGGTTTGGTTACAGGTTGTGATGGTGAAACTAGGTTAGTTACAGTTTTGGACACTAGAGGTTCCATGGTGAATCCTTGCGGTCTAGTTGTGGCAATATTGGGGCAGGTAGTTTAATTTGCTCCAAGGTTGTGGCAAGACCACAGTACAAGTAGCCATCATAGGGGAAGCTTTTTGAACCCTTAAGATAAGGTAAAAATGATGATTTTTAGGATCGATCGGTATGAAACCGCCAAGGTAAGAAGTGACCCACTGTTTTCGATGTTGAACCCACAAACTTTGAATGGGTTAGGCAACTTCAAAGAGGCAAGGATCTGCTTACCAAGATAGAGAACTCTTGGTCAAGCAGGCTGTTAGTGTTGCGCCCAAAATCCAATCACAAGATGATCATATTTTAGCACATTGAGTCATGAAATTTTATTAAGGCATTAATCCAATAATTATGTTTCTTGATTTGTTTTTGCATAATGTAATAAACATAATTATAACCCTAGAATAATGATATTCTTAAATATCCCTAGTCTAGTATTATTGTGGAGTGGGTTACAATAATACATACGACTAGCATATATAGAGACTAATATGAGATATGTAGTCTATATGGGTACAAGTTGGAGAACTTGTGTATTGGATCGACCCACCATAAGAACACTACATGGATTGTTATATGCGTGTCATAAATGACTCTTCTAGTAATCATCTATATGTAGTCCTTTGACCTAAGGTCATAAAGGTTCCTTACATGTGAGTCATATACTTTGATACTTTCCTTTGTTGCTCCTAACTGAGTAAACTTGAAGGAGGTCATTAGGTATGTCACATATCTTGCAGAGGGTTTTGTATGATCAAGATGGGATTTGTCCCTCCCATGCAACAGGGGTGATATCTTTGGGCCCCTTGATAGAGTGAGACTTAGAAAATGCATGGCCATGCTCGGATGAGTTGATATATGATATCAATGTTATTAGTTTAAGTTAGTCTACTCGATAATCAAGAAACCAAAGATTGGGCTATATAAGAGTGACACATTCCATGTCTTGTGCTTAGTCTTGATATCTTGGACAAAGGGACAATGACATATATGGATAATTATTATAAATGTTTAGTCAAATCATCGACAATCTTCTCACTTGGGTAGCAATGATGTGTTGTTAGACACCGCTCATTGCTTTTGATCATAAATGTGATTTATGATTATTACCAACGTGGTAAGAGCTTATTGGGTCGCACACATAAAGCCTGTTTAGATTATTTGAGTGCATGGGCTAATTTATTTGGATTATGGTTTCATGATAATTTCATACTAATAATTGGCCCAAAAGTTGAGCCATTATAGGCCTGAAATTAAAGTCTAATTGGATTAGGGCTTTAAAACCCATTAGGCTTGGAAGTTGAGTCTCATTATAAATACATCATATAGTGAGAAATTCGCAGCCTTGCCCTACTCTCTTAAAAGTTTTAGCTGCACTTTTCTCTTGCAATTCCTTGGAGGACACAAGCTAGCACTACGAGCATAAGAGAAATGCATCTACCGAGTTGTGGTGGAGGTATGGTGGTCCCGAAAGGCTCGTGTGGATACTGTAGAGAGCTTGAAAACGTCAACTGTTCAGGTTTTGTGATTTGACTCAGCAGTTGGGTGAAACATATCAACCAAAATTAGGTATGAAAATTTTAGAACACCTGGTTTACTCCGTTTCACTCGAATCTTGGAGGGTTTCAGTTATATTCTGCTGTGCTTGTTTAGCACCCGAAACCCTACAGTGGTATCGAAGCTACTGGTGAAACCGTAAATCGGGATTGAATGTTGAATCACATGATATATTGTGTGTTCAGTTGCTTTTGATCATGATTAAATACATTGATTCATGATGAATGAAACTGGAACTTGTAATGAATATTTGAGATATATGATGGAACAACACGAAGTGGTAATAAGATTAACGCTAGATTGATTTGTATGAGATACCCATACGGATTAGGATTCTTGCAATAGTTGTGAAACCCTAGCATGGCTTGGATTAGTGCGTTTGAGACCACCACTTGCTAACCGGCCAGCGGGACTGCTGTATGCAAAGTGCCACATTAATAAAAAATGGTTAATCAACGTGCGTTAATTGGCATGCATTTTTGTTGAATGAGATTTGACATGTTATGTTGATTGCTGGTTGTGACATAGTACATGGTTATAGCCCTTGTTGGTTGTACTTGTAAATACGGCTTGCTTGTCATGCCTTATTCTTGTTATTCTTATTTTACATTCTCTTCTTACCTTACTCCCTTCGAATATAACTTGAGGTTTCTATTATTGATGTAATGGTACATTATGGGATCGTCCCAGGTGGTGTGTCCAAGGAGGTGACAACAAAAGGGCAACCAAGCAAGGAGGAGATGGAGCTTTTGAAGAACCTTTTCTTTTCTGCTTTTGAAGAACCTTTTCTTTTCTTACGCTTTTATTATATTCTCATTGGCTTGAGAATATCACATAGTTTGGGCTATAACCATGTCACATTTACTTTTTTGTTAGCATGAGATGCTTGTTTAATATTTGTATGTGATGCATGTATAAGACAATTGGAGATAATAATTGGTGAGGTCAAAAGGAAAAATCTCTAAAACAAAATATTAAGTCGTTAAATGTAATGCCTTCCAAATGTTGGGACTCATCAAGACTTTGATCAACATTGGGTGGGTGTAACCAAAGCAAAGCACCTATGTTCATCTTGGTAAGGTGCAATGGGATAATAGCGATATCCAAATTGCTAACTTTGGGTCCGACTTAACTGAGTTACCCCAATAGGATTAGGGACTAAGAGGTGCAGGGTTGGGCTTAAGTTCATGAGATAAGCTTGAACAAGTGTTGTTCACCCAACTATCCAAGAGTTGCTTGAGATGCAATTGGCAAGGAGCTGCCTACCTAAATAATTATAACTTGAAAGAAAAGCCAAAGCTGACTCAGGTTGTTGTGAAATATGGATCTTGGCCCACTAGAATACCTTTGCACCGAGGTGTTCCGAAATAATATCGAGAGTTATTATTTTGAGTAAAATAGTGGGAGTTTCATTTAATAAAAGTCCTTATTAAATGAATTAAAATGCATGACTCTTACACTGCATATTTATTGTTGTAGATAACCATGGCACAAAACACATCGACACTTTCATTGCAATTGATCCTTGAGAAGGAAAAACTAAATGGGACCAACTTTCTCAAATGGTACCAAAATTTAATGATAGTCCTTAAGCAAAAGAGAAAGGCTTGTGCCCAAAAGCAGCCCATTCTGAATGAGCCTGCTTCCATTGCTCCAAGAGCTGAAAGGGATGCTCAAAGTGGCATTCTGATGAAGCTTTGGATGTTGCTTGCCTTATGCTTTTTACCATGGAATCTGAGCTTTATAAGCAACATGAAAACATGGGGGCATTCGATATGATCGAACATCTCAAAATGGTCTTGCAAGAGCAAGCTAGGCATGAGAGGTTTGAGACCTTTAAGACATTGTTTCAGTGCAAAATGTCTGAGGGAAGTGATGTGGGTCCTCATGTGCTCAAGATGATTGGGTACATTGAGAATCTTGAGAGTTTGGGATTTGCTCTTCAGAAAGAGTTGGTTGTTGATGTAGTCTTGCGATCATTGCCCGAAAGCTACAATCAGTTCATCATGAACTACAACATGAACAGCCATGAAAAGTCCCTCCCTGAATTGCTCAACATGTTGAGAATTGCTGAGCAAAACCTTAAGAAGGCTAAGCCTATTTTGATGGTTTAAAAGGGCAAGGGAAAGGGAAAATGCAACAAGAGGAAGAATAAAGCTAAAGGAAAGTCCATTGCTAATCATTCTTTAGCTACACTAAAACCATCTGGTAGTGTGGCGATGGAAGGGGAGTGCTTCCATTGTAAGTAACATGGACACTGGAAGCGCAACTGCAAGCTCTATCTTGAGGAACTTGCTAAGGAAGGGGGAAGTAAGACTTCCACTTCAGGTATTCTTGTTATAGAGGCTAACTTTTCTACTTCCTCATCTTGAGTATTGGATACTGGATGTAGATCTCACATTTGTGCAAATGTGCAGGTTCTAAGTAAGAGTAAAAGATTGGCCCGAGGTGAGGTGGACCTACATGTTGGAAATGGAGAAAAAGTTGCTACCTTAGTTGTACTTATGTTCTCACTTTGCCTAGTGGAATAGTTTTAGATTTTGACAACTGTTACTTTGTGCCTACTATTAGTAGAAATTTGATTTTTATTTTTTGTTTTGATGAGAAAGGTTTTTCATTTATAATAAAGGAAAAATGTTGTTCTATTTATTTGAATGAAAAGTTTTATGGTAGTACTGAACTTAACAATGAGTTGTATGTTTTAGAACTCAAAGATCCAATCTATAATGTTAATAACAAGAAGGCCAGATTGAATGATTCAAACCTGACTTATCTTTGGCACTATCACCTGGGCCATATAAATGAGACCCATATTTCCAAGCTCCATAAGGATGGACTCTTGGACTCTTTTGATTTTGAATCATATGAGACATATGAGTCATGTTTATTGGGAAAGATGACCAAAGCCCCATTCATAGGGCAAAGTGAAAAGGCTAAGGACTTACTAGGACTTATACATAGTGATGTATGTGGCCCTATGTCTACACATGCCAGAGGAGGTTTATAATACTTCATTACCTTTACTGATGACTTCAGTAGATATGGCTATGTGTATCTTATGAGTCACAATTTAGAATCCTTTGAAAAGTTGAAAGAATTTAAGATTGAAGTAGAGATTCAACTCGGGAAGAGTATCAAAGTATTTCAATTAGATCGAGGTAGAGAATACTTGGATTGAGAATTCCTTGACTATCTAATGGAGTGTGGTATAGGATCATAACTCACTCTACCTGGTACACCTCAATGGAATGGAGCATCTGAAAGGAGAAATTGAACTTTGTTAGACAAGGTTTGATATATGATGAGTCAAGTTGACCTTCTAAACTCCTTTTGGGGACATCCTCTGGAGACAGCCGCTTTTACACTAAACTGAGTTCCATTTAAATTGGTTCAAAAGACACCATATGAGATATAGAGTGGGAGTAGTCCCAGTCTATCTTTTATGAAGATTTGGGGCTGTGATGCTTATGTGAAATGTCAATCCTCTTACAAGCTAAGGCCCAAATCTCAGAAATGTCTCTTTGCTAGTTATCCCAAAGAAAGAAAGGGTTACTATTTCTATAATCCTTTTGAGCAAAAAGTGTTTGTTGTTCGAACTAGTGTCTTTATAGAGAAAGAGTTTATCTCTAAAAGAACCAGTGGGAGGAAAGTAGAACTTGAAATAATTCAAGAACAACAAGGGGACATCAAACCTAAAATGGAAGCTGAATAGACACCACAAGATGTTATGGTTTAAGAGTCTGTTCTTATAGCATAGAGCCCACGTAGGTCTAGTATGATTCAGTGTGAGCCCGAGAGATATGGATTTCTCATGACTCACACTGGTGATGTGATGCTCATGGATCAGGATAAGCCCATAACCTACCAACAAGCTATGTCGGGGACTGACTATAATAAATGGCTAGTGGCCATGAAGTCCAAGATGGAATCCATGTATGACAACCAAGTATGGATTTTGGTTTATCCACCTGAAGGGGTAAAACCTATAGAGTGCAAATGGGTTTTCAGGAAGAAAACTGACATGGATGGTAATGTGATTACCTTTAAGGGATAATTGGTTGCAAAAGGTTTCAAGCAAATTTATGGTATTGACTATGATGAAACTTTTTCACCAATTGCCATGCTTAAATCCATCCAAATCTTATTGGCTATTGTTGGACACTATGATTATGGGATATGGCAAATGGATGTCAAAACTACGTTCCTAAATGGAAAGCTACTTGAGGATGTGTACATGACACAACCTGAGGGTTTTGTCATTCCTGAGAATGCCAATAAAGTGTGTAAGTTGCAAAGGTCCATTTATGGACTGAAGCAAGCTTCTTAGAGTTGGAATCTTCATTTTGATGAAGCAATCAAAGAGTTTGGTTTTATCAAATATGATGATGAAAGTTGTGTTTACAAGAAGGTTAGTGGGAGTGCTATTATCTTCTTAGTGTTGTATGAAGATGACATACTTCTCATCGGGAATGACAATATGGAGCTATAGTCTGTGAAAACTTGGTTAAGGAAATGTTTATCTATGAAGGACTTGGGTGATGTAGCCTATGTGTTAGGCATTAGGATCTATAGAGATAGATCTAAAAAATTGCTTAGCCTAAGTCAAAGTACATACATTGACAAAGTGCTAAAGAGGTTTAGCATGCAAGATTCCAAGAAAGGATTCTTGCCCATGTCACATGGCATAACTCTTTCTAGATCTCAGTGTCCAAGTACACTTGAGTAGAGAGAACGCATGAGTAAGATTCCATATGCCTCAGCAATTGGATCAATCATGTATTCCATGATATGTACTCATCTCGATGTCTCGTATGCTTTGACAAGACGAGCAAGTACCAATCAAACCCCGGTGAAAGTCACTAGACAACTGTTAATAACATGCTTAAGTACTTATGAAGGACTAAGGATGCATTCTTGGTCTTTGGGGGTGAAGATGAGCTCGTTGCTGGGGGTTACACCGATGCTAGCTTTTGATCCGATAAGGATCATTTTAGGTCAGAATCTAGTTATGTCTTTTGTATTGGTGGTGGTGTTGTGAGCTGGAAGAGTTAAAAGCAAGAGATAGTAGCCAACTCTATAATAGAATCTGAGTACATTGCCGCCTTTGATGCTGTGAAAGAGGTAGTTTGGATCAACAAGTTCATCACAGAACTTGGAGTGGTTCCAAGTATTACCAACCCGATAGAGCTCTTTTATGACAACAATGGAGCAATCGCACAGGCTAAGGAACCTTTGTCTCACCAGCGATCGAAACACATACTCTGATGCTATCATCTCATCAAAGAGATCATCGAGATGGGTGATCTAAAGATATGCAGGACTTCGACAGACGGCAACATTGCTGATCTATTGACAAAGTCCTTTACGCAATAGAATCATGATAGTCATTCTAGGTCCAATGGTATTAGATACATGGATGATTGGCTTTAGTGCAAGTGGGAGATTGTTGGTGTTGTTCCCAAAAGCCAATCATGAGATGATTGTATTTTTGCACATTGAGTCATGAAATTTTATTAAGGCATTAATCGAGTTATTATGTTTGTTCTTTTGTTTTTGTGTAATGTAATAAACATAAGTATAAACCTAGAATAATGATATTCTTAAATGTCCCTGGTCTAGTATTATTGTGGAGTGGGTTACAATAATACATAATGACTAGGATATGTGGAGACTAATATGAGATATGTAGTCTACATATGGGTATAAGTTGGGGAACTTATGTACTAGACCAACCCACCATGAGAACGCTACATGGATCATTATATGAGTGTTGTAGGTGATTCTCATAGTGATCATGTATATGTAGTCCTTTGACCTAAGGTCATCAAGGTTCGCTACATGTGAGTCATATACTTTGATACTTCCCTTTGTTGCTCGTAACTAAGTGAATTTGAAGAAAGTCATTGGGTATGCCACATATCATGCAAAGGGTTTTGTATGATCAGGATGGGATTTGTCCCTCCTATGTAACGGGAGTGATATCTTCGGGGCCCTTGATAGAGTGAGACTTAGAAAATGCATGGCCATGCTTCGATGAGTTGATAAACGATATCAATTTCATTAGTTTAAGTTAGTCTACTCGGTAATCAAGAAACCAAAGATTGGGCTATACGAGAGTGATACATTCCATGTCTTGTGCTTAGTCTTGATATCTTGGACAAAGGGACAATGAGATATATGGATAATAGTCATAAAGGTTTAGTCGAATCACCGACAATCTTGTCACTTGGATAACAATCATGTATTGCTAGACACCGCTTATTGCTTGTGATCATAAATGTGATTTATGATCATTGCTAACATGGTAAGAGCCTATTGGGTCACACACATAAAGCCTATTTGGATTATTTGAGTGCATGAGCTAATTTATTTGGGTTATGGTTTCATGATAATTTTGTATTAATAATTGGCCCAAAAGTTTAGCCATTATTAAGCACGAAATTAAAGCCTAATTGGATTAGGGCTTTGAAACCCATTAGGCTTGGAAGTTGAGTCTCACTATAAATATATCATATAGTGAGAAATTCGTAGCTTTGCCTTACTTTCCCAAAAGTTCCAGCCGCACTCTTCTTTTACCATTCCTTGGAGGACGCAAGCTAGCACTACGAGCGCAAGAGAAATGCATTTACTGGGACGTGGTGGAGGCGTGGTGATCCCGAAAGGCTCGTGTGGATTCCATGGAGAGCTTGAAAATGGCAACTGTTTAGGTTTTGTGATTCAACTCAATAGTTGCGTTAAAGATCTCAATCAAAATTTGGTATGAAAATTTCTAAACACCCGGTTTACCTCATTTCACTTAGATCCTGGAGAGTTTCAGTGATATTTTACTGCGCTTGTTTGGCTCCCGAAACCCTACATAGGCTATGTAGGAGAGTAGAGGAACACTCTCATGTTCCATTTCTATGAAAGTATGAGCTCAAGGCCAAAACCATTAGGCCTTAAGCTAGTTTATGGTGGTTTTGGGCAAGCATTGATGTTGGCAAATTGTTTAATAAGGCATCAACTCTCAAAAGAGAGTTAGTGAAGTCAGACACACTACTAGCAAGGTGGAGGTTGGCTTACCCAACTAAGTTACAGCATGGGCAACATGCCCATAGTGCAAAAGTTGGCTGAAGATCAAGAATGGATCATGAGGACAACTGGGCTTATGTGCAAGGCTCTAGAAGTACATTGCCCTAGGCCTTGCACCTAGGAAACTAATTTTTGTGGTCTGAGTTGTCATAAGCCAAGAAGTGGTCATGGGCTTGGTTAAGGTAAAGCATGCAGAGAAACAAGTCCCCATTAGTAGCCGCCTTAAGGAATTGACCTAGTACATTGGAGTAGTAGCTCAAGTTTCACCTTGGCCAATTAAGTGGTCAAGGTACGTAACCACCATATAGGTGCCATATTTGACTAGTAGTAGTAGTGAAATCACAGGAAGGTCAAGGCAATTCCGAGGCAAGTTCCTAACCTTGCACTAGTAGCATTATTTCTTGTTTATGATTCTGGCATTAGTTTACTGGCATAGTTTTTTTTTGGCATGTTGTGTAGTTTTCTTAAATGGGGCTAAGGGTAATCTTGAGTGCATTATAACCCAAAAAAAGCACTAAGTGTCTAGGCGATACCTAAATCCCTAGAACACATTTGCTTGTTCATAAGACCATACAGGTAGAGGCTTGAATGCCATAGATTGGGAGTGTGCTAAGGTTCCATAGCTACATTCTTTCATAAGTTAGCTTGGTTGGACTAGATAGCATTAAAATCTGGCCAAGTAACTATATGAGTTCTTTAGAGTAGTCAGGTAATGGACCAGTTAAGCTAGATCTCAAGAAGGTAAATGGGGAAATTTCATTTTTATTTCTAAACATGAAGTGCAAGTGGAGATGGAAAAAAAGGTGAAAAGTGAGGAATTTGTCCAGGGGTAGATAGGTTTGAATGGACTATTCACTCATTAGTAATATACCCTAGTCTACAGCTAGTAGGAGCAAGGTAGCTACTAAAGGTTGGTCTTAACTACTAGGTGGTAGTAAGAGAACTCGAGCAGTGGGAATCACTATTATGGACCAAGGGATAGGCTATGATTCATTGCCATCATCCCGAGGTTAAGTGAAGTCAAGGGACACCAAGACAACTTATTGGAAAAAGGTGCTCAACTTGTGAGACTAGCTGAGTGAGTGAGGGACTAGGTCCTAAATAGAGTAGAGGAGCTCATGGTAGCTGTCAGTTACTTTTCATGCCAGTAAGTTTGTGGCCTATTGATCAATAGATTGGGAATGACCAGTAAGGCTAAAAAGAGTAAGCTTTGCCTAAAGCCTTTATGGTAGAGTTAGGTAGGCCCATGTGGAAACGTTCACTTTGGCTAGTTAATAGACAGAGTGAAATAGCAGTAGTGTAATCTTTCACCTAGGTAAGTGATTCACTTAGTAGTCAAAGTGCCAAGTCTAGTATAGGTACAATTGTGTTCTAGTGGTCATGTTTGTGACTTTCGTAGTTGTTGGCATTCACTAGAGGAGAGGAAAGTCAAAGGTTGAAACCATAGTCTGAGATGGTTAGGTTAACCTAGTTAAAAGGCCATTGTAAGTGTGAGTTTCATTAGACCTTAGTGCCTCATAAAGGAAAGGCCAGTTACTTATGAGACTAGATAATGGATTAGTGGGTAAGGTTTCAACTCCATGGGATAGTACCTACCTTGAGGTGTATAGGAAACTCTTTAATGCACTAGGTGCAGTTGTAGTAGACAAGCCACTTGAGGAGTTTTTCTATAGCTAACCATCTCCTGATAGTGAAATAAGTCGAGTAAAGTGATAGTTAGTTCTCCCACCTAGGAAAAATTAAGTCATAGTAATCGATTGCATCCACACATCATCCCAATGAGAGCTTAAAAGGCTATAGTTCATGGTATGCTAGTTATGCATGGAAATAAAGGTGATCCTTATGTGATGATAGTTAGGGCAAGTAATTAATGATCACCAGGAGGCAGTGAAAGGTCAGTGGCCTAAGGAGGAGACAAGACCGGCAGCACATCAGGGCTTAGCAGCAGGGTCAAGGTATCTTGTCAACTTTTGAACCAAAGATACCTACGATGACCCAGGATCGAGTAGCACATTGTGACTTGACTAAGAATCCTAGTAGTACCTCAGGCACAGGATAAGTGTTGGTGGTTGAGGAGCAAGTGTGCTAAGGACATATCCGGGTTGTTAATCCAATTTGCATAGTTACTAAGGCTCTGAGTACAGGCCAATGAGGACTTAGTGTATAGGCTAGGTGCACTAAGGATACTCTGACTTGAGTGACAAAAGACCTTGGTTTATCTAGCATATTGGTATCCTATTACTAGGTGCTAGGGGGCCTGAGCTGAGGAGGCACAGATAAGACCTAAGGATTGCTAGCCATTTAGTGGTTCCAGCACTTGTGCTAGAAAAATTTTCTCTGGTTGTTATACAAGTGTAAAAGACTCTAGAGTGGTTATGGTAGTAGGATTGTAATGCTCTAGTAGTGCATACATATTTTGCGTGGTGCACTAGGATGCTTGAAGAATAAAGGCCATCTCAGAGGAACATCAAAGACTCATACTTTAGGGTGCGCAAAGACTTACAAGTATTGGTGTAAGTCTTGGTAGAACACTTGAATAGAAGAGCTCCAGAGTGTAGTAAAGCATGGAGCAGAGTATGCCTTGGGTGCTATAGGTGTATTTTAGTGAGGCCATAGTACACTAGTAATACAGTTAGTTTGGTGGTTATTTGGAATGTCGAGTGCAAAGCCTACGGTGAAGAACCGTCAGTATGAGGGTTCGTGGATAAGTTTCGTGCTTGTTATGATATCTTTCACTAAGAGGTTTTGGCAAAAGGAAGTTAGGTGTTTGACCTAAGATAAGACTTCTAAAGTTAAAGTGCTAGTGGACAAATTTTAAACTTGTTAATCTAACTTCCACTATGAGGGTTGGTAGCAATGAGAGTAAGGTGGAGTTGTGGTCATTAGACTTATTAGGATAAAGTTGAGTTATCAAAGATACTTTAGTAGTGTTAATATGTCAAGGAAGTGGATTACCATATAATAGTCATCAAACAGGAAGTAGCGCTAAGGTGCTTTTGGCCCAAGCAAGGTCAGGCAAAGGTGGGGAGAACAATGAGCAATGTAGTTAAAATGGTCATCTGGCATAAGCACAAAGTATGGCATTGGCTATCGTACTTATACAGATCAGGGCCAAACTTGAATACCAAAGGGCATTAGTTTATCAAGTCTGGTAGTTGGGCACCGAGTGGGTAGTTGAAAAGTCAACACCCTTTGGGGTTGGGTCGGGATATGTTTGCACCACATCCTAGGTTTAATCTCAGGGTGCGAAGATTTAATTTGGAAGACTGAATTGCCTAGGGTGGAGAGAATGTTACTACCGTTTAGGCAGATGACTTTCAATGGTCAGGTAAGATGTGTTTAACAAGTCAAAATCCCTAGTTAATTGCTTCAATTAGTAAGAATAGGCAAATCACGTAAGTCTATTAAGGGTTCGATGGTTCCTAGGTCATTTTGGCACTAATTGTCACTAGAGGCAAAATGGTCTTTTGAACTCTGAGGTGATAGTTTTGGTATTTAAAGGTCAGAAGTTTTCCTTTTGGGCCTAATTAGAAAGAAACCAAAGAGTTGGACTAAATTACCAATTCTTATGGCACTATATTTGAGCAAGGGGTTCTTTTGCAAAAAGAACAAAAGTTAGGGGAGGATTTTGCAGGTATGGACTTTTAAACCATTTTCAAGGGTTTGGGAGGCCACGATTCATCATCTTCTTCCTCCAAACCTGTAGCACCCTTTTCCCTCTCAAAGTCCATGGCCAAACCTTCACAAAATCACAAATTCTTTGTGAAAATCAAAGCCTCACGAGGTATCCATTGAAGAAAGGGCTTGTTTTCACAAAGTTTTATTGTGGAAGCTCTTAGATCATATTTTTAAGCTTGGTTTGCTGAGGTAGCATTTTGCCCTCTTTGTTCTTGAGTTGTTCTTGGTTTCTTAAGATTTCATGAGTTGGCTCTAGCTTGTTGAGCTTGAGTTGTTGCCTTATATGTTGGATTTTGCTTGGAACCATAGAAACACGAAAGTTGAACCTTTGTTGCTTTTGGATGCTTGATTCTTGATTGTTCTTCTAAATTGAGGTATGGGATTTAGTTTATGCACTTATATGATGCATATCTTAGCTTGATTTATTCTAAATTAATGTAGTTTATGAGATTTGCATGGTTATGGTGGGATTTTGGATGTGATTGACTAGTATGGTTTAAGACATTGTGTGGTGTGCTCAGGCACCTCAAAGATGAATTGGTTAGCACCAATGTGGCCTATTGTAGTAGTTCCAATGGATTGGAGCTTGGGAGGGTGTAGTATGAGGGTTTGGGTGGCTTGGGAAGCCCCTAAACATGCTAGGAGCAAGTTTGATGGCGCAAGGCTCGGGGGCTTGGCATCAAGAGGTGTTGTATTGTCCAGAACATCGTTTGGAACCCAAGAGGGTTGTTTGTAGTCTCATGCTGTTGAGTGCGGTGCTAGGACTCAACAACACCGCACTCAACAGCATTGAAATGCTATAGTATTTTTGCTATAATTTTTTACTCGGGTGTCCGATTAAAGTGATGTATGATTCTAGATGATGGTAAGATAAAGGTATATAGCTTTCATGCTTTCACCAAAGCTTGAATTAGCCTTGCAGGGATTGTATTTTTCTGTAGAGTAAGGGACCAGTGGGTGTTTAAGGGCTCTTGGGTTGGAAGGAGACCAATGGCACCTTAGTATGCCCCACAGCTCCTTAAAGTGCTAGTTTCTTAATCAAGTTTTCTTGGGTGCAATGAAATCATGAAGAATGTGATCTAGAAGGAGATTTGAGTACTACAGTAAGGCCATAAGGAAAATTAAGGGGTTTTAGCCCCATTGGTGGTCTAGTTGTAGCCTTAGGGCTTAAAACACCAATGAGAAACCCTAGTGTACAAGACAGGTTCTTCAAAACCTAGTGAATTGGTCAACCATAACAAATCCTACCATAATAAGGTAAACTAAGTAATGGTGGATAGTGAAGCACCATGGGGGAAGGCTTAGTACACTTCTAGCCAAATTTTGACCTGAAGTATAAGTGATAGCTTAGTGCATCCTTGGTAGGTTAAATGGGAAAGGCTTAGTACCTTGGAAGTCTAGGCAAGGTTATTAGCTTGAGACACGAAGTGGGAGCCCAGTGCGCCTAGTTGGGAGGTGGCGTAGTACCATAGTAGCCTAGATGAGCTAATGGCATGAGGCACTATATGGGAGCCTAGCACACCTAGTGAGTTCCTCAGAACTTTAGCAAGCGGCATCCACCATGTTCACCTGTGCAACAACAAATGGACGGATATTTAATGAGCTTTGCTTACTAAGACATCAATAAGCCAAGGCTTTGCTTGGAGTGAGTTAGAGGCCAAAACTCATTAGGCACAGGGTGATGTCTGTGCGAGGACTAGGATGATGAGGGATTGAAAAGGACCCAAATGTATATGCATATGTTAGGCCTCATATTGTGCAGCACCCATAGTAGATTACATATGTTATGTATATTTATGTGTAGGTCCCCAAGTTTTTGTTTGAAAGTTTTTTCTTTCCTTGCAGGTGCCTAAATCCCTTACTAGGAATCATCAAATTCTCACTCGCTTTAGTGTTGTTGTGCAGATTATATCTATAAGGAGCTAACAACCATGGAAGGTTTTCGAGCTTGTATTATTCACAAAGGTACCCCCCTAGTGAATCATTATTGTTTCTAGTTTTACTGGTTAAGTTGACTGTGCTAACTATAGTTGTCTTACAGCCCTGTAGAAGCTAGTGGCATAAAGAAGGACATAGCAAACTGAAGATCTTAGTTTTTGTTTCTGTGTATGTAGATATGCTAGGTATCCTCTACAGTCTCTATTTCAAGTAGTATTTTAGTTGCTTTTGGGCATGTGCACAGTCTTTACTTTTGTAATGATGCACATGCACAGTTATTACTTATAGTAAATACACTTATATTTTTATGCTTTGACTTATGTTTTGTTTATGTTTTATAAGAGCTATGGCAATGCTGTGTTTCATTTCTCAAAAGTGAAATTCAAGTTAAAGCAAGTGCATGCATAATGCATTTTAGGTTAATAAATAGATGCATGCAAGATTTTAAAATGGGACAAAGTAAATAACTAGCCAACTGTAACTAGTATGGAACTTTGATCCAATGTTTTCCTAGGATGACCCCGTTTGTGGTAGGGGCACTACACATAATGGCCTAGTTTGATAATGGGTTTAACATATAGGATGGACCAAGACAAGGTCCAAACAAAACAAGTAAATTAGGGCCTTACTAGTAATCATCCGCAAAATCCCAACAGGCTTACAAGAGGCCCTCGTAACCTCTATGGTTAATCCTCATCAATCATCTCTAACATCCAAATTATGAGAATTCCCCTAATCCCCCATGATAATTGAAATCTCTCATAATTCAATCTCTATAGCTACCACAACCATGTGGCTACTTAAGGGATATCATTCACCTAGCAAGATGAAAAGCAATCTCTTTTCACTCACACTTTCATTTTTGTTTCTTTGAAAAGACTAATTGTTTGCTTGGGATCAAAGAGCCTTCATCAAGAACAAATACCTTAGGGACCTTCTAATGTCTTCTACTTGTACATTGTTCAAACATTCTTTATGTTAGCCTAGTGATGACTTTTCGTGGTACTCATCACTTTAAATATCAACTAGAACTATTTTCGGGAACCAATCCCATATTTTTATAAAACACTCACTTTCTTAATGCATCCCCGGTAGAGTGAAGTGGTAAAAGACAATAGAGGATTGCACCCTTAAGGACCTTTCTCCCTCTACTAGATGTGTATGGCTTACTAAAGGGCCTTATCTGATGATGGACCCTTGCGAGCATACAAGAAAGTACTTTTCCAAATTCATCCAACATTCATGCATAAAGCATGATAATGCATAAATGAATCTCCCTTAAAATAGAACAATGTCTAAGCTTATTAAAGGAGCTTATCCTTGGCATAAATGAAAATTAAGTTAAAGAAATTCAATATTATAATTAAGAGATCACTAAACCAGGGATGTCTTTATTCATGAGATAGGATGAATGGCATAATCGTTCCGTCCAAAGCTAGTGTAACATGGATAAAGTTTCACCATTTAGATCAACTCTCTTGGTTATCCTCCAAGCACTTTAAAAATCTAGGGCATGTGGGTATCCAAAAGGGCAACAACTCCTCAATGTTATACATGAAAGTGATGGTTGATACCTTTCACAACAAATCATGTAAAGCCATTTTTTTCATCTAAGGTCACCCTTTCTACTTCAGCTTCAAGATCTCATTCAGAAGCGCCAAAGGAATAAGTTTGAGGTGCTATAACCCTAGAAAAGCCTTCATCAAAGGTCAACCAAGTCATCTATTCTCAGTGTCGATAGCTTTTAACCACATTTTTCAAGACTTAATAGCACCTGCTAATTTTTTTAGATCCTTGGAACTATATTGGAGGGCATAAGTGAGCATGTTTGTAGCTTGTTTTACCTTTATCTCATTATTTTCTGCCATATTCATTTTTCTTACAAATGCTTAATCTTGCCATTAGACTCTTTGCTCTTATTCTCTTTTACTAAGTCCCATCCCACAAGATTCCCTTTCTCATATTCTAAAACCTTTGCTTGCTCTCCAATAAATGAGTTAGCCTTCACACATACTTATGTGAATTGGAGAAAGAACTTCCATTAAGAAAGATGTTACTAAATGGGAAAGAAAAAAATTTGTAAATGCTTTCTTAGTACAAACCCAGCTTGGATGGGTAACGTAAGTGAAATTGAAGGTAAGTTCCTAAATTTATGTTTTACTATGCAAATCAAGCAAGTTGGTTAAATTTTAGAATGTACTAAAATCATTAGAGTCACCTAATGGGTATTGAGGGGCATTTTGATAATTTTGCCCTAATCTAGTGGCAAATTCATAAATTTAGTAAAAATTGAGTCATAAGTGTAAATCATGACCTAAACAAACAAGACAATAAGTTTTACAGCTGATATGTGCTAATTCTTTAAAAATATTTTTGCCATGATTTTCCTTGATATTTACTTGTCTCTCTTGAGTTGTTTTGATAACAATTGGTTTTTAAATACTTCATATTCTATTTTGAAATTAGATTTCATCTCAAGTATGAAAAGGAAGGATTTTGAAGAGTTTTGGAGCTGAATTGAAAGATTTTGGAAAAACCAGAATGAACACGCTTATGCCAGAGACCGTGTATCATCTAAGGTTATTTCTCACCTACTAAATACACTCATGTGTGGTGGAATATGTCTATATCTGTAATAGTGTCATTAATGTTTAGTGAAGTTTCAAAGTTAGAGACAAGACAAAGCTTAGAACACGACCATGTTAGTGATGGTATTCAGTTGATGTTAGGGTTTTTCTTAAGGCTTTTCTTGTAGTTTGAGGGGAGAGCCAGAAAAGATGAAAAAAAAGATAGTCTTAGAGTTTAGGCTTTATAATAAAATGGTGCTGGACGCAATCAAATGATCAACACTAATTGATTCATGTTGGAGCAAAAATTTCTTAAATGATATGACATTCAGAGATGGAGATTTTAGTTTCTAGTTTTGTTTTGTTCTTATTGTGTTTCTTTGTTAGAATGATGAAATAAATTTCTACTCATGCTTAGACTATATGAACACTAGGATGATATTGTTTCTATGATTATTTTGGTCTAACTAAATATAGTTTTCTTGTGATCTATCCTCCGTGCTTTAATGTTGTTGGATTGATAGTTGCTGGTCCATTGATCCAATGTTTGATTTTGAGCATGATAAGCTAACCATTTGTATATTTGATTTGACTATTATTTGGGTAGAAAGGATCGCATGCAAGTCAAGTGGTAGACCAACATAATACCTCTAGACTATGATCAAAGCTAATAATGAGTTTTAGGGGGTTTTAATTCGGAAAAAATTTCAATTAATCAAGCTGGGAAAAAGGATTAGCTACCTTGAGAGTGGATTTATCCTAATTTAGGAGTTCTCAATGGCCCAAGATAACTATATGCCCGTTAAACCAAAGTAGGAATAGTGCAATGGATTTTTAGGGGGATTTGAGTTGAAGCATGATATCTTTTGATTATTGATTCATTTGATTCATCTTCTTGTTGTTCAATGTTTATTTTATTTTATGTTTTACAATAGTTTAATTTCTAGTATATAGTTAGACAACCCACCTAGTTGATCAGGTGAATAATAACAACAAGGTTGAGTAGGGCAGATAACTCTATCCCTATGTACCACGACCTTGATGCTAACTGGATATTATATTAGATGATTGGTGCACTTGCCTTTAAAGGTTCTACATCACTGAATATCCATGATTGAAAATTTTTAGTAGTGTAGTTTAAGAGCCATCAAGTTTTTGGCGCCATTCCAGGAAATAGTTGGGATTGTTACTTGAAAGTTTGATTTTTATTACTTTAGCCATTTTATTTTCTTGTAGTATTTTATTTTATAGATTTATTTTACTTTTTTCATTAATTTTTTGTTCTTTTTTGTAGGAGAAATGGTGCGTGACTCAAAGTAACTTAAGTGAAGTCAAGAACATTGATCTAGACATTGAAAGAACATTGAGGAGACTTTTCCTTACGAGGAGCCTTGAGTCCCAGGCACTATCTCCTAAGTTGGAACAAGATGGAGAAAACCAAGAGTAGTTAATCATGGAAGAATAAAATCTAGTTCAAACTATGTTAGATTATGCTAAACCACCTCTTGAGGAAATGGCATCAAGTATTGCTAGACAACCTATTAATGCCAAGAATTTTGAGATTGAGCCAAATATTAATCAGTTGTTTCAAAATTATGTTTAGTTTGATGGCTTGGTAGATAAGGATTTGAATGCCCACATTGCTAGTTTCTTAATCATATATGATACGTTTATAATTAAAGAAGCTAAAGAAGATAGTATTAGTTGAGGTTATTTTCGTTCCCTTTAAGATGAAGAGCTAAGCAATATGTTAACTTCACCTCCAAGTGGTTCTATTGCCACTTAGAATGCTCTTATTGAAAAATTTTGACCAAAGCATTTTCTACTTGTTAAAATTGCAAAGCTTCATAACAATATTCTTGCATTTGCTCAGTTAGATTTAAAGGCACTTGATGATACGTGGGAAGGATTTAAAGGTGTGTTAAGAAAGTGTCCATGCCATGGATTGCCTACTATGTTGCAAGTTTAGACAATGGTTTAAAATATCCTTCTAAGAAGATGATTAATGCATCAGCTAGTCGTGCTCTGAAATATAAAATTCTAGAGGTAGCTTAGGATCTTATTAAGGAGATGTCAATGAACAATTATTAATGGCAGTCATCATCTTGAATTAAACTGAGTAGAGCAGCCCTAGCTTAGAGTTATTATGTAGATTTGCATTAGCCAGTTTGGTGGAACCTTTATCTAAAATGGCTGCTAATTTTTGTTGCTCAAAGACAAGCTACAGTTATGCAGTGTGATTTATGTGGAAATGGTGATCCAACTTAAGATTGCTAAACATAGAATTTGATGGAGAAGCCTGAGCAGGTAAATTTTATGTAGAATCCTTCTAGGGTGAAAAATAATCCATATAGTAACACTTATAGTCCTAAATGGAAATCACCCAAATTTTTCATGGTGCAACCACAAGAAAGATGGCAAAATATGGATGAAGAAATTTCCATATTTATGTTGAAAGTTGATTCTAGAATGGAAGCTATGGGGACCATGTTATGAAACGAACATGCATTTATGTAGAACTTGGAGGCTTAACTAGGATAGGTCATTAAGATTGATAGCCGAAGGACTATCGCCTCCACCTGGCCGAACTCCCTGCCACCAGAATGGCCAGGAGATCTGGCGCTACATGGAAAAAGGTGGGGTCATACACCTCGGAGAAAGCCGAAGAGCCCGAGCTCGGCACGCCAGGGAACTTGAGGATACTATTAGCCCCCCGAGGTAGTAAACAGACCGCCTTCGGAAAAGTGGCACCAGCTAGTGCGGGCCGAACATGATCTTCCCAAAGGCGGAACTCCCTGAATCTGGGAACCTCCGAACTGGGGGCATGTTTCCCGAAGTGGCACGGTCCGTACCAGAGGACGACCTCACCCAGGAACCTCGGGAGTACGGCAGGAGCATTTAAGGAAGCCTCTGACATGTCGCCCACAGACGTCACAAGCTGCCTCAAACGGCCCTCTGACACACCAACGCCATCAAAGTCACATTATGGCCCATCTCGGCTCAGGGCTCAAGGAAGCCTGCCACCAGCTACTTGTCCTCTACGCCCAGACATTCAGAGAACATCCGACCAAACACGTGTCACCATCTGAACGGGCTGGACACCTCTATAAATACCAGGGAATACACCCTGGCAAAGGGCGGGCTGGCTGGCAAATATCTTGACTCCTCACTCTGAGAAAATACGATCAGGCGAGTTCACTGAACCCCTTAGTGCTATTTCCTCCGCCTTCTCTCAGGACCACTGACTTGGGCGTTGGAGGCTCCTCCCCGGAAAATCGCTCTGGGGACCTCCTAACCCACTTTTTCTGAACATCTCAGGCACTCTCCCTTGGGCAAACCGGCCGCCAGGCGTTCTTCCTCTCCGGGAGTCCCTCCGTCAGTCACCATGACTACCAACGATGAAGCCCCTGGCCATCATTGCCATCATTTGGCGCCATCTGTGGGAACCCGCTCTGAGATCGCCGTCGTTGAAACTCGGTGTTCTAAGGACAAAAGGCTCCCTGAGGCCCCTGTCCGCGCCTGAGACAGAACCGGCTGCTGAGCAAACACTTCCAGGGACTTCTGCGCTTGAGAAAGACCGCCCTGTAGTAATCACTATGAGCTTTATGAGGGAGTTTCAGCATTCGGTCATGGCCAAAATGACACAGCAGATCGACCGAAGGTGGTCACAGCAGGCACAAGCCTAAAGACCTCCCTCCCCTACACACCCTCGAGAGAAAAAGCCCGAGATAGACTCATCGCAGCTCAGGAAGCGGAGACCCTCGCAAAGAGTCATCTACGGAGAATATACCCCTCGGGAAACGGCCTGTGGGACAAACTGGGTCCAAGCGACCGAAAGTCTCACAGCGAAGGAGTTCGTCACCAGAGGCGAGGTCCCTGTCCCCTCAGCACCGAACTCGCTCCTTGAGGAGGCGTCGACGATCTCCCTTCCCAGAAGAAGAGCCCAACGCTATCATTTCCTGCATAATTTCCCACGCGTCACCGTGGTCGAAATACTGCAGTAGATAGGACGAAGATGTTCGTGTGCAAATGACGAGCCGAAGTCTTCTCTCTCGATCCTTTCGACGAGGGGAGTGGGGGCTGGATAGGAGCTTTGGGGGAATACTCCAGAGTCCCAGTTTTCTCCTCTCTTCTCCTCTAGGCAAGCCAGAAAAATCCCCTGGCATGACAGCGCGAAACTCGCTCCCTGTTCTCATGGAAAGGATACTAGCACGGCTAGACAGGGTGGAAAAGCAGGTAGCTCGCAAACCCGTTTGGGACAGGCTGACGGGAGCCTTCTGCGAAGATGGGTCCCCATTCACCCGGGTCGTGGCCAAGGCAGCCATGCCAGGCGACTTCAGGGTATCTCGGCTGGAAATTTATGATGGCCGCACTGACCCGCAGGCCCATCTAGCCAAGTACAGACGCAGCATGATAATGCATGGTGCTGACGACGCTACCATGTGTAAATGCTTCGAGGTCACCTTCACGGGACCAGCAGCTGTGTGGTACAGCTCATTGCCCCCAGGAGCCAGCACTGAGTTCGAGGAGTTGTCTACGACTTTCACGCAACAATTTATTGGAAGCCGGCCAACGGCGAAGATGCCTGTTTAGATGTTCGACATAGAGCAGAGAAACGGAGAAACCATCCGAGACTATGTCGAAAGATTCAACAGGGAAGCTCTAAGCGTCCCGGACTTCCGGCCCGAAATACGCATCCTCGCCATGACACGGGGCCTTCGGCGAGACTCACAGCTGTTCTATGAGTTTTCAAAGGACCCCCCGGAGAACCTCGGAAATGGTATCTTCGGCTGACTATGCCTGGCCCTTCGCCGTCTAGGGTATAGACCTTATTGGACCACTCCCCGCAGTGCCCGGAGGCGTGAAATTCTGCGTGGTAGCAGTAGACTATTTCTCCAAATGGGTCGAGGTAGAACCGCTAGCAACTATCTCGGTGAAAGAAGCGCAAAAGTTTGTATGGAAGAACATCGTATGCAGATTCGGCATACCGAGGATACTAGTGGCTGATAATGGATCCCAATTCATAGACAAAGGATTCCAGGAATTTATCAGCGACCTTGGAATAAAGATGTACTTCACCCCAGTAGCTCACCCCCAATGCAACGGGCAGGTGGAGGTATCTAACAGGACCATAAAAGATGGCCTGAAAAAGAGACTGGGGGAAGCAAAAGGGAAATGGCCAGGAGAACTCCAAAGCATATTATGGAGTTACCGAACGACGCCCCAAAGGGCCACAAGGGAGACTCCCTTCTCACTCGTCTTCGGAACAGAGGCCATCATCCCTATCGAGATAGTTAGACCATCGGTACAGGTGCAAGTATTTGATGAAGGTGGAAACGACCTCGGCCTAAGAATGAAGCTCGACCTCGTCGGCGAACGCAGAGAAATAGCTGAGCTAAGAAGCAAAGCTTTCCAGCAAAGAGTGCCCGTGGCTATAAATTTACGAGCCAGGCCATAAGAAATCAAGAAAGGGGACCTCGTTCTCCGAAAGGATGACTTTGCACCCCGAAAGCCATCTCACAGAGTACTTTGCGCGAACTGGGAAGGACCTTATCTGGTTCTTGCCGAAGTACGAAAAGGCGTGTACAAACTTGGTGACACCGAAGGCGTAGAATTGAAAAACACTTGGCACTCGGACGCCCTGAAGAAATTCTACGCTTAAGATGGAGCGAAAGGATTGTGTTGTACAAAAAATATCCTAAGCACAGAATGTCCTTGAGAAAAATTCTTAAGTGTACAAAATGGTGCAAGACAGAATTCCGCGAAGGTGTTCGCTGTGATAAAGCGCAGATGTGATTTTCCGAAGTCCCTTGAGACAAGACGCTCGGAAAAATGGAAAAAATCTCATGAAAGTACACGCCGCAACAAGCGCAGAATAATTTTTCGAAGTCTCTTGAGCGAACGCGTTCGGGGCGAATGGAAATGCAAATCTTAGCCGAAAAATATTCATTAAGAATGATCAGGCTTACAAAGAAGAAGTGCCCAAAGAAGAAGCACAAAAATGAAGAAAAGGCCCCTAAAACAGCCTAAGAGTTCTCGGCATCCCGGGAGCCACCAGCCTCTGTGCCCTTTTCCACCACCTTCGGCGCCGAAATTTTGGAAGGCAGGTTCAGGTGCTCGATTTTTGACCAGGACCACCGAGGCCCCTCGGGAATGTTCAGAGCTTCCAAAAAAGAGAGGTCCAGATCTGGGAATCTCTGAAGGACTTGGTGCCGAGCAAGGCAGAACCCGTCCTGGAAGGCGACCTTGGTCATTTGGTCGGATTTGTCCTTCTCAACCTCAAGGTCCTCGAGCTCATCCTTCAAATCTGCAACCTCCTTCTTCAGCGCCTTCATCACGTCGGGCTCCTTCTTCAAAGACTTGACCTTGGCTTCAAGAGCGTTTTTCTCAGTCACCAACGACCGTATGAGATTGTCAGAATCTGACTTATCCTTAAGAAGGTCTTGGTTGGCAGCGAGCATCCCCGCGACCTGATCGCCGAGGTCAGCAATCTTCAGGGAGGATTCCTTCTCAAGGTCTTCCTTTTCTTTCCGGAACTCCTCCCGAAGGGCAGCAACTTCTTTCTTCGCAGCATCTGCCAGCTGCTAGTTCTTGGCGGTCAATTCCGAGCACGTGACTTTCACTTTTTCTAAGGCCTTTAAGGCCGAAGCTCAGAACGCCGTCTGCCTGGCTACCCGAACACGAAGAAAGCCGGCGTACCCCAGCAGCTGCGAAAAGATGAACATAAGGTCAGTAAGAGCCAAGCACTTAGGAAAAATTGAAAGGAAAAAGGTGTGAAGAGCATACCTGAGCAGCATGCTCGGTAACTTTCGTGGCGAGGGTTTCATCGCCCGGATGGGCCGCCGCAATAGCCTTGAAGGAGGCCTCTGTAAGCACCCCCTTCGAAATCTGTTTCGCCATTTGAGGACAGTCCTCGGAGTATAAGTTCATGTCCTCTGTGAATGTCCAGAAAGGCTCTTTGGGTATCTTCCCTTGCGGGACTTTGGCATCGCGAAGGGCCCTCATCTTCGCGTGTTCGGCCACCCAGTCCGGAGTAAGCAACTCCCCTGCATGGCAAAAATGAGAAGCAGGTCAGAGACAAAGGAAATTTCAGAAAAACAAAAAAGCTATACTTGTTCTGAAAACAACAAACCTGGCGGCACTTCGACCACGACGTCCTCAGAGTCCTGAGGCCCCTCGATCGAAATCCCTTGCCTTTTTTCCTCCGCCGCTCCTCGGTAGAAGGAGCCTCTACCACGGCATCCAGAAGGGCCTGCGGCGCGGAAGGGCTCTGGGGAGGGATGTCGGCGGGAGGAACCTCGGCAGAGGCAGGGACCTCAGCAGCAGCCTCGGGCGGCGGAATCTCGGCTGCCCGTAGCTCCTCGGCAGCCTCCTCGGAAATTTCTTGCTGAGGAAGCTGGGCAGTTTTCTTTGCCCGTTTCGTCAAAGGACCAGCACCAATAGACTTCCGCCTTCGGGAAGCCGCCTTCTTTGTCTGGTCACCTTTCTCCACCTGGTCGAAAAAAAGGAACTTGTAGAATGTAGCAGTCTCGTCCCCCATCTCTGAAAAAGAAAAAAGACATCAGCGTAAGTCCGAGGGAAAAACTGCAAGGGAGTAGAAGATAACTTACTTTCGAAAAGCGTTTCAAAAGAAACTTCCTCTCGAAGGAGCTGCACCAACCAGGAGTCCTTCCCGGCGATAGCAGGAGCTGTCATCTCGAGGTCAGTCTCATGCTCCTTGACCACCCCCAGCTCCCGAAGGACCTCTTCGGTCATCAACCTCTAGTTAATGGGGAAAGGGTACAGGGAGCGCGGAGCGACCTCGGGAGCCCAGTCGGAGACGACACGAATACGTCCGTCGAAGTCCACAAACACGGGAGCCAACTCTGGAGTCAGCAGTATCCTCGGATCAACGACGTCCACATCCAGCTTTCCCCGAGCCCATTTGGTCGGAACATACGACCAGGCCTCATCTATCTTTAGGAAGAAGAATTTCTGTTGCCACCCTCGCCAACTGTCCTTAGTGGCAAAAGTGAACATGAATTTTTTGCTCCCGGATCCCCGAGGTAGCATGAAATAGAAGCCACCCTTCGGGACCACGAAGAGCTTGTAGTACTGCATGAAAATTACAAAATGGGGTTTTATCCCGAAGACGCCACACATACAGAGGAAGGCGTTAAAATAGCAGTACGAGTTCAGGGGAAGCTGATTCATAGCAATGCCATGAAATTGGCAGAACTCGCAAACCATATTCGGGGGAGGATACCGAAGTCCGGCCTTCAACTGGGCTCGGAAAATGGTAACCTCGTTACTATGGTTTGAAAAAGCATAGTGGTCAGATCGTGGCAGCCGGGTAATGGCGTAAGAGGGAAGAAAGAACTTCTTCTTCCACCTCTCCAATTTTTTAGGGGTGGTGCAACAAGTATGAGATAAAAGAGGCTGCCAGCTCTCAGGGATAGGCATTTTGGACAGAAAAACGAGTTCGGAAAGAGGCAAGAAAACAACTTCCGGCAAAAGCTCAAAAAAACAGAGGTATTAGAAGACTCTGGAAAGAAAAAACCCACCAAAAGACTTGCCAAAATCGGAGGTCACCGTCGTAAAAGGTTGCCGGAAAAAACTCTGATTAGAACAGCTCCGCTGCAAAAGCAAAAGAAAGCGCAGAGAAAAGGGCAAGCAGGGAAAGAGCAGAAGCAAAAGCAAAAGGGGCTTATGATGGAATGGGCTATTTATGGGCCAAGGGTGGGTAACTGAAATGACGTCATAAGTGCCCTTTGAGGGCGAACCGTCGCCGTAACTGCACTCTGTGCCTGAAAAGACACGCTCACTGTAAACGACGCGACTCTCCTCCAATGACAGTGCGCCACGTGTCAACCACCGCGCCAAAATGGGGGACATGTCTCCTGACATCCCTAAAAAACTGGGATGCGTCGCTCAAACTGACGCGCTTGGCCATCAGACGCGACGCTGCACAGACCTGCAAAAGCAAAGAAGCAGGTTGCCTCGGAGACACAAAAAAATAGGCCAAGGCCGACCAGCCCACACCTTTGGGCAAGAGGTGTACCTTCGACACAGGTGTTACTCTCTATAGACTCCTAAAGAACATCCTTGGAAAGAAAACAAAACCGAAGTCTTCACTTCGGCTTTCCGAAGGGGGGCATGTGATAGCCGAAGGACTATCGCCTCCACCTGGCCGAACTCCCTGCCACCAGAATGGCCAGGAGATCTGGCGCTACATCGAAAAATGTAGGGTCACACACCTCGGAGAAAGCCGAAGAGCCCGAGCTCGGCACGCCAGGGAACTTGAGGATACTATTAGCCCCCCGAGGTAGTAAACAGACCGCCTTCGGAAAAGTGGCACCAGCTAGTGCGGCCTGAACATGATCTTCCTGAAGGCGGAACTCCCTGAATCTGGGAACCTCCGAACTGGGGGCATGTTTCCCGAAGTGGCACGGTCCGTACCAAAGGACGACCTTACCTAGGAACCTCGGGAGTACGGCAGGAGCATTTAAGGAAGCCTCTGACATGTCACCCACAGACGTCACAAGCTGCCTAAAACGGCGCTCTGACACACCGACGCCATCAAAGTCACATCATGGCCCGTCTCGGCTCAGGGCTCAAGGAAGCCTGCCACCAGCTACTTGTCCTCTACGCCCAGACATTCAGAGAACATCCGACCGAACACGTGTCACGATCTGAACGAGCTGGACACCTCTATAAATACCAGGGAATACACCCTGGCAAAGGGCGGGCTGGCTGGCAAATATCTTGACTCCTCACTCTGAGAAAATATGATCAGGCGAGTTCATTGAACCCCTCAGTGCTATTTCCTCCGCCTTCTCTCAGCACCACTGATTTGGGCGTCGGAGGTTGCTCCCCGGAAAATCGCTCTGGGGACCTCCTAACCCACTTTTTCTGAACATCTCAGGCACTCTTCCTTGGGCAAACCGGCCGCCAGGCGTTCTTCCTCTCTGGGAGTCCCTCCGTCAGTCACCATGACTACCAACGATGAAGCCCCTGGCCATCATTTCCATCAAAGATGCTTTTAGAAAGGCAATAAGGCACTTTGCCTGTGAATTTTGAGGCAAACCCGAAAAGGCCATATAATCCAAGCTTCTGCCATAAAGTGGATGGTTAGGCTGAAGATGTTAAACAAAGTGCCTATTGGGAGGCAACCAAGCAAAATATTATTTACCATCATTTTATTTAGTCTTGAATTTCACTTTATCTTAGTTTGAGTTTTTCTTAATTCTTTTGGTTGTCCTAGGAAACCATTAAAGTCAAGTGAATATGCTTTATTGTAACAGATTAGATTCAAGCAAGTAAGAAATTTTTGAAGAAAATGTGCAAGTACATCTTATGTCATGCTTAGATAAATGTTGCTTTAGAATTTATGTTTCAGGGGCCAGTGTTCGAGGCCGTGTCAGGCAATGCAACTATTATCATGAATGTGATTGGTCCAAAAAATAAAATTTAAAATATTCTAAAATTTTAACTATAAGAAGTCAAACATAGTCAGAGCCATGCCAAGTTCAAATTTGTGTTTATTTTTGTGAAAAAATCCCAATGGAAAATCATGATGCTTATGCTTTGCAACTTTGTTGTGCAAATATGATGTGTTTGCATCTTTTTTCAAGACCGTGACTTCCCCCTGGTTTTAAAATTTTTTTAAGCTTTAGACCCAGGCAATGTGTGCACCACAACCATGTCAGTAAGCATGTTGGCCAAACATGGTTTCTTTCATGCCTCCATTCAAACTCATGAGCCATTTTTGTTTTGAAAACTTTTCGGATTTAAATGCCGGTCATAGTTTGTGACACACTGATGTGTAGAATCGTGTTTGCTATCATAGTCAGAAATAGAGGGAGGTCATGATCTGAGGCCACCCTACTTGCCCACTTTGTAGAACATTGTCTTTGTTCTTCTGCATGTATTCAAATCTCTAACCTATCCCCCATAGGCATTGAGAAAGGTTTTCTTTGATTTAAGGAGCATTCCAAAGCCCGTTAGAATCGATTTTAAGTTTTCTCTCTTTTAGTTGCTCTTTTTATAAGTAACCCCTGCTCTCTCTCTATAAGTTGTGTTCCAAATTAAAGGATGATTCAAATAATTTCTTGCTGGGGTTTACATTATTTGATGTCGTGGGATGAAATCTTGATGCTAATATGATCAATTTTAAGTTTGTCCCTTAATTCTGATATAAGGATGAATTTAGACTTTAATGCATGAAGATAAGAAGTCTTTGCCATGAAGTAGTATTTTGTAATCACTAAATTCTTTGTTTTGACCGATTAAATCATGTCACTCCTTATGCTATTTAATCAAATGCAAATTGAATGAGATGGAGTTAAATTATTAGGATAGCATAAAGTAACAATTCTCAGGTATGCTAGGACATGGTAGATTTTTGGCATAGTAATAGAATAAGTTTCATATGCAGCGAAAAAGAGATTTGTTTTGCAATAAATTGATTTGGAATTTTCATTGTTTATGAATTTATGCTTGGTTATTAAGCTTGATTAGCCTAGTAAAAAGTTTGGATTGGACTACTTCATGCTCTAGATTTCAAATTTTGTTTCACTAGGATGGTTTTAGAATTTATAATTCTTGCCACATTTGTTTCTAGATTTGAAAAAATTGTCACGATTGGGAAAAATTACGGAATTTTCATGATGACAAAGAGATCTGCTAAGCTCCCTATTCATGCCAAGATTTCGGGGAAAAGGACAAAGAAGTACTCCAACTTGGTCCTCGCATATGATGAGGATTTTCAAATTGAGTAGTTCCATCAATTGGGGCATTGAATGGAATGCACTTAGTCAATTTGGTTTGGGTAAAGAACTAAATGAGTTGGTGGAGTTCATTGGGTGAGTGTGTTCGATAACTGGGAGCCAACCTATAAGGAGTTGACTTTGCAATTCTTGTGGACATTTGAGTTTGAAGCCAAGAAGATCAGTTGGACTAGGTCAAATGTAGTGAGGTTGAAGTTGGGAAAGATAGCTTGGATGAGTTTTGATGGCAAGGTGGCTTTTATTCTTTGGAGCATATCCAACCAGAAAAGCATGAGACCTCCAAATGTGACTTTGGTAGAAGTGCTCCTACTCCTACTTAGTTTTGTAGGGAGTTTAATTTTGGGAGGTCAATTTACTAGCCTATAAAGTCCAAGGTTTCTACCTAAAAGTCTCCTGTCGTCATATATGTTAATTATTTGCATGCCCGCTTGATCAAGCACGGGGATATAATATTGGAATGGTCACCAAAAGGGATTTATTCTATCTTTATTTCATGATCAGGAGAGTCCACTGTCACCTGGGCGATGCCTTCACATGCTTTTTTTGGCGCATTGCTTGCAAGCTAAGGATAGGTAATTAGCAGTGTAGGGTCATTCATCACCAGGTTGGCCAAAAGCGTGAGTGCCTTTTCATCAGCCAAGTACCTCACGGTAGCATTTACCTTAGGATGTAAAGTCATTCAAGTTGATGTATATGCCAAAAAAGAGGACTTTCTTGGATGGCACTTTCCAATATTCATTACATAATTAACAGGAGCCGAAGGACAAGCTGGATGTTGAAAGAGAAGATACCTTAGCTGTTACCACTTTCACTATTTCCCTAACCAAAGCAATGATTTATGATAGGCAGTAATTGATTCTTAAGAGGCTTAGGTTTATGACCGTCTAACTGCTAAGTCTAGAAAGCATGGTTGCTTCATCAGAGGTTTGATACTTGAGTTTGGATAAGGCTATGAGGGCAAACCTTGAATCTCATGAAGCTTAAGCTATGGAACCATATTTCTATGCTCAACTGTTCCAACCACAGTTGACACCTTAGGCATGTTAAGAAGTTGAGGGCAACAATTCAGATGATTACTTTGAGATGCCCTCAGACATGCATTAAGATCATGAGCTATGTAATGAGATTCAACAACCGAAGGCAAAAAGAGTGGAGGGGATGGTGCTATTGCTATCATTTCTATGGCCATGGAATTGGTTATATAGCTGGAATTAGGACTAAAGAGCCATCAACAGTTGAGGAGGCTACAGATACCAGAGCCATTAATGGTTCCAAGCTTCCATAACAAGATTAGTGATGCACTAGCCGATGATGCATCACAGGACCCATTCCAGACAATCAATTTTATGTTATGTTGGATATTTATTTACTCTAGGATTTTATTCTAGATATTAATACTGTTATTGGGGTATTGACTGCTTGTATTTTTGTCATGTTTTTTTTTGCTTAGTTCTATTTGCTTATGGATTTCTATTGTTTATTTTATGTTAACAAACGTTTCTATTTTATTGTAAGCTTTTAGTTACTGAACTTGAGGCTACATGATAATTTCCTTGAACTCATAGAACAACAAACTAGTACCATAAGAAACAAACTATTTTTTAGTGTAGTAACAGTTTCTATTGCCCTTCCCTTTTTCAATTTGTGTTTTCTTGTTTGTATATTGATGGCAATGCATATTTTAAGTATGGGGGAGTAAATAGCTTAGGCCATGAATTTTTATTTAATTAATTGTAATTTTTTTTTAAAAATTTGACAATTATTAAGAATTTTTTAGCTAAATTTCTTCTAAATCATTCTTTTGAGTATGAGTTAATTGAAAGAAATGATTGTTACTGTATGGTTCTTTAGTTCTTAGCTTGAGTATCAACTAAGTGATTCTTGAGATCTTTTACTTAAAGAATTAATGTTTTCAATAATGTTCTTGCAATTCATTATCAAGCAAATAGTTGATGGTCTTGATATGCCATTTTTCAATAAAATTTCTGTGCTTAATACACTATTTGAAAACATGATTGACTATGAGTTTTTATGCTTGGTTATGTAGTATGCTTGATTGATGGAAATATGGTTGATGAATTGATAGAAAATGAAAAACAGTTATAGATGGTGATCTAGTCTGCTGTTTCTTGGTCTTGAAGTATCAAGGGGTCTTCTCCTAAGCAAAAGTCGATCAGTGCTTGAAAATATGCTAGAAGCATAAGTATGATGAAAGATCATCTTGGATTTATTTGAGCAAAAATTGGGTACAGATAGAGCCGTTGTTGGCATACTTGTTAAACATTTAAGACACATGAAGAGGATGTTAAAATAATAAGAATAAAAAGTTCAATTAATTATCTATTTCCATGGTTTTGTGGTATGAATTAATGGTTACATAGTGAACTTTGGTTTTGTTGATTTGTGCTTTTGACTTTCCATGAAAATTTGATGTTCTCTTCTTGGCTTCAAAATATATGAGTAGTTAGCTTGTGAATGTATTATTTAAACTAACTTATTTTGTTTTTGAAAGGTGTCAGATTAAAAGCGTTGTGTGCCAGTGTTGTCCTTGGTGCTCTTGGGCACCTGAGTTTTATGTCTAAGCCTTTAGATGCACATACTGTGATCAATTATAACCTTGAAAAACACTGAGAAAAAGAGGGGAATGGAGTCCTAAGAGTGTTTTCCTATAAGGGACTCTCCGACACCTAAGTAAGCAATGAATATAGTTTTAGGTATGAAAAAAGGTCAACAAAGTTTTGTTTTGTGTACCAGGAGATGCTTCCTTTTTATTCTTGCTCTAGAGGGCTAAGGCTTACTAGCTATACCTCAGATTTGCTGTCCAAGTGCCTAGCGGGATTTGAGATCAAAGGTCTATTTTCCCCTAACCTCTGTAGCCAACTGTCCTGACATAGGTTTGAGATAGCACTTTGCACGCACCGAGCAACACCTCCCTAATGGTTTTTGTCAGTATCTAGGAGATACCTCAAAGAACTGGCACCAAGGCACCTAGTGTGTCCCTTGGTTAGGTAGGTCTGATGGCTCCTTAACACCTCCGAACTTCATAATGCCTAACATGCCTTTGTATTTCTAGAGTACTGTGACCAAGCTCTCTAAAAACTGAGGTTGGAACATTTGAGGGAACTTCGACGCTTCAAGCCTTTAGCCATCACATGCCTACCCCTTGGTAGTGTAGGAATTCATAGATCCATCGGCTCCATGCTCCTTTGTTTTTTTTTTCTTCCAAAGCTTCCCTTTATTCCTGGTTTATTATTTGGGTTTCCCTTATGTAACCGTACTCCTGCTAGAGTTATGTTACATCGTTCTTCTTGGAGGCATTAATTGCGTTTCCTCAGCTGGTGTTAATGACGTCGGTTCCCGGGTCAGCAGCTTTTGTGTCCATAGCATGAATCATTACCTCGATATGAGTTTTAAGGCACATTTTGCATTCAAGGATTGGCTCCGTCTATAATGCGTGACTACCATGAGTAGAATAGCATTTTTGACTTTCCACATTTTCCATTCAATGCAACATTTGGTTCATATTTCTTTGGCACTATATATACTCCTTCCATCTAGAGGAAGACTAACTTCTCAACTTTTTCTTCTTATTTGCTTTCTTTTGCTCTTGAATTTTTCTAGTTTTCTAGCAACCTTTCGGTGAAATTTTCTTGTCTTATTTCCATATTCAAGTGCGTCTTACTCTTCATCCCCACTTCTCTTTCTCTTTTTCTTTCACCTTTTGTCAAGGTAGTAGAATGGCCGAATTAACAATCACATCTAAGGGTAGTTGCTAGTCTCTCAATGCTCACCCGAGTTACACCACGTTAGAGAAAGTTGAGCTTCTAGCCCCACAAGGGTGAAATCCTCGTGTTTAAAATGTAGTTGAAGGTCGGCCTCTGATTTGCCCCTAATCCTGTGGTGAATGACTTCTGTGAGTTCCATGGAATTGCAGTCAATCAGCTGTTGCTAAACTTGTATGCCCATTTCAACACTTTCATGTAGCTAAAGTTGCATTTCCTCATTTTCTTGCAGTATTACGAGTTGCTAATTGCACCAAAGGGGTGTTTCTACTACATGCTGCCATGATCTTCTTGGAGGAAGATGTATACTTTTGTGTTAGACACTCGACTTGGCTGGTGGAATTGGCAGAAAAAGTTATTTTTTATGTCAGTTCTAGAGCCTTTAAGGATATCAGGCAAATGGTTGGCCAAAAGTCTGGAGGTGAACATGGATTATCCCTCAGTGCTTCTTGACAACAAATTGAATAAGCATTTTCTAGACTTCAATGCAAGGATATAGGTAGTGGCGAACTGGGGGACTTGGACAAAGAGGCTGATCCTTAGCCTTTCCCATTAAGTGGGACTTGAATATGGAGGAGGTCCTGTGTGCCCTTCGCATCTACTTTCCTCTTTTGACAAAGTCAAAGTCCACTGCCCATCCACCCAAAACTGTTAGGCACCTTCTAAGTGCTTGGCTTAGGCCAAGGAAAAACAAAGAAAGTGAGAGAAAACAGAAAGGGAAGAAAGAGGAGTCATGGAGACTGGCACAGTGGCCTATGTGCAAAACAGGAGACTTTCAGGACTTAATTGCACATGGGAAATGTACATTTGGAAGACTGACAGAGAACTAAAAAAGGGGACTAAACTGTGCACCAATTTAAGTGGTACAAGTGAAACCACAAGATTAAAGATGGCAATTGTGGCCATGCAAACTTTTGTGATGGCTAGTGCAAGACTAGACCATTTTTGGGAGACAATAATGATTACTAGTCATATCCTTGTCTTCCACTAAGTACACTATTCACTAGTTAGCTAAACAAACTAACTAGTTGATTATTAGTTCATGGCCGGTTATGCCATGGTTTTATATGGCCTTGGTACTTGTGTTGTTTAATTGCTTGGCAATTTGAGCCATGGGTGGACTTAAGTGTCCATTTGAGTACAAGTTGGAGTGGCGGCTTTGTGCTCTAGTGGACTTAAGGGCTCTAATGCGCCATGCAAAGAAATGGAAGCCAAGTTAACATTTTGGCTAACTAAAAGCATTTGTGTTCGGCCGAAACAAGCTAAGTCTTTGTTCATTTCGGGCTTCCCTTGTCTTTGCGAAACCGAGAGCACCTTTGAGAGTTCCTTCACAAATTGATTTTGAATTCCAAAGAAATTTGAAGGCTTTAGGAGATTCAAGCTTGAGAAGGAGTGTTTCGGTTCTTGTTTGCTTGGAATCAAAGTTGGAACTTGGAGATTGAAGAAGAACCGAGCCAACCAAGCTAGGGTTCTTGAGGTAACTTCAATGTTTCCTTGAATTCATGGTAGTTCTTCCATGTACAAGGAACTTAAGTGTTTAATTGAAGCTATGTTAAGCTAAATGAGCAAAGTATGTCTCGGTTTGGAAGTGGATTGTTGGCCGAATGCGTTCTTGGTGTTCTTCTTGGAGTTCATGGAAATTAATCCATGTATGATGCTTGTTGATGCTTGTTTAACCTTGTGATAGGTTGTTGTGGTGAAGGACACCAAATTTGTGGAAGTTAGCGTGTTGGCCGAAAGGTGGATTTGAGGTAATCCATGTTCTATCTTTAATCACATGGCATTGATGCCATGAACCATGCTTATTGATGCATTGGTGTATGTATGTTGGCTTGGATTAAGTGAAGAACATGTGTATGTGAAGTGAAGTGGGTATCATGGCCGAAAGTATGGAATGGTATAATTAAATGTCCATTACTTGAATACATGGTTTGGATGCCATGAGTAATGCTATTGGATGACTTGATGGTCATATGTTGGTTTGAATGGATGAGAAACATTATAATGGGAAGTTTAGTGTAAAGGCCGAGAGCATAATTGGGTATAATACGATGTGTTACCATGGATTACATGGTAGTTATGCCATGAGCATTGTTATTTGATGGCCATAAGATCATGAAATGTGTTAGTGGATAAATGACATCAATGTGCATAGTTGGGCAATGTGGCCGAGAACTTGGGCTAAAGTACTTGAGTATGCTTGCTTGGTTACATGGCATTTGTGCCATGAATAAGTTTAGTGGATGTTTACATGCTCATGTAGTAAACAAGAATGTTGGGTAATGTAACGATGTGAAAATGTGTACTTTGGCCGAGAGATTAATACATGGTAACATAGTGCATTTCACTTGATGGCTTGGTAATACTACCATGGATATGACTTATTGGTGACTTGAGTGTCATGTGATGTGTTGGAATTATGGGCAGTACATGTATATGGAATAATGGCACTTTGGCCGAGAGCTTAAGTGTATATGTGGGTCATAGTGTTCTTCATATGGTCATGGTATTTTGGGTCCATGAGTTGTGTAATGATGCCTATGTGTTGTCATGCTAGGCATTGGAATTGAAGAGCACTTGGACATTTGAAACTTGGTTGAGACCGAGAGCTATTTGAGGTAGGGTTCACTGACACTTGTTCTGCTTGGTACTGTATACCATGATACAAGTGTCTAGAGTGGCTAAGTGATGGTTAATTGTGCCATATGACCTTAGTTACTTGATGGGCATAATGTGGTTACTTATTTGGTTTTGTTGATTAGCTAATTAACTATGGTACATGTACTAGAAATGCAAGTAAATGTGGCCTATTTGCTTGGCATTTTAGGAGCTCCTAATGGAATTGGTATTTTGGTAAGTTTGTGTGCAAGAAATGCACATGAGTACATGTATGGATGGATATGGCCGAGAGCCACTTTGTGAAGTGTGTGTGTGTACTTGTGTGCTTTGGTGAATTTCTTGTGCATGCTGACCCTTAAGTGAGTTACTTCCTATAATTGTGTATTTTGGTATATGTCTATGCCTGTTTTCTTGTCTTTGTGTCTGTTTTGCAGGATAAGCTAATGAACTGGAGGTTAAGCTTGAGTGAACTCTCAACTTAACTAAATAGACTCATTTGAGTTGTTTATATATAGATGTGAATCCTACTGAGTTATATGCTTACTGCCCATTCTCTATTTTCAGGCAAAGATATTCGGCCTGAGTAGGACTAAGCTGCTTGTGTGTGTGCTTAGTGTTTATATTTGCTTGCTTTCCAAGGTATGTGCCAATGTGTGCTTGGCTTAGCAGTTGGTTTTCATTACAAGTCTTATTCTTTATTGGCCGAGACTTATGGTTAGAGTTTGCAGGCAGTAGTGGAGACTTGTCTAGGGGGAGCTATGGATATGTGGACTGTGGCCTTGATCATAGTGTTTGCCTTTATGACCATGAACCAAGCCATTGGGCTAGTTTTGCAGTGTGTGCTCCTGTATGGCATACTTAAGGTCTTGTTTGACCATTAGGAGACATGGCTTGTAATAACTTGGCATATGTACTTTTGGATTCTCTTGGCTTGTAGCCATGTTTTGGACTACTAGGTAGACTACTCTTTTGGTGTATATATGTGTAGTCATTTGTGCCTAGACTTATTATGTTTGGATGGGTTTTGTATGCCAAGTTATGTATGGATTATGGATGGCTTAATGCTTGCTTATGTTTATGTGATTATGGGCCATTGTTTGGCATGTTCATGTGATGATGGGCTTTGTTTCATGAAGACTAATGGTATAAGCATATGTACAAGTGTTGACCGAATGCATCATGTATATCTTGCATATGGTTTTCAAAACTCTAAACCAACCTTGTGGGCTTCTTGGCTGCCATATAGTTAGCACACATGATGCACACTATGTATGCACTAAAATTGCATCTTCATCGTGTGACATAGTGTGACATAGTGTGACATAGTGTGACCAAGAGGGACTTCTGGTGTGGGGGAACGCCTGAAGTGGAGATTTCCCAGGAGGATCTACCTGAAACACTTAGAAAACAGGGGTTAGGAGGTCCCTGGAGTCTTTTTGCCTGGAGGAGCCTCTGACACCCAAGTCAGTGTTTTGGAGGTGGAGAGGAAGTACTAAGGGCCAAAGATTCTTGCCTGTTACGTTTTCTTTTTAGGGAGGAGAAAAAAGATCCCTTGCTGAGACCATTTCCCTGATATATATAAGAGGGGGTAGCCCGTTCAGATTGTGACACGTGTTCGGTCGGATGTAATTTGTACTTCTGGGCGTGGGGGCCTCTAGCCGCCTGCAGGCTCCTCGGGCCACGGGCTAGGGCAAGCATAGCCCTACATGACAAGACGTAGGCGGCGTCGGCGTGTCAGAGCGCATATGAGGGTAGCGTGTAGCGTGTGCGGGCGACATGTCAGAGGCTCCTTAATTGCTTCTGCCGTACCCCCGAGGTCCCCTTGGTTGAGGTCGCCCTTCGGAGTGAGAACCCTTCTCCCGGAGTCGTACCAGTAGTTCGGGGGATTCCCTAGCTCTGAAGTTTCTCCTTCGGGGGGATTCTCTCTTGCCGAAGGTGGCTGGTCCTTCTCCCCCGAAGCTGGTTCGGTCGCCTTTCCGAGGGAGGCAACACGCTAGTTTCCCAAGGTTGGCACTGTCATCCTCGGGAGCGCTGGCGGACTACCGAGGTCGTGTGCCCAAGGCGTCAGACTTCCTCCTTTCCGAGGTCGGTACTGGCTCTCCTTGTGGGTGACATCGGATTTACCGAGCGTGATACCTAGCCGAAGTTCTCAGGTTAATGGGGCGATAGCACTTCGGCTATCACATGCTCCCCCCTTGGAAAGCCGAAGTGGAGACTTCGGCTAGCGGTCCTTTTGGGGGCACTTTTCGGGACTCAGAGTGTGACGTTCATGGACAAGGCACTTCGTCACCAGGAGACAAGCCTTGTCCAGACAGGTGTCACTGTCTGTCTTTAAGTGTTCTCGAGATACCCAATTTCTTTACTTTTTCCGCCGTAGGTCAGTGGACCGTCACGTCTGGAAACTAGGCGTGTCAGTCTGGAGCGGTGTGCCCGGGTTTTCAGGATGTCAGAAAGCACGTCCTAGTTTCTCGCGTTGGGTGACACGTAGCAGACACTGGTTGGGGGCGGTCACGTCGGTTACACCAGGCATGTATTTTCGCGCACGAGGGGTAATTATGGCGACGTTTAGCCTTCGCGGAGCAATTATGATGTCGATTCGGCTACCCTTCCTCGGTCTATATAAACCTCCTTCCGTCATAATCCTCACTTGATTTCTCTTTGCTCTCGCTTTGTTCTCGTCTGCTTTCGTGCCTTCTCTTCTCTATTTGCGGCGGTGCGATTTTCGGCCACCATTCACGACGGCATCCTCAAACCCTGATTTCGGCAAAACTTTTGGTGGGTTCTGATTATAGAGGTCCTTCGGTTTCTTCGTTTTCTGTTTTTTTCTAGCTTCTTGAAGTTATTTTTCTTCTTGCCGAAGTCCCTCGATTCTTTTTTGTCCGAAGTCACTTTTTGCCAATTATGTCTTCACCTGTCCCCCTCGTGGCTGTCGAACCTGTCCCCCTTATGTCTGTTCAACCCATCCCCGAAAGTTGGCAACCTCTCATGTCTCACCCTTGTTGCCCCACTTCGGAGAAATTAGAGAAGTGGACAACCAAATTTTTTCTTCTCTCCTATGCCGTCGCGAGGTTACCTCGTCTCGGTTATTACAGTTTTATGAACCGAGATGATGAGGTTGCCGTTTTTTGAGCCCAACTGAAGGCCGGACTTCGGTTTCCTCCCCCGAGGATGATTTGTGACTTTTGCCAATTTCATGGCATAGCCGTAAATCAGCTTCCTCCGAACTCATACTGTTATTTTAACGCCTTCCTTTGCATGTGTGGGGTCTTCGGAATAGAGCCTCACTTCATCCTGTTCATGCAGTACTATAAGCTTTATCCGGTCCCGAAGGGTGGCTTTTATTTCATGCTACCTCGGGGATCTGGGAGCAAAAAGTTCATGTTCACCTTGCTACTAAAGATAGCTGGCGAGGGTGGCAAAGGAAGTTCTTCTTCCTAAAGGTGGCGGAGGCCTGGTCGTATGTCCCGACCAAGTGGGCTCGGGGAAAGTTGGAGACGGATGTCGGGGACCCCAAGAAGCTGCTAACTCCCGAGTTGGCGGTGAGGTTTGTGGATTTTGACAGACGCATCCGTGCTATCGCCAACTAAGATGCCGAGGTCCCTTCATGCTCCCTCTACCCTTTCCCCATCATGTGGAGGTTCATGACCGAGGAGGTCCTTTGGGAGTTGGGGGTAGTTAAGGAGCACAAGACGGACCTCGCCATGCCAACTCCTGCCATCGACGGGAAGGAGTCCTGGCTAGTGATGCTCCTTCGGGGGGAGCTCACTTATGAAGCCTTTTTTGAAAGTAAGTTTTCTTCCAAAAATTTTTAGTATAAGTACCCGTCTGGACTTACACTGATGTTTTCCTTCTTTTTCAGAGATGGGCAACGAGTCTACTGCCTACTACAAGTCCCTCTTTCTCGGCCAAGCCGAAAAGAGGGAACAAACAAAGAATGGCGCCTCTAGGAGGCGCAAGACATCTGGGAGTGGGCTTCTACGGCCAAGAAGGTGAGGAAAGACGCCCTTCCCCCGCCACCGGAGGACGTCGTGGAGGTTGGCGGCGAACCCGAGGTCCCAACCGTCCTGCCAACCGAGGTGGCCACCAGTGCAGCTTCTCGGAGTCCTGCCACTTCGGCAGATATTTTGGGTTCCTCAGTTGCAGACCCTTCTGTTGAGGAACTCGAGGAGCACTGAAGAAGTAGGGGCAAACACGTTCCTACCGATGTGGAGGCGGTCAGAGACTCCGATGACGACGTCATTGAGGTTGCGCCAGGTTTGTCCCTTAGACACTTTTTCTCTTAATCTTGTTGATGTATGACTAAGAGACTTTGCCTTAATGAGACTTGTATTTTTAATTTTGCAGGAGAACTAGCGCCCTCATCTTGGGTGGCGAACCATGCCCGAAGGCGGGCTCTTCGGGACTCCCATGTCCTGAAGGACAAGGTTCCGAGGGAGCCTTTCTGGTCGTTCATGGAGGACATGAACTTGTTCTCCGAGGACCACCAACAAATGGCTCCCCAAAAGGCGAGGGGCATACTCACGCAGACTTCCTTCAAGGCGGTCGCCAAAGAGTGCGCTAATGAGGAGACCCTCGCCTCCAAAATTTCTGAGCATGCTGCCCAGGTACTTCTTCAGGCCCTTTATTTTTTCTCCCCACTTTTCTAAGTACTTGGCTCCCTTTGTGCATTTTTGACTAAGTATTTTCTCCTTTTTTGCAGCTTTTGGGATATAGTGGATACCTCCAGGCTTGGGCGGCGAAGCAAGCTTCGGTCCGAACTTGGACCG